>OY757918.1:100839699-100937199 GCA_963585895.1 Sepioteuthis lessoniana
ACAATACAGGATTACTTAACACTTGTACCCGGTTATGGCTAACGGAATCAGAACAGGCAACCCCAGTGGATTCAATAAAGGACATAGTTTGAAGTTCTATGTAGGTTCCCGAGTTCGACAAACACCTGAAAAAGGCAGGAGGACATATCGACCGAAACGTTGTAGAAATAACAATAAAGATGAAGACAATACACCGAAAACCCTTAGTGATCAAAATAAACAAGCTTCGTTTCAGTAATTTAGACAACCATACAATTGTGTTCGAAAAAAATCGACTTTAAAATTTAATAATCCTACAAGGAAAAAAAGTCAACGAAAGAAAGAAAGCTACTACTTAATGTCTCATCATTCCGGAGCTGACGGAGTTCACTTGTTGGCTGAGTGACATGATAATAAGTCGTCTAACGTAAAGTTGGGCAGGTTTTGATCCCAGCTACAAGCGTCCTACGTGTCTAGCCACACGAAAGAGTTGTGATACAACGAAACAGTCTGTCGGTGGCTGACATTACTCCACACACACACACACACACACACACACACACATATATATATATATATATATAAAAGTAAAGTAGGCGACCATAGTCGAGGGTGACCAGAAGGCTCCCTTTTCGATAGCTTACTACACCAATGTGTAGGGGAGGGCGCTACTCCTTTCCCTGGATTGCTCCAACTTACCCTTGATCCGTACCTTATAATGCTGAGTGTTAAGCAAGGAGGCATCAAGTACCATTTTTTGAGTCTTTGGTATGACTTGCCCTGGGATTGAACCCGGGTCTCCCGGGCGATTGGCCAATGTCCGGTTATATATATATATATATATATATATATATATATATATATATATATATATATATAATCGAAAGAAATGAACATGGTGATCCAAGGTCCAAACCTGGACAAGGCTATTTGCATTTAATGTAGCACTGTTATCGTTGGGAAAAATATGCATCCAAATATTCAATTTCCAGAGATAAATAAATAGTTGAGTCGATTGGGCTCTTTAACATTAATATGCCAACCGTTCTAAGAGAAAGAAATCTCCAAATTCAAGCATATATATATATATATAGATAGATAGATTACTTGTTGGTGTTTGTGAATCTGGATTTCATATTTTGCGTTTGAATGTTATTGTGTTTGTATATGTGCTATCGCTCGCACATATACGTGTATACGAATATGCGCGAGAAACAACACATACACAAACACAATAACATTCAAACGTACACACATACCCACAAACAAAATCCCCCTTGCGTAAAGCATGAAATCCAGGGTCACAGATAACACCATATTATATATATATATATGTGTGTGTGTGTGTGTGTGTGTGTGTGTGTAAAATCTCTATCATTGATATTGAGCACTATTTGATAATACTGCATAATTTGGTCCACCATTAACTCACTAAGTGAGCTAGTGATAACCATAAACCATTACAATATATATATATATATATATATATATATATATATATATATATATATATATATTTATCACTCAGTTCATACACACATATATATATTTATCTATTCATTTGCTTATCTATCTATCTATCTATTTATTTCATTCGGTTCATATTTGTCAGTGTATCTAAAAGATCTAATGTATAATGTTAAATATTTCAAATCAATGTTATATCAAATACTCGTGAAGAACACATAATAATACTTGTCATATTAATTCTATATATCTTTCTTAGATATCTTTAATTTCTATCCATGAATGACCAATAGACATATTTTTTTTTAATCTAAAAATGAAGTCAGAGATATATTTCCCTTCTAGTTAGAGAAGTGTCATTGTTAAGCCATTAGGTAATGAACATTCAACCATTTAATAGGGATGTTATGAATTGTCATGGCAAAAGTTTTAAGCCGTGAGAAGACCATTTATATAGACGAGAGACAGAAGACAAAAGACAGACAATAATCAGTAGTTTATCTAGATATAAAAGAAAAAAAAGGGGCCAGTGAAAGACGCTGACAAAAGAAAAAATGGGGATTGGTGTGAGGGTGGTGCTTAGTGATACAGCTCGATTTTTGTTGAAACGACTGCCTCACTTTCACCAGAAGAAAAAAAAAATTGTTTTACCGTTGGGCAGGCTTTTGTTAAATATAATAATTTTCCTGAACAATGTTTGCATGTGACACAGGTCCTGGCTAACCGGAATTGCTGGCTGGCACCCCCTGAGCACCGCCCACTTTAGAAGATTTGTTTGTTTGTTTCACTCTTACACACAAGGAATTTCTCTTGCTAATATATTAAAAAAAAAAACAGTTTGTCTAACGATATCGTTAATTGATAAATATTTTTAAAAAATTCCCTTAAATCCAGACCAAGAACTTGATTTCTTCTGTCACGGCTACATATAATTGTGTATTGGTTGATCTCGTAAATTGGTCGACTCTTGATTTAGGATTCAGTAAACTATTAATTTGTGCAATTAATTCTTAAAGCTAAAGGAAAAAAAGATTTTTTTTTTCTTTTTCAGCTACAGTTGATTGTGTTTAAAGTAATAATTACCTGATAGATTCGATCGTATGAATAATTTAATCTCTGATTTACAGTCCACCACTAATGTTTTTTTAAGTTAATTTCCTGCTCAAAGATATGTTATATAATTAAGGTAATAATTAACTATATTAATCATTTTTTGTTGATATTTTATTATTTAGTTTTAACTACTCGGTGTCTCTTGGTTTAGGGGTTCCGCGTGGTGTAATGGTTAAAGCGATGGACTGCGGAATCGTAGTAGGCGAGTTCGAACTCCCGTCGCGCTATTGCGTTCACTTTCGGACAAATACCCTTGTGAAAGGTATGAACCCCCTTATCCTCCCAGCTATGGGTTAATACTAATATTCTTTTTGCAAGATGGCTTTGGCATTAAATAACCTACAAAGGTTGATATGCCATTAAACAAAGAAAACAAACTCTTGGTTCAGGTGTTGTAGTCAGACGGTGCACTCGCACGGCCGCGCGGAAACGATATGACAATCATTATCTGTCATAGTAAACTCTCAGACAGGAAAAGGTGTCTGGACATGCAGTTGGAATGAATTGAGGGGGTGGTTGACGTCATACTTTGAAGAGATGGTCTTGAGAATTTTAGGATTTTGAAAAGACGGTTGAGTTGATGTTTGACAGTTAAAGCAAGCGGTTGGTTTTTTGGGTTTTTTTTTTTTTTTTGGATCTGATGAGATCAGATCAGTTTGGGCCTCGACTGGCAGAGATGAGTTGAGATCTTAGACACTAAAAGATGTGCCCGGCGTCGGGGAGGGGTCAGCATAGTATGGTAATAATAGACTTTTATGATTAGTATCTGCCTCCTCGTACCGCAAAGCGCTGAAGCCAGAAATTAATAAACCCGTTCGTATCCGAAACGACAGAGTCTGCCTGTATTTGCATTTTTATTATTTTTGAGATCATTAGTATACAACAGATACCAAGATTGCATTATTTCTAGTGGAACATTATACAATCAAAGCAGATATCATTAGGTAGTATTTAAAACCAAACATTGAAACTCTGTACCCAAAAATATATAGCAGTCAAAAAATTAGTCCACCTCTTAAACAAATTTATGCAATTTTATTTTTGACTATAGACTTTCACCATTATCGAGTTTGTTTATAAACAATACCTAATTGATTGTACGTATTATGTTCCACCAGAAAAAAATAGAATTCTAGTATTGTTGGTTAAGAACAGGGCCTCTCAAAGTAGTCCATATGGGAGTGAATAAAATCTTAACACGGTGTTTAAAAGCAAAGGGGTCCACGGGGGGGAATTTACTAGTTTGAATTTATAAATCCTTTTCTACAGGAGAATAAAACTCGCTGGATCATGTAGACAAGTTGCCAGATAATCGTACACTTAGAACACCTGATTGGGGGTGATGGCCGCTAGTGATGTTTTTTCCACATACTACCAGTTCCAAACACCCAGAACATTTAAATGAATGAACAATCTAGCTCTGAACAAAAAGATCCTGATCTTAACAGCACATTTTATGAAAGATAATATTTAAAAACAGTTATATTTTAAACAGATTGGCTAAGACTGTAGAATACGCCGACTGAACCTCTGGGAAATGCGGAGTACCCCTGCATTGTTATTTCTCCCAGGTCCACTCTGACCTGGACTGGTAGTACCTGTCAGGGTCCCCTATATGAGCCAAACAGAACTATTCTAGCATTTACTATACTTAAAACTATTTAAATGTGAGAACAAATTATTAATATTAAATATAATTATTAGTATTTGATAGAAATACTTGAAACCATTTAATCGCGTGCAAACGAATTAATAATGTTGACTAGAATTATTAGTGTTAGATAGCAATAATTGAAATCATTTAGCGTCCTAGGTATGACAATAAACGGCATCTGATGAAGAGGCTCCAGTCTTGGAGTTTGGGGAATGTAGAGTATCCTTTCATTACCATTACGCTCAGTTCTACGTTGGCCCCGAGTGGTAATATCACCTATGGATCTACTAGAACTGTTCGACCATTTACTAGGATTATCATTATTATTATTTACTCATTAGAGTATTTCACATCAGCGTTAGCTGATGGTCTTTCACTAGAGATTGAATGACAGCAAGTCTCCTCAAGTCTCCAGAACTTTTCTCAGTATTCTGGCCGTTTTCAATAATACTGTTGTTCCAAATCATCCAAACCTATTTTATAATCAATTAGTTACCGTGCCAAACGCACAATTCACAATTGGTATAATTGTCACCTTCATGTTCCATAGTATTTTCAATTCTCTAGCAAGGTCAAGGTACTTATCTCTCTTTTCATTTTCTTTCAGTTTTATTCTGTGGTCAGCCGAGACACAAAAGTCGACAATTTTGCAGATTTTCTTTTTTCTTTTTTTTTTCTTATTTTTTTATTTTATTTTTTTTTTTTGTTGGTTATTATAAGGTCTAGTCTTCTGACCGAGATTAGGTGATCCGTTTGTATGTCAAAGTCCCATAGGAGTTTATGTGTGTCATTTTCTAGGACAGGTGCTGGGTTGTGCATATACCATTTGTTGGTATGGTCAAATTTAGATTTCTTAGAATTACTAATGCTAAATAGCAATACTTGAAACCTTAAACTGTGTGTTGACAAATGATTAATATTAAAGAGATTTATTAGTGTTCAATAGCAATACCTGAAACCATTTACTGTGTGCAAACAAATGATTCATATCAAATTATATTAGATGAATAGAATTACTAATGTTAAATAGTAATACTTGAAACCATGTAATTGTTTACAAACAAATGATTAATATAAAATTAGATAGAAATAGTTGATAAATAGAATTACTAATGTTAAATAGCAATACTTGGCACCATTTAACTGTGGGCAAACAAATGAGCTCTGACTCGATTTAAAATGTTACCAATAAACTATTAGCTTACAAATCATATATATATATATATATATATATATATATATATATATATAAAACAAACTATTGCCTTACAAATGATATATATATATATATATATATATATATATATATATATATATATATATATATATATATATATATATGAACAGGTTTCGGCACTAAGTAAGCTACAAGGGTTGATATGCCATAAATCCCAACCAAACCAAACGAAAAATACTCAATTTTTCAGTATTCTTTTTCTTAATAGGTTATGAGATTGCTTTAAAATAAAGATTTTTTAATAAGAATAAAGATATAGATTCTAAAAAGGAAAGAAAAATAATGAAAAAATGAAGTTAAAATACAATTTTCATTCTTAGCCATGGTAACAGATTTTTAATGAATAAAATTAGAATTAAATTATCATTGACTAAAAATCCTGCTCTGAGCAAAAAAATTCGGATCTTCACTTGTAAAGTCAGTTTTAATATTGTCTGGTATTTGTTGATTTGAATGTTATTAAAAGATTCAATATTCTATTTATATTAACTTTTATATATTTTGTAAAAATTGTAATCGTGCAACCGAAAACATTTTTAAAAAATCCTTCTTTTTATGACGTCCCAAAAAATGTCGACAATATTCAATTAATTTATCTAAGGGTGAATGGGAATTAGATTTGGTTACAAGGAGTGCATCAAGTAAAAGGTTTATGAAGCCCTGGTTTAAAAGAATATTCACTAAAAATGTTCAAATAGTAGTTATTGATAGGAAATAATATATATAAATACAGGATGTAATTGCTGTAGTGCTGGACTCTAGTCACGTTATTGCGTTAACATTCAGACCAATGCCCGTGGGAAAGGTATGAATCCTCTCATCATCAGCTACTGATCAATCTGCACTAAGATTTATTTAAAGTGGTCACTTTTTTGTACGGTGCAATGCACATTCACTCCACCAAGACAACATAGCCAATACAGGTGCACTGTGTGCCACGCGTTTGGTGTTTGTAATGGTCGCATGTTTTTTATCATTGAGTTTGACCTCTCTGGTACCTTAGCAGGTTTGCAATCAGTTTTCCTTCTCTTAGACTGGTTGCCTAACCCAGGCTAAAGAACCCAGTCAAAAGAACCCAGACTAAAGAAGTCAGTCTGCCCAACTATTTACCCATAGCTGGAGAAAGAATAATTGGATTCATAAGGGTGTATCAGTGCTCTGTGAAATGCAATCAACCACGACCAGGATTTGAACGCGGTTCGCCGTGTCCATTTCTTACGACGATAACCATTACAACACGGGCACCTCCATAAAATATATATATATATATATATATATATATATATATATATATATATATATTTATGGTAATCTTTTTGAGAAAGTTCTTTGGAAGAATCAAAATGGTTTTCGAAGAAATCGATCAATATATAGGCACGAAATCATTAATTTATGGGAAAACGTTGCTAATTGGAATTGAGGTTGTAATTACTGTTTATACTCATTTATAAGTTAATCTCGTGTATTCGTCGACTCTTGATTTATGATCACGAAACTATCAATTCATGTAATTCATTTTTGTCGCTAAAAAATACATTCAATAAGAAGTGATCGGATTTAAGTTCATGATTACCTGCCAGATTCGTTTGTAAATCGTTCCTGTAAATAGGTCAACACTTGATTTACTATATCTCCTACAAGTACGCCCACTCTGAGTAAGTTTTTATAAAAAGTTGATTTCCTTCTCCATGAAAGATACCAAGATACTAATCTTTCTTGTGGAACATTATTCAATCAATACGGATATTATTAGATATTATTTATTACCAATCTCTACAATAGAGACACTCTGTAAAGGATAATTTAAATATGAAATACACCTCTTATACATATTCGTGCAGCTTTTTAGGAATGATGGTGGTGACAGAGAAGCTGCAATTATATATTTGGCTACAGTTTCATTCTTGAAGATTTTGGCAATTAATAATACCTAATAATGTATATTTGGATTGTATAATGTTCTATTGGAAATAATATAATCCTAGTATAATGGCCTAATGAGTTGAGTGTTCGCCAATGGTCCAGGAGATCGGAGTTCAATCCCAAGTTGAATCATACCAAAGACTCAAAAAATGGTACTCGATGCTGTTTTGTTTAGCACTCAACATTATAAGGTTAGGATCAAGGGTAAAGTGGAGCAATCAAGGGAATGGAGTAGAGCCTTCCTTTACTATTGAAAAGGGACACTTCTGGTCACCCTCGACTAAGGTCGCCAACTTTGCTTATCTTTGGTTTAAAAAAGAATTCCCTAAAAATTGTTGAGATGTATTTATTTATGGATAATCCAATTTATATATATATGGAGTGGCGAGAGAGGGTCAGGGATATCCGTGCTACCAGCGCGACATGATGATGATGATGATGATGATGATGATGTTATTCTTATAATCTATTATATTAATACCGTGCCATTGTCCTAAAGAGTTGAATATTTGTCAATGGTCAGGAAGAACGGGGTTCAATCCTGGGTAGTTTCATACCAAAGACTCAAAAAATGATACTTGATGCCGGCTTCCTTAACACTTTCCTCTGGGAAAAGTATGAAACCATCTGTTCTTCCACTCATCGGCAATGGGTAAATAGTTGGGGTGACGGGGTTCATTAGCCTTGGTTGGGCAATCAGTCAAGGAAAAGAATGGAAGTCTCGGTATTCAAACCAACTATACTTAGCTTGATAAATTAACTTTGTGTCACTTACTGCAGAATTGATTCGTAAATATATATATATATATATATATATATGTGTGTGTGTGTGTGTGTGTGTGTGTGTGTGTGCCCGCGCATGCACACATATATACATGTGTAAATATATGTGTGTGGTTATGCGTGTATATATGAGTCTGTGCGTATATATATGTTGGTTGGTTGGGTTTTATGGCATATCAACCTATGTAGGTTATTTAATGCCAAATCCATTTTTATGCAAATAAACGGTTCTATTTTAAACAATTCGGTTTAGCATGAGTACAAATTTTGTCAAAACCATTTCTGTTTCAAGCTATTCAGTTTAGTCAAACACTTCTTATTTAATAAAATTCAGTTTAGTATTAGTATAGTTTTTGTTTTCACAATTGTAACATAATGGCCGAGGAATTTCGGTTTATGCCTTTGGGTTTAGTTAGGCTGAGAACCTTTTGGCTCAGCACATGGGTTACTTAGGTGCAACATTAATACAGGTGTTCGCGCGAGCGGGCGGAGCTGACGTATCACTCAGAGATGTCACAATAGCCCACATTGGAAGCGGGATTACGGAGTGTGGGTGACGTCACCCACCGGAAAAGCGCGGAGGATTTAGGTAGATTTTGAAAAAGTCAGTGAGTTGAGATGAAACCTGCCTCTGGGGAAGACGGTTGGTTTTCGCTTGCTCGCGGAGACCTTTGTGGCGGGTGCCACACGTGTTGGTGGGGGCAGATGAAAAAGCCCGAATAGAAAGATTGTGCCTCTCTCTCCTTATGTCAAAGAACCTTTAAACTCAAAGGTAATAAAAAGTTTCGTACCTGAACAAAGAAGTCGTCAAGTGTTTTTCGTGTTTCGAGATTCCTATGTTCTATCTTTATGGACATTCGATGTACGTTTCACACATAGCCATATCATGGCTATGGTACAAAATGTCAAAACAATTCCATTTCAAACAATTCAGCTTAGCCTAAGTAGGGTTTTAATGTCAAAACAGGTCTATTTTAAACAATACAGTTTATGTTTGTTTGTGTTTTATGGCATATCAACCTTTATAGGTTATTTAATGCCAAATCTATTTTATAAAAAATTCAGTTTAGCATAAGTACACAGTTTAAATGTCAAAAACATTTCTATTTCAAGCTATTCAGTTTAATCAAACTTCTATTTCAAACAATTTAGTTTAGTATAAGTATAGTTTTTCTTTACACTCAGTTAAATGTCAAAACAGTTCTATTTCGAGCAATTCAGTTTAGCATAAGTAGGCAGTTTAGTTCCATTTGACCCATAGTCCCTATCGGGTGCTGCTACTCCTGGTCAGAGTGGACCTGGGAGCGATGGCAATGAAGGAGTACTCCGCATTCCCCAAAGCTTCAGCATCACTGAAACCTCACTATCAGATTTAGTTTCATATCTAGGACAGTGCTGTCTATATCTTCTACAGCCCTCTGTAACGGTGCTGTCTGTGTCTTCTACAGCCCTAGCCCACTGGGCATGTATACGTATGTGTATGTGTCTTTACGCGTATATATATCTATATCTATGTCCGTGTGATTGCGTGCAATATATATATATATATATGTGTGTGTGTCTGTGTGTGTTTATGCATGTGTATGCGTGTATGTATATATTTATTTTTATATATGTGTGTATGTCTGTAGACCGGGCCATTGGCCCAATGAGTAGAGTGTTCGTCAATGGTCCAGAAGACCGGGGTTCAATCCCAGGTCGAGTCATACCAAAGATTCTTAGCACTCAGCACTATCAGGTGAGGATCAAGGGTAAAGTGGAGCAATCCTGGGAATGGAGTAGCTCCCTCCCCTACACCTCGGTGTAGTAGCTATTGAAAAAGGAGCCTTCGGGTCAACCTCGAATAAGGTCGACTAATATGTCGGTATATGTCGGTATACGAGAATCGATTGAGTGGCCTTGATTTAACGAAGACATCCCTTCCTATTCGTGGAGAGACACCTGCATATGGGATCGAATCACTCATACGGCAGTCAGATACTAATGACTGACCTTATGTACTGCGTGACCATCATATTCATCCACCTATCCATTATTCATGAATCGTGCTATATATATATATATATATATATATATATATATATATATATATATATATATAATATATATTTATTTATTATCATTATATAATAGCTCTATCCTAGATATTGAGTACTCTCCATATTATATTGCACTTGGTTCTGCACATACCCACAAAGGGATTTAGTGACAACCAACACTCTTTTAATATATATATATATATATATATATATATATATATATATATACTTATATGATTCAAGGAGGAAATCTAAGGAGTTGGAGTATCCAATATGAGTGCTCAGTACCAAATTAATTTGGGATGAGTGATACATCAACACTCAACGTGTAGAGCTAAAAAATCTTTTGACATAAAGACAAAAAGAAAAAAATTCACTTTCTAGGTATCATTATTCATTTATTTTAGGCTCAAATAAGTTCTTATAAGCTCAACCTACAAGTTCCTATGAAAACCATTTTCAGATGAGATATTCACAATTTTAATTAGTTGTTTTCATATTACTTGAATGGAATTTGAAAAACATTTATTAATTTTTTTTTTTTAATTTTTTAAAATCATTTTTAAAATTATCAATTTTATCAATTTATCAAACAAACAAAAAATTAATAAAAGTAAAAGATATTATGTCTACTATTATTTTTCATATATATATTTTAATAACATCGTTTTTAGCTATAGATGATTACAAGGTTAAGAACTGAACATTAAAATCTTTTATTTTTAAATTATTAGTTATATCAACGTCTTTTACAGATTAATAATTTACTTATTACAATTACTTAACGTTCGATATGTGAATTACATATTAATCATGTAATTAATATTTTCATTGACTTTATTTCCGATTACTAAATTTTTCTTAATATAAATAACTTCATTTCTTAAGATATTTGAAATAACTAAAACTAGGTTTTGTAAATTAAACAAAATTTAGTTCATTTTTTTAATATTAATAAAATATACTAGTTACAATAAAACTAGAATATAAACGTTATCTATAGTTTTTTTTTTTTTAAGTTAAGTACCAAGAATTACTGTTTCCAGATTAGGCTTCTTAATATTTCAAGGTTCTTAGTATGTAAATTAGGAGTAACAGTATTTTTCAGAATATATATATATATATTGTCATTCACAGACAGACTGCTCGGCCAATATATATATATATATATATATATATATATATATATATATATATATATATATATATATATATTTGCAATGTCTTTCTGTTACCACTTTCATTACGGTTCAGATTTGTTCCTCCTGTAACTTCTGACTTTTTCTAAAGCTAAACTCATCGTTTAAAGAATCGAAATTTAAGACTGTTTACGCGATTAAGAAGAACGTGATAACACAGCTGATGGTGATCCCGAAAAAGGTCTATACAGTCTATTTTGAAAAGGGAACGGGACGCAGCGATAAGTGTGTGTGATCCCAAATTGGAGTACTTTTAAGAGAAGCAGGCTGTCATCGGCCTAGGCTACTTTTTTGTTAATATCAAATAGTTGGATCCTTTTCGGACACATTTGTATACACACACACACACACACATATATATATATATATATATATATAGAGAGAGAGGGGGGGAGAGAGTGAGTGAGAGAGGGAGGGAGCGCTTGTGGTGTAATGGTTACTGTCGTAGGAAACGGATACGGCTACCCGAGTTCAATTTCAGAACGAAACTACCTTGCACATAGCGCTAACACCCTTGGGAAAGATATGAATCCAATTATACACCCAGAAGTTATGGTTAGATAGTTGGACAAATTTGGCTCTTTAAACTTGGTATGTCAACCAGTCTAAGAAAAGGAAAACTTCAAATTCAAAGCTCTTTTACCTTGTATCGCATCCTGCTCGTACCGAAGGGTTGAGTATATATATATATATATATATATAGTATTATTCGGTCCAATTAAACCGGACTTGAGAGTAATTCCATCAGGGCAAAAAACCATTCAACAGTGAATATTTAAATTTTCCTGGTAAAGAGCTCAATGTAACTGACATTACAGAGCAACAATTTCTTTAAGAAAAAAACAAAACCGGTCACATTAAGATTATAAATTTATTTCAATCCTGTTATGCGTTTTTGATATAAATCAAAAACCCGAAAAAAAAATTAACAGGACTTCTTCAGATCATATGGATAAAATAATTCAGAATAGACACAGGAAAGAAGGGTGGGAGGGGATAGAAGAGGGGGGAAGAGTTTTCTCCTCATTTAGCCCACTTCCGGTTTTTTTATTTTATTGCCAGTTGGAATTATTGTAAATTAATTTTTTTTTTAAATTCTAATTACTTTCCGACTTAAAACTCCAGATTTAATACTAATTTAGATAAAATAACTTTATTTAATAACTTTACGTAAGGATACAGTAATACTTATATCAAATTAAATTCAAGATTTAAAACTAAAATTAATTTTTTTTAATTTCAATTTTATTTTCGAGCCTTTGGAAAAGTTGTATAGCAAGAAAAGGTTGGCTGTTTATGACAAAAAAAAATGGCCGTTTTACTGCTTTTCCAAAGTTTTTATATATTTTACACTTTTTATACATTCCTTGATAACTTGAACTTAAAATAGTTTAAAGTCACTGATATGATCCCTCATGTTCCTTATAATGGTTCTGCAGAGCCGAAGCACTGTAGTGTCGACTTTGTTTTAAAATAAATCTCCCCTTTCTATTTGGATTGCTTGTTATCAATTTTTCTTCACAAATTGTCGGATTGCGGTCCATTATTTTCTTATATATATATATATATATATATATATATATATATATATATATATATAATTTATTTCCTTGATTTTGTAATGTTAACTTTTTGCTCTTCAGTTATAATCATCATCGTACATAAAAAATAAAAATTAAACAAAAAAAAAAACATAGCTAATACCAACAATTATTGCGACGTTTTTACATTCCTTACGTACGTACTATTATGAATCACTGTGATATATACGCTATATATCATCAACAAATCTCATCCCAACATAAAATACAAATATTGTACAATATTCCATAGTATATTACAATACAACATATCCCTCCACCATGATATTTACTGTGATTCTAGCCTACCATACTACACTCGCCTATTTACGCTTATAAATCATAACTTTATTTTATTTTCTTCGAAATGCAATGATGATGTTTTGTTCCTTAGTTATAATCACCTCCACATATAGAAATAAATAAAGAATTTTTTCTTGCCTCTACTGTAGCAAAGTTTGCTTTCTCCTATCCGGTAAACAACCTCAAGTTTATCACGCAGTGCATGTATCTTCATATACGCATACACTAAACACCACTTACACATCCACACATAATAATACGCAACTATAACCCACACAATCACACACACACACACACACACAAGCACACAATTCCAACGGTTTTTACTGTATTTTTTGATTTTCGATCTCTTCATTTCATTTCGTTATCTACCTGACGATTGTTGTTTGTAAAACTTCATGAAACCAAAGGTCGCAGACAAACTTCCATTGCATTAAATACATAAATCTAATATATATTTATTTATTATTATTATTCACTCATTAGAGTTTTTCACATCAGCGTTAGCTGATGGTTTTTCACTGGAGTTTGAGTGACAGCAAGTCTCCTCAAGTCACTAGGACTTTTCTCAGTATTCTGGCCGTTTTCAATAATGCTGTCGTTTGGATGGTCTCCACACGTCCACCAACCTCCAAGTCCTCCTCCAGGCCATCTAATAATCCTTTATTATTATTATTATTATGGATGCACTACATGGACTCTAACAAAACGGCTGGGGAAGAAGCTAGACGGTAATTACACAAGAATGCTGCAATCAATCTTGAACAAGTCCTGGCGGCAACACCCCACAAAACACCAACTGTACGACCACCTGCCTCCTATCACGAAAACTATACAAGTTAGACGAACCAGACATTCAGGACGCTGCTGGAGAAGCAGGAATGAGCTCATAAGTGATGTACTCTAATGGACCCCCACACATGGCCGAGCAAAGGCAGGATGACCAGCACGAACATACATTCAGCAACTATGTGAGGATACGGGATGTAGTCCGGAAGACCTGCCAGAGGCGATGAACGATAGGGAAAAATGGCGAGAGAGGATCAGGGATATCCGTGCTACCAGCACGACATGGTGATGATGATTATAGAGAGGGAGAGAGTGAGAGAGAAAGAAAGAGAGAGAGAGAGAGAGTCATCTACCCAATTACTTTTTAAAATCGCCTCTAAAAAAGGAATTAAAGCCAACTGAGCCGCACAAGCATTTTGTTATGTCTCCATCGTTAGACTCTTTGTAATTTTTTTTCCTTATATGTAAGTACTGATTGCAATCGCGTCTATCACCTTTTTAGGTGAAGATAGTAACAGTCACAGTTAGTGACGATTTTGGGAAGAAATTTCAACTTCAGACTGTAAATAACGAGTGGCCCTGAAATAAATATTGAGCACAGATATGTAACAGCTTGAAAGAGACCAAGTTGAGAAAATCGGATTATATTGTAAGTTTTTAAGTACCAGACGCACTCTTATTTCGTGTCGTAGTTGACACCTGGCTTAGATAATGAATATATTTAGGCCACGACAGAAGTATAAAAGAGTAGTCAATTCATATATATATATATATATATATATATATATATATATATATATATATATATTCAATCTACCTGAAGAGTCTCTTGATAGACGAAACACGTTTTATCCAATCAGCAAAGCCAAACATAACACTAACGCTTAAAATATTTAATAGCCTTTTTTTTCTTTTTTGCATAATCATTTTTGTTTTGTTGGATTCATAAAATATTTTTATTATATATATATATATATATATATATATATATATATATATATATATATATATATATATATTTGTGTGTGTGCGTGTGTGTGTGTACAATACTACCTATAAGTATTTAAACAAGCAGATTTCATCGGACTTCTTGATTTTAAGGAGTCAAAAAATGATATGTATATATGTGTATGCAAGTGTGTGTTTGTGTGTGTGTGTATTCTGTTTACCTAAAATGCAACTTAATAAACAAAATACCAAATGTAAAATAAAAAGTTAGTAAAACTTTAATCTTACTACGTTTTTACATTTTTCTTACATTGTATTTCCAAAACGTTTTTATTATGCATACATGCATATATCCATACGTATATGCATATATATATCCCATATATATACACACAAGTATGTTTATATATATATATATATATATATATATATATATATATATATATATATATATATATATATATAGTATTAGCATGTAAATTGAATACTTTATATATATTTATAGTATTAGCTTTACATATTTAAATAATTCTCGACGAAGGGCAATTTTTTTCTTTTAACCGTTTGGGTTTAATTTTTGCTTCGATAATCAAAAAACTCACCAATATCGTCGATATATATTTTAATTTATTCATTGTAGTTATCAGTGGTACACAACAATCAACTTGAAATACGACAATGAACTACGATTAGAACACAAAAATCAATTTAAAAGATGGCAATGTATCGCCACTGGTATACAACGGTCAATTTGAAATACGACAATGAACCACTATTTGTACACAACAATCAATTTGAAATACGACAATGAACCACTATTTGTACCCAACGATCAACTTGAAAGACGATAATGTACCATCAATGGTATACAACGATCAATTTGAAATACGACAATGTACCATTATTAGTACCCAGCGATCAATTTAAAAGACGACAATGCACCACTATTAGTTCACAACAATCAATTTGAAATACGACAATGTCCCATTAATAGTATACAACGTTCAATTTGAAATACGACAATGAACCACGATTAGTACACAAAGATCAATTTGAAAGATGTATTAAATAGTATATCGGGCTGGGATTTTTTGCTTTGGTTGGGCAACCAGTCTAGGAAAAGGAAAACTCTAAATTCAAACCAGCCTTACAACGCTTTTCGAGGCTTTGGAAACCATTCTCCGGAACACAAACCACAATTGGTATTACCATCATCTTCATGTTCCACAGCCTTTTCCCCCTCTAGCAAGATTCAGGTATTTATCTTTTCGCTTTCTTTTATTTTTCATTCTATAGTCCGCTACATCGGCGACATTCAATTTTCTTCAAGTTCATTAAAACTAGGTCTGGTTTTCTGGCCGGGATTAGGAGATCCGTCTACGAAAATCTTATGCTTTTCATTTTCTAGGAAAGATTTTGGTTTGTGTCAGGAAGTTCAATGTTCAGTCTCTTGCACAATTCTCAGATCACCTTTCCCACCCAGTCATGCCTACTCTAATATTCCTCTTGAGCCTGTTTGCTGCGTTCTCTTGTTACATGACTAGTTGTTTCATCTCTATTACCACATAGTCTACACTTGCAATTCTCCAACGTATTGACAATTTTTGCTTTGATATGATTAGTCCAGACAGAATTAATTTGTGCTGCTATTGATATCCAGTTTTCCTCGTTATATTTACCTTCGTAGCCACGTCCAGGCTTTCTCATATGCGATTTTCTAAATTTGTCACTTGAAGTATCATCATCATCATCATCATCAAGTCGCGCTGCGAGCACGGATTTCCCTGACTCTCTCTTTCTCGCCATTCCTCCACATCATCCATCGCTCCCGGTTGGTCTTCTAGAATACACCCTGTGTCCAAACAGAGCTGTTGTAAATAGGTTATTGTTGGTCCGCCAACACTAGCACGTCCATATGAGGGGGTTCATAAGAAAACGTCACTTACGAGTTTGTCTTTACTTCTCCAGCGGTGTCCCCCATATCTTGTTTGTCTTATTCTGATTGTTTTAGAGATAGGAGGTAAATGGCCGTACAGCTGCTGTTTCATGGGGTGTTGCTTCCAGGACTCTAATTCAAACCTTGTATCCAAACCGCATCGCCCTTCGCGCAGGAAGTATCCATACAATTGTTTTTTGGGGGGGATTTTTTCTGCATTTTTGTTTTCTACATATTTTTACGTTTGTTTTCCTGTCATTGCTATTACTGCCAACTGTAATCATCCTCATTTTTTCTTGTTTATATATTCTTCGTGCCCTTATGTAGGCATGGATAGTTAGCAAGGGCAGGTATGCCATGTTGTCGCTCAGGCGTGTGTCGGAAGGCGCGAAGGTTGACACAGAAAAACAACACGAACACTTTAGTATTTTGAGGGGGGTTCAATTCCGAGCCCCAGGGTTTATAACTGGCTCGCTACTGTGAGTTGTCCGAAAAGAGAGAGAAAGAGGGGTTAATCTTTCCTATTAAAAGGGCGTGGCTTCTCTTTTGGTCACTACTTAGACCCAACTTCCCTTTTCGCCGGTCGCTCGAATTTTCCCGTTCAAATCCTAGCCCTCTTTACTTCCGCCTGTCATGTCAGGGGAGGAACATATTCGTTTCCGGTGCTTCTACACTTGCGCAGAAGATTAGGAACTTCCGGCTTTTTTATCTTGTTATTTTAATTACAGTGGTCACTGGCTGATCTATAACACCTGCCTTGGCGAGATTCACTTAGGGATCAACTGTCCGCTCGTTGACCTTCTGTCTGCTACAAACATTTTTTTCTTCTTATTATTTTTTCCTCTTTCTCCAGAAATTAGCTTCTCGTTTTGTTTTTATTTTTTTCTATTTCAATTTTCTATAAGCCGTTCAATTACGTTACACTTGTATTATATTCATTGCTTACTAGTCTTCTTCCTCCCGCCTATCTTGTTACCTAAAGTCTATCTATATCATCTCTAGGGTGTAATGCTTCATTCATCATCATCTTGTCGTGCCACCAGCACAGATATCCCTGATCCTCTCTCGCCACTCCTCCCTATCGTTCATCACTTCTGGCAGATCTTCAGGGCAACATCCCGTATCCTCACGGAGCTGCTGTATGTAGGTTCGAGCTGGTCGCCCTGCTTTTGCTCGGCCATGTGACGGGGTCCATGGGAGAACATAACTTATGAGCTCGTCCCTGCTTCTCCAGCAGTGTCCTGCATGTCTGGTTCGTCTAAATTTGATAATTTTCGTGATGGGTGGTAGGTGGCCGTAAAGCTGCTGCTTTGTGGGGTGTTTCCTCCAGGACTTGTTCAAAATTGCTCGCAGCATTCCTGTGTAGTTACCGTCAAGCTTTTTCTCCATCAGTTTAGTCAGCGTCCATGTAGTGTATCGACACAACCGCTGCTTGGAAGAAACTGCGATTCATTTTGTCCAGTTTAAGAAGGGTATAGAGTATCTTACGAGGGAGATTGCGCAGGTATTTATTCCTATGATTAAGTTTTTGCTGTTGATTTTGGTTTCAAGATTTCTTGTTTATCTAAGATACTCCTTTATGTTTTTTTCATCATCGTTTGCTTGATGGTGTCCGCTTCTAATATCCTCTGACGTTTGTATATTGGTTTTGGGACTTTTTTTCCAGGAGACCGAGGTTCAATCCCCGGTCGAGTCATACCAAAAACTCAAAAAAATATTAGTTGATGCTGCCTTGCTTAACACTCAGCATTATAAGATAAGGATCAAGAGTAAAGTGCAGCAATCTAGGGAAAGGAGTAGCGCCCTCCCCTACACACCGGTGTAGTAGCTATTGAAAAAGGGGCCTTCGTGTCAACTGCGACTAAGGTCGCCAACCTTACTTACTTATATAAGGGTTTCTATTTCGATTTCATTCTCGCCAAAAATCTTAATATCATCCATGACATGGGATAGTTTATCTTCTCGATTTGATTCCGATTTCTTAGTTTTTTAATGGCACATCAACCTTCCTTGGTTATTCAATGTAAAAGAACAGTTTTGGTACTAGTTAACCATAGTGGCGGGGGGCTATAAAAGAGTTCTTACATTTCCCGAAGGTATTCTCCCGAAAGTGAACGTAATAGCGTGATAGGAATTCGAACTCTTATATTAAGATATCGTTGTTCAGCACATTAGCCACTACGCCACGGGACTCCCTCTTTATCTTTTCTTGCAACTTTGAAAATTTTCAACTTCTTGTACATTTTTAACCATATAATTAGGTATCATTTTTGCTATTACAAATAATAGTGGCGATAGTGAATCTCCCAGGAAGATGTCTCTGAATTTTACTGTATGACAGGATTTGTTCTTCTGCTGTGAATTCTATTTTATGTTTTTCATAGCTCTCATTTTTAGAAATTTTAGACGTGATCATGTATGCCTTTTTATAATCTATTCATACCCTGTCTACATTGTTTTCTTCCTTGATTTTAGCTCTTTAGGAAGGTGTTGCTCTATATATAATAGGTTATTTGTTCCTTGATCTCAGTTGTATCATCCTTGTTACTCTTCTGGAAAAAATCCTTCCACATTCAGTCGTGTGCGTTCTTGTACCATCCTTTTAGTTTTTCTGGAAATAGTTCCTTCTCCACATTGTCGTGTCCATTCTTGCATCATACTTTTAGTTCATCTGAAAATAGTTCCTTCCCCACCCAGTCGTGTCCATTTTTGCATCCTCCTTCTGGCTCTTCTGGAAATAGTTCCTTCTCCACACAGTCGAGACTTCTTGTATTATCCCTCTTGCTCTTCTGGGAAATAGTTCCTTCCGCACAGAGTCGTGTCCTTTCTTGGACCACCTTTTTTAGTTCATCTGGAAATAGTTCCTTCCCCGCCCAGTCATTTCCGTTCTTGTATTATCCTTCAAGTTCATCTGGAAATAGTTCCTTCTCCGCCCTGTCGTGTCCATTCTTCTATAATCCTTCTTGCACTTCTGGAAATATTTCTTTTCCCACCCAGTCGTGTCCTTTCTTGTACCATCCTTCAAGTTCATCTGGAAATTGTTCCTTCCCCACCCAGTCATTTCCTTTTTTGCATCAGCCTTCTTGCTCTTCCAAAAATAGTTCCTCATCCACTTCCACGCGTATCCGTCCTTGCATTTCTTTTTGCTACATACAATTATTATGCAATCAACTGTTTTATCTCACCATACAGCTCAGTTGGCTTGGACTATAGAATACACTAACTGCATCTCTGTAGAAGAGTAACCCCCTCACAAAAGAGTGTCCTGGATATGACATTAAACCATCTGATGGTGAGACTCCTGTCCTGGATCTTTGGGTTATGTAGAGAATTCCTTCATGGACATTACTCCTAGGTCCACTCTGATCCGAATTAAAAAGTATGGAGGCGCTCGTTGCCTAATGGTTAAATCGTAGAAAAGTGGACTCGGCAACCCAACTTCAAATCTTGAATGAGATTGTTTACATTTCATATAGCAATGATATCCTTGGGAATGGTATGAATCTAAAGAGTCTTTCTCCAGATTGAGCAGACTGAGCTCTTTAAACTTGGTAAGGCAATTGGTATGGGTGAGGGAAAACTCTGAATTCTAACGAGATCAAGACCTGGAGTGGGACGGGCTCTATTTGACTATTCCCGCGTAAAACACTACATGAGTCAAACCAGATAATGATATTAGAGACAGACAGAAAGTTAAACAATACTTCCTTAGCAACTAAACTACAATGTGTCATTGGTTGGTATTGATTAGTATTTTACGTATCGTCTCATCTTTTTTTCGAGTCTTATTTCTCTAAATAAGTCTTATCAATGTCACTTGGAAAATTCAAGTTAGACGAACTAGACACAGTTCTATTTGACTCATAGTTGTGACTCTAATTAGAGTCACAACTATGAGTCAAATAGAACTGTTTAATCATTTAACTGTGAACAAACAAATGACATGCTGAATTGAATTGTTAGTATTCATCATCATCATCATCATGTCGTGCCGCTAGCATGGATATACCTGACCCTCTCTCGCCACTTCTCCCTGTCGTTCATCGTCTCGGGCAGGTCTTCAGGGTTACATTCCGTATCCTCTCATAGCTGCTGAATGTATGTTCGTGCTGGTCGTCCTACTTTTGCGCGGTCATATGTGGGGGTCCATAGGAGTACATCACTTATGAGCTCGTCCCTGCTTCTCCAGCAGTGTCCTGCGTGTCTAGTTCGTCTAACTTGAATAGTTTTTGTGATGGGAGGCAGGTGGCCGTATAGTTGGTGCCTTGTGGGGTGTTGCCGCCAGGACTTGTTCAATATTGCTCGCAGCATTCTTGCCGTATAGCTTTTTCCCCAGCCGTTTTGTTAGCGTCCAAGTAGTGCACTCATACAGCAGTATCGATACGACCGCTGCCTGGAAGAGACTGCATTTCATTTTATCGGTCAGGTCTGATTCCCATATGATCGATAGCTTATCGATAGCTGTCCATGCCTTCGTTAGCTGCGTGTCGATGTCCTATTTGGTTGATGAGACGCTGCTTCCTAGGTAAGTGAATTTGTCTAATTCATTGTTAGTATTACATAACCAATACTTGAAACCATTTAACTGTATGATGAATAACCATATTAAACAAATGATGAATAGGAAATAGAAATATTCTTGTTAGATAGCAATATTTGAAATTACTTAACTGAGTGCAAATAAATGAGCTCTGGCTGTTTTAAAATGTTGCCTACAAACTATTCTTTTATAAATCATGTATACTTAATACAATGGTTGATATGCCATAAAACCCAACCAAACGTAATCCTATATATTATATATATATGTGTATAAAAAGGATTTGGCATTAAATAACCTACGAGAGTTGATATGCCATAAAACCAAACCAAACCAAATCATATATATCTAATATATATGTATGAAGAGGATTTGGGATTAAATAACCTAAAATGGTTGATATGCCATAAAACCAAACGAAACCAAATCATATATATTTTATATATATGTATAAAAAGGATTTGGCATTAAATAACCTTCAAGGGTTGCTATACCATAAGACCTAAAAAAAAAACATCTATCGCCAGATAGGTTCCACTTGCTATTTTTTTTTTTTTAGTATTACCAATTTTTGCTTTTATATAATTAGTCTTTATGTGCTGTTATTAATAGAGATTCAGTTCCTCAAATGTCCAGGACTCTTCTTAGTATTCTATTCGATCCAAATTATGCTGTCATTTGCATAGTTTCCGCTCGTCCTCTTATTCCCGAATCTTCGAGTCCCTTTATTATTATTATTATAAGGAAATAATTTATAAAAGACAGAAAAACTAGTTACCAATAGTTATACTCTATGAAGGTATGGACTGCTACTGGCATGTTGTCAATCATATGGAAATCGGATTTCTTTCTGCATGGATGCACCTACTGGGCGCTAACCAAACACATGGAGAAAACGTTTGATGGGAACTACACAAGAATGTTGCCTGCTGTTTTGAACAAATCCTAAAAGTAGCACCCCACAAAACAGCTGCTATGTGGCCACTTACCTCTCATCTCACAAACCATCTAAATAAGACGAACGAGAGATACTGAGCACTGATGGTTAAATAAGAAAGAACTTATAAGCGACGTTCTCTTATGAACTACCACGCATGTACACTGTTATGTTGGTTTGGTTTGGTTTGGTTTTGGTTTTGGTTTTATGGCATACCGACCATTGGACGTCATTTAATGCCAAATCCTTTTTATACATATATATTAAATATATGATTTCTAAACACATTTTGAAGATAACATTTTTAAACAAGCCTGAGCTCGTTATTATTTTTTTTTTGCACACAGTTAAATAGTTTCACTTAATTTCAAATAATTCAGTTTAGTATAAATAGTCTTGTTTACACACGGTTAATCATTGATTTAAAATCAGCTCTTTGTTTACACACAGTTAAATGATCAAACGGTTTTATTTCAAACAATTCAGTTTAGCATGTCAACAAAGTTAAATGGTTTCACGTATTGCCATGTATCTCTAACAATTAAACGTCAGTCTTTTATTTACACACACTTAAATGATCAAACAGTTCTATTTCAAGCCATTCACTTTAGCGTAACCTCACAGGTTTTTTTTCTATTTAACCCATAGATAGGAAGCAATCATGTGCTACCACTCCGGGCCAGAGTGGACATGTGAGCGATGGAAATGAAGAGGTACTCTGCATTCCCCAAAGCTTCAGCATTACTGGAACTTCATCAGATTGTTTAGTATCATATCCAGGACACACAATGGGGGAGTCTTACCCCTCTGCAGAAATTCAGTCGGTGTATTCCACAGCTCCAGCCAACTGGGTCACAATAATGTTGGTTGACAAGCAAAGACGCATGCATTAGCTCTGTGTGCTCACACAATGCTGTCTTGAGGACCTGACACGAGTGATAAATGATCGGGACGAATGGCGAGAAAGAGTCAAGGGACACTGTGCTATCAGCATGACATGAGGATGATGATGATGATATGTAGTAAGTTAGTTTAGTATTTATAATGAATGTTTTTTTGTCTTTGCTGGGCATGCATCATTGCATTGAGTGTGACTGATTTATTGATTCTAACTGAATTTCAACCCGTTCCGGGTTATTCTATGCCTAAAGGTGAGGGAATCGTGTTCATCCTACGTTCATAAATATATTTTTTGTGTTCTTGTTTCCTAAGAATTTTTTTTGCACACGGTCATATCAAATACTAATAATTTTCAAATAGATATATTTGACCCATAGATTGGAATCCAACAGGTACTACCATTCCGAATAAAACGGAGGCGCTCGTTGTGTGACGGTTATTGTCGTAGGGAAATGAGCATGGTGACTCGAGTTCAAATTCTGGACAGCGCTGTTTACATCTCAAATAGCGCTAATACTCTTGGGAAAGGTGTGAATTCAACTATTCTCCATCCAGCTATGGGTTTAATAGTAGGTCAGGCTGCTCTTGAACCTTGTTATGGCAACTGTTGTTGGAGTACAAAAACTCTAAATTCAAACTTGTTAAACTGTTTAAAAATTGACCTTTTGTCGCATCCTGCTCATGAGAGAGGGGTCGGGTATTTACATACCATTCTGGAAAGAGTTGAGCTGGGAGTAATGGCAATAGTTAGTCCATACTTTCCAGATGTTCACAAATAGAGCCTGACCATTAGGTGCAGTTTATTGTCATACCCAGGAAATCCCTTTTTTGAGGGAGGCCTTAGTCTTCTGTAGGAGATACAGGCACCATATTCTAAGCACCACCCACGGGGCGATCGCATATAATACCTACGGGGTGTCCTCGTGGTGTAATGGTTAAAGCGCAAGACAGCGGAATCCTAGTAAGCGAGTTCGAACTCCAGTTGTGCTATTACGTTCACTTTCGGACAAATCCCTTTTGGAAAGGTATAAACCTCCTGATCCTCCTCGCGAGGGTTAAATAATACCACTACTGTTCTTCTTGGCATTAAATAAACCAAGAATGTAGATATGCCATTAAACAAAGAAACCAAACCAAGCTATAATACCTTCGATATATGCCACTAAAAATAATCTGTTTGTTTTATATTTGTTAAATAAGTATAGCTTCGATTTGGCACAAGTCCAAACTAATGGGGCACCGAGTTAATATCAAATTCATACTCAGTAGTCATCGAACAGACAGACGAGCCTTATTAACCATTAAACCAAAATGTGCTTCCCCTAGACTATTGGATTCATAAAAACAGAGTTCGTAATTTACATTATATTTATCTTAAGCGAATACAATATTATACAAATATAAACTGTCGACAGATATAATACATAATCAGTACACGGAGAACGAGCTAAAAAAACGCATTTATATACCTAATAAAGCTCGTCCCATATAAGCGATGATACAGTTTTAAAATTTACTTATACCCAAGACAGATTTGTTGATGAAATAAGAATATTATTACTAACCTGCATAAATAATTTGAGACCAAGTGGTAAATCAGTTCATACTAATCAAAAATCGAAACGGCAATAAGAAAAAACTAACCTTTGTTGTCATTTTTTTCTCGTGGTTGACATCATTTTCAACAAGAGTCTAAAAAGAAGGCCTTATTGTAAACCGTTAAAAACACAGAAAGTAAAATTCTGCTCATAGCTGGATTATCTCGGATTATCTCGTTTAGTTTAACGAACAATGAACAGATTTTCACCTTCCTTTATCCTCCACTATTCGCTGGCATGTTTTCTTTAATCTATCCAATCAAAAAGCAGTCAGAACTGTCTGGAGATTAACATCAACTAAAATAACTGGATATAATTTTCGACTTATAAGACGCTCTACCCTTTTAAGAGCTTTCTTTAAGAAAATAAAAAAATAACAATAAAATAAAAGCTTATTAGAGTATATTACCCTCGATCAATTACTAAAAAGTCGGCTGGGGCTGTAGAATACACCGACTGCACCTCTGCAGAGGAGTAAGACTCCCCCAATGAGTTTCCGAGATATGACACTAAATCTGATGGTGAGGTTCCAGTAATGCTGGAGCTTTGGGAAATGCAGAGCACCCCTTCATTGCCATTGCTCCCAGGTCCACTCTGGCCCGGCGTAGTAGCACCTGATAAGGCCCTATCTATGGGTTAAATAGAACTAACGGCATACTTATACTAAAATGAATTGTTTGAGTAGACTAAATAGCTTGAAATAAAAATGTTTTTGACAATTAACCCGTACTTATATTTAAACTGCGGGCTTATGCTAAACTGATTTGTTTGAAATGTAACTGTTTTTGACATTGAAAATGTACTTACACTAAACTGATTTGTTTAATATAGAATTGTTTTGACATTTAACAGTGTGTAAACAAAATCTGTACTTATACTAAACTGAATTAGCTGAATTAGAACTGCTTGACTAAACTGAGTTGCTTGAAATAGAAATGTTTTTTGCAATTAAACTGTACTTACATTTAAAGTGCGTACTTATGCTAAACTGAATTGTTTGAAATAGAACTATTTTCACAAAAATTGATTTGGTATTAAATGACCTACAAAGGTTGATATGCCATAAAATCCAACCAACTAAACTGAATAGCTTGAATTAAAAATGTTTTTGACAATTAAAATGTGTACTCATGCTAAACTGAATTGTTTGAAATAGAACTGAATAACAGTATAAAAATGGATTTGGCATTAAATAACCTACAAAGGGTGATATGCCATAAAACCCAAACAACCACCCAACCAACTTACAAGTCCACTTCACAGAAATAATTGAATTCGATTCTTCTTAAATATTTCATACTAACATACTTACCACAGTAGGAAACTTAAATAAGCTAAGTAAATCCCCAAAACTGATTAATTGGTTGATTTTAATGTCATGTCAACTCGTCTGGCGTTATTCTATACGTAGAAGTTAGGGAATCGTGTTCGGTGTAGGTTTATATTTATATTTTTGTGTAATTGTTTCTATAGAGTTTTTCTTTCTTTTCTTTTCTTTTCTTTTTTTTTTTTTTTTTGCACGTGCAGTTATATATCAAGTATTCTTATTCAATACAAATGATTTGCACACATATAAATGGTTTCAAGTATTCCGATCTAATACAAATAATTTATACAGAATCACATAGTTTCAACTAGTTATTTATCTTTGATAATCATTTATTTGTATACGGTTCTATGGTTACGAGTAAATAATAATAATGATAATAGTCGGACAGAAATTTCTCCCTTCAGAAGACAGACGTAAAAGAAAATTGCTGGAAGAAATCGGATGGAAAGGCGAAAAGACTGCTGTGTTATCTGTAAAAACTTCAAGAGAAAAGGTAAATTTGAACTTTCTATTTTCTCTATCGAAACACTACTGCATAGTTTGAAACGAGCAGCCGCAAGCATAGGCCTCTATGTCAATGCACACAAAACGGAATATATGTGCTATAATCAAACGGGGGACATCTCCACTCTAGACGGAACCCCTCTTAAACTAGTAGACAAATTCACTTACCTAGGAAGCAGCGTCGCATCAACCGAAAAGGACATCGACACGAGGTTAACGAAAGCATGGACAGCTATCAATAGGCTATCGATTATATGGAAATCAGACCTAACCGATAAAATGAAACGCAGTTTCTTCCATGACGTCGGGATGTAGTCCGGAAGACCTGCCGGAGGCGATGAACGATAGGGAAAAATGGCGAGAGAGGATCAGGGATATCCGTGCTACCAGCACGACATGATGATGATGATGATGATTTTCTCTATTCGTCATCATCATCATCATGTCGCATCATCAGCATGGATATCCCTGACCCTCTCCCGCCATTCTTCTCTATCGTCAATCGCTTCCGGTTGGTCTTTCAGGCTACATCCTGTATTGGCAGAGAGCTATTGTATGTAGGTTCTAGCTGGTCGTCAAACCTTTGGTCGTCCATGTAAAGGGGTCCACAGGAGTACATCGCTTTTGAGTTCTTTCCTACTTCTCCAGCAGTGTCCTGCATGTCTGGTTCGTCTAACTTGGATAGTTTTCGTGATGGATGGTAGGTGGCCGTACAGTTGCTGCTTTGTTGGGTGCTGCCTCCAGGACTTGTTCGATATTGCTCGCAGAATTCTTGTGTAGTTGCCGTCAAACTTTTTCTCCATACGTTTAGTTAGCATCCATGTAGTAAATCCATACAGCAGTATCGACACGACTACTGCTTAAAAAAAACTGCGTTTCATTTTATCGGTCATGTCTGACTTCCATATGACCTTTAGCCTATCGATTGCTGTCCATGCCTTTGCTAGTCGCGTGTTGATGTCTGTTTCGGTTGATGGGATACTGCTTCCTAGGTAGGTGAACTTGTCTACTAGTTTCAGAGAACTACCGTTTAGTGTGGAGATATCGCCTCTAATATCGAAGAAATTTCATGTTTGAGTCCTAAAATAATTTATTTTCTTTGACTTTGTCTCTGAATGTAAACGAATAGTCGTAGTGAATAGAATACGAGAATAATATAAAGTTGTAAAAAAGAGTAGGAAAAGGCTTAAGAGGCAACAGTAAATATAGTAAAAGTAAAGTTGTCTCCCTTAGTCGAGGGTGACCAGAAGGCTCCCTTTTCAATAGCTACTACACCGAGGTGTAGGAGAAGACGCTACTCTTTTCCCTGGATTGCTCCACTTTACCCTCGATACGTACCTTAAATTGCTGAGTGTTAAGCAAAAAGGTATCAAGTACTATTTTAAAAGTCTTTGGTATGATGCGACCAGAGATTGAACCCTGGTCTCCCGGACCATTGGCAAACACTCTACCCACTAGGCCAATGAGTGGTGCATATAGAAATATAAAACAATCTTGGAAGTCTTGTAACTAAACCTTTTATCAAAACTACGTATCAATAACAGTAACACACATATTACACCCTTAAAAAAGTAAAGCCAAAATCACAATACAAGAATGTTATTAAATAACGAAGGGTTTCAAGAACAAAACAATACTTAGAGACAAATATAACTGGCAAACTAAAAATAAAAAAGTGTCCACTCAGAACTTTTCTTAAGTTAAAATATAAAAAAAATCGACACCGAAAGGTTTTTTTAGATACAATTAGAAGTACTCTTACTTCAATAGTATTTGGTCACACCTGTGACAGATGCGCAAATAATAAACAACCCCTGGTTCTGGTATTGCCACAATATACTACCCATGAGAAAATACAAAACCGAAATCTAATTCAACGTGGAACCCAGACAACTGGTGCGGGTATCATAATCAGCAGGTGCTCCCTTGATTGCCAACATAGGGGAACCAATCGGCATAGTGTGAATGTTGGCTGTTCTTTTTCCAGGCAAAAGGAAAAGCGGAAAACTACAAATGACGGAAGGGTTAGAACTACCGAATCAAGAAAAAATTAGAACGCTCGGAGGAAAGGAAACTTACGAGTACTTGGGAATATTGGAAGCAAGCACTCTCAAACAAGCTGAGATGAAAGAAAAAATTTTAAAAGAGTATCTTAGGAGAATGAGGATACTATTCGAAATCAAGTTATATTGAAGAAATTTCATCAAAGAAATAAAAACCTGTGCTGTCCGCCTTGTAAGATTCTCGGGACCGTTCTTAAAGTGGACAAGGGAAGAACTTTAACAAATGGACCAGAGAACAAGAAAACTAATGACGATGCATATGGCCATACATCCCAGAGATGATATAGACAGACTGTATATGTCAAGAAAAAAAGGGAGAAGAGGACTCGCTGGCATTGAAGATAGCGTCTATACATCGATATGATGACTCGAAGACGCCATAAAAAAGATCAAAGAAAAGCTAATTACAGCAACCAGAAACAACATAAACAACGTAAGGATCAACAAGACAAGAATAATAAGAAAACAAAAATGTGAAGAAAAGCAATTATGTGGATATTTTAAGCGGCAAATAAGCGAAATCTCAAACGAGAAAACTTGGACATGACTAAAAAAGGGAAACCTTCGTAGGGTATTTGCCCGAAAGTGAACGTAATAGCGCGACTTGAGTACAAACTCGCTTACTACGATTCCGCAGTCCATCGCTTTAACCATTACACCACGAGGACACCCCCATAATTAGTGTTAAGCAGCAATTCTTTTAACCATTTCACTGTCTAAAAACAAACGATTAATGTTGAATAGAATTATTGTTGTTAGACAGCAAAATTGAAACCATTTAACAGCGTAAAAAAATAGCAATACTGGTGTGCAAATAAATTAGTTCTAACTCATTTAAAAGGGAAATTACCAACAAACTATTCAATTACAAATCATATGTGTATATCCATTTGAATGTGTGCAAACAAATGACTGATGTTAAATAGTTACTGTTACATAGCAATACTTAAAAAACATTTAACTGTGTTCAAAAAGATGCGCTTAGACTCGTTTAAAAATATTTTCAACAAAATGTATTTATTAATCATATATATTTGATACATATATATAAACAGGATTTGGCATTAAATAACCTACACTGGTTGATATGCCATAAAAACAAACAACCAATCAACGATCTAAGCAAAGAATAACCCAAGATGGTTGATAAGGCCATTAAAATCAATCAATCATTTGATTACACATCTAACTTGAATAACTTTCATTCAAAATCTCCCGCGTTGTATTGATAAAAAATTAATTGTGCTTCGCGTGAGAAAAAGAATGCTGAACCCCAATATCATCCAACCAAAATTGTCTACCTGGTTTGTGTTGGGTTAGAAGAAATATAAGTTATTTTGGCCTGGTGACGCCAATGTCCCAACAAGTATACTCTTAACCATAACCCTGTTGTGAATAGATCTAGTTCCAAATAATCTCTTATTTCTATGGTGCACTGTAATGTGATTCCAATATTTTCATCGCATTGTCGAACGCTTTCGTGCCTTAACTTATTTCACGGTCGAGCATCTCCGACCAGTTGGTGGGAGCCTAGGTTACACCAATTACACTCCTTTCCACGCCCTCAAAAGCAAGTGTGTCCTAGATATGACACTAAACTGAATCTGGTGATGAGGCTCCAGTTTTGGAGCTCAGGAGGCGTCGAGCCATGCCTTTGTGGCTATTACTCCCAGGTCTACTCTGACCACAAATAGATCTGTATGATATAGTGTTTGAAATTACCCTAAACTGCATTAAGATGTTATCTTTAAAATACTAATATTGTAACTAAGTAACAAGTGATTGTGAAATTTATCAATACATTGGTTCTTAAAACATTCATATTGCAATGAAGTATGGAGATAGTTATTTTTTTTCAGTAGCGTATCAACTCCTTTGGGGTATTTAATGCCAAATAATATATATATATATATATATATATATATATATATATATTAAATAATATTAAATAATAGCCCTTGTGGTAAAAAAAACAGCAAGTGATTTGAAGACGAAAATATACAACGAATCACTGCCAAAGGAAAAAAAAAAATATATATATTGGAAAAAAAAAGAAAAGACCAACCTTGTCATACCGATTGAAAAAAATCGAAAATCACGCAATTGGTTGGGCAAAAGAAAAACCACCTTTAGGGCTGCTAAGCTACAATGCAAAAAGTGCTCGATACTAAGTAGAGCAAAATAGTAACGATTATTACTTACTAAGTAATTACCGTTACTATATATATATATATCCGTAGTAGACCCGACTGTAGTTGAGGGCGACCAGAAGGTTCCCTTTTTAAAAGCTTGTAGGTGTAGGGGTGGGCGCTACTCCTTTCCATTTTACCCTTGATACGTACCTTCTATTGCTGAGTGTTAAGCAAGGAGGTATCAAGTACAATTTTAAAAATCTTTGGTATGACTTGACCTGGGATTGAACCCATGTCTCCAGGACCATTGGCGAACACTTAAACGAATTTGAGCTTATTTGACAGCTTTTATCGATTTAAATACGAGGATCGGCTGAAAATTTCATAGGCTGACCAATATACTCCCATGGAATGAGACCAAATGAAATTCATTTTTCAATATAGTCCCCTTGCAACTGGCTGCACAATTCCTCCATCGGTGTTGCAGTGCTTGGAACCCACTGGTCAAAACATTTATCGACAGCATATATGGCGTCATCATATGAATATTTTAGCCCACCCTGTATTTGTCCAGATTGAGACTCCGAATTGAACAATAATTGTGATTCAACTTGAGGACCTAATTAATAGCGTTTCATTAGATATGAATGATTATTTAAGTATATTTCTTTTTCTTTTGGAGATTAAAAATTTAAATCTTATAAGATTTATTACGTCTTGCCATAAGATGGCTTACCACAGATTATTTTTATTGATACAGATTTTGTCTTGTTGAGAACATCTTTTACCAATTAAGAATAATATTATGCGTAAAAATTTTGTCTTAGTCCAATACGTATACATAAAAACATTAGTAGATGTATATCAAAGCGTCAATCAAGGAATATAAACAAGCTGTTATCAATCTAGATAGAATACGGAAATATTTTCTCCTGTCTTCACAGAAGACAAAAAAAAAACGAAGTTTTGTGTATTTCATTCTCGAAGAATTTTTGTATATAAATTATTTCATTTCTTGCGAGTTGTTCACGTCGGTGTTTACTGGGGGGGTATTTCACTGGGGTCTGAGTGACAGCAAGTTTCCTTGGGTCTCCTGGACTCTTCTCAGTATTCTAGCCGATCTTAACAATACAGCTGTCTGGATAGTCACGTTTCTTCATCCAATTTTCAACTCTTCCAGTCCCTTTTTCAAGGCTTTGGGGACCATTCCGAGCGGGCCAATTACAATTGGTATCAACGTCACTCTCATGTTCCTCAACTTTCTTAGTTTTTTACCAATGTCTAAATACTTGTCTCTCTTTTCACTTTCTTTGATTTTTGAACTGTGGTTCGTTGGTACTGTAAAGTGTTTCATTCTCATGATTTCCCTTTCGTAGCCATGTCCAGGTCTTCTCGCCCGAAATTTCACCAGTTTGTCGCTTGAAATATCCATTAGGTTGGGTTTTTTTTTATCCATCTTTGCTTCTTAGTTATTTCATATTTACCCAACCCCTCCGCTTGGGCTGGATATGACACAAGGTCAATTTTTTTAGCGGAGTTTAACAGGTTTGAATTCAGAGTTTTCCTTCTCCTAGACTAGTTGCCTCATCAAGGCTGAAGAACCCAGTCTGCCCTACTATTTACCCATAGCTGGAGGGAGAATAATTGGATTCATACGTTTCCCAATGGGAAATGCAATCAGTCTCGTCCAGGATTTGAACTCGTGTCGCCGTGTCCATTTCCTGCGACGATAACAATTACACCACGGACACCTCCTTTGCTTCTTAGTTATTGTTGCTATCCTATTTGTCCTTATTTTGTCAGTGCTGTTACTGGCCACTGTAATAAGTCGTTTTTGCTCTTTTTTGTAGTCTTTGAGCCCCAGTAATTGATGCATCCACGCTATCTTCATTGCAGGCGAGTCCTCGTCCTCCTTCTCTTCTTGACACATATTATCTATTTATGTCATCTCTTGGAAGTAAGGCCTTATGCATCGTCATTAGTTTTCTTGTCCTCCTGTCCATTTGTTAAAGTTTTTCCTTCATCCTCTTTAAGAATGGTCCTGAGTATCTTAAGATTATTATTATTATCTTCCCTGGTCAATTTTTATGCTGTAGTCTCTGATTTGAGTCACTGGGTTAATGAGTTCATCGTTTTTGTACCCGAAAAAAGAATAGCCAACATTCGCAGGATGCCTATTAATTCCTGCATGTGAGCTATTAAGTGAGCACCTGCCGATCATGACACCCAAACCTACTGTCTGGTTCCCATGTTGAGTATTGTTTTGATTTGTTTGTATTTCATGGGTAGTATATAGCAGGGCATATAGCGTTACGGTTACAGGCGTTGGTTCCTAAGCTTCTAAGGAGATAATCATCTGGTTGTTGCAGGTTCAATCCTCACTAGAGGCAAGTAACAATATAGGAATACTTAACTCTTGTACTTAGTTATGGCTAACGGAATCAGAACAGGCGACCCCCGAGGATTCAATAAAGGACGTAGTTCGAAGTTCTGTGAAGGTTCCCGAGTTCGACAAGCACCTGAAGAAGGCTGGAGGACATATCGGCCGAAACGTTGTAGAAATAACAATAAAGATGAAGTCAATAGTCCGAAAACCCTTAATGATAAAAATCAACAAGCTTCGTCTCAGAAATTTAAACAACCAGTATATAGTGGCTATACCAGACCCAGGGGTTGTTTATTATCTGCACACCTGACACAGATGCGACCAAATTAAACGGTCACTCCTAGCGAGTTTTTCACACCAGCGTCAGCTGGTGGTCTTTTGCCAGAGTGACAGAAAGTTTCTTCAAGTCTCCAAGACTGTTTTGAGTGTTCCAGCTGATCTCAACAATGCTGTGTTCTGGTTGGTCTCTATTCTTCTGATTTCCATTCCTGTCACTCTCTTTTCAAGCCAACTACTTTTGGTATCACCGTCACGTTCATGTTCCACAGCTTTTCTGCTTTCTAGCAAGGTCCAAGTATTGTCTATGTTTTTCCTTTCTTTTGTTTTGACTCTGATGACAAGTTCTTTTTTTCTTTGTTAATTAACACGGAGTCAGGCCTTCTGACCGTGATTAGGGGATTTGTTTGTGTTTGAATGTCTCAAAGAATTTTATGTGTCTCATTCTCTCGGAGGGATTATAGTTTATGCATATATCATTTATCAGCATGGTCATATTTTAATCTCTTGCACAATTCCCAGTGGATCACCTTTCCTACCCATTCATGCTTTGTCTTGCATTCCTTTTGCGCCAGTTTGCAGCATCCGCTTATTACACGATTTACTCTTTCATCTTTGTCATACATAACCTACATTTGCTATTCCTCTACGTATTATTAATATTTTATTTATTATGATTATAATCATCATAATTATTATTGTATCACTCCTTTGAGTTTTTCACACCAGTGTTAACTGAGGGTTTTTCTCTGGAGTCTGAGTGACAGCAAGTCTCCTCATATCTTCAGGACTTTTCTGGGTAGTATGTAGCCGATCTTAACAATTTTTGAATAGTCTCAATTAGTCCTCTGCTTTCCAACTCTTACAGTTCCCTTTTCAAGCTATTATCTCTATTGCCCAGTCAGCTGGGGCTGTAGAATACACTGACTGCACCTCTGCAGAGGGGTTAGACACCCCCCAAACGAGTGTTCTGATATGACACTAAACAATCTGATGGTGAGGTTCCAGCAGTGCTGGAGCTTTGGGGAATGCAGAGCACCCCTTCATTGCCATTGCTCCCAGGTCCACTCTGGCCCGGAGTGGTAGCACCTGATAGGGCCCTATCTATGGATTAAATAGAACTAACAGCATACTTATGCTAAACTGAATTGTTTGATTAAACTGAATAGCTTGAAATAGAAATGTTTTTGACAATTAAACCGTACTTACATTTAAACTACGTGATTACGCTTAACTGAATTCTTTAAAATAGAACTGTTTTTTGACATTAAAACTGTATTTACAATTAACTGAATTGTTACATATAACTGCTTGAATAGTTTGAAATAGAAATGTTTTTGACAAACTGTGTACTTATGCTTCACTGAATTGTTTTGAATAGAACAGATTATTCACATAAAAATGGATTTGGCGTTGAATAACCTACAAAGGTTGATATGCCATAAAACCCAACAAACTAAACCAAACTAAACTATTATCTTTATTATAATTAAATAGAATTATTAATGTTAGATAAATGCCAATTATTTGTATTAATTATAGTTAAATGTGTTGTATATTATAACCATATCATGATCATAATGATATCAATCCAACGATACAACAAATACATATTCAAATACAATCACATACAAATACACAGGCGACTCCATTTTTCAGGTACGAACGTTTTATTATTAACTTCTGACTTCGGTTCTTTGACACGAGGAGAGAGACGCAATTCTAAAAAGTCTTTCGTAATCATACTATGCTAACATCACCCCCAACGTTCGGCACATCTCGTGGTGTTTTAAATCTCAATTCATCTCTGCTAGTAGAGATCCGCAAAATTCAACCGTATGACTCAACGGTCGAAACCCCAACTACTCGACTCCATGGCAGAGAACTAAATTCTCTGCCCCAAAGGCATAAACTCTATTGTCTGCCTGGTTCGTCTAATTTGGATAGTTTTCGTGATGGGTGATAGGTGGCCGTACAGCCCCAAGATACAAGCTCTTAAATGAAATGTATAGAACAGTATTATTTATTTTCTTGTTGAATTAAACAAATAATGTTAAATTAAGGACTGATATATTCGCAGAAAGCTCACATTGTGCCATAGTAAACTGAAAAATACACAAAAGAAGATATTCATGGATAAAAGGTCTTTTCAGGATCTCCATCCTATGTGCGGCAGCCATCGTATCATGTCTCAAGCACCAGCAGTAGTCAACGAGAAAGTTTATATCTCACCGGCCTTGGTAGCGCTTTTCCATTATGCAAATGTCTGGGTGAAAGCGCTCACCCTGCTCTTCACTAAAACCTCCACAGTTCTTTGGAAAATAATCCAAGTGTGACCGCAGAAAATACAGTTTGACTGACATTCGTGTCCCGAGTTGGCAGAAACTCCTCGATTTCCTCCTCGTATTCAGCACTCCGGTGGTCCCCCAGGAAGTTTGTTACTACTGACTTCAATGAAAGCCAGGTGGACAGTTCAGCTTAGGTCAGTGCTTTGTCAAATCATGAAGTCTTTTATTTGAGAGCCGTCATATTATACCAGCTTGGAGATTCTCCATGCTTATCCGAGGGAACTTCTGGAGGAAAGCAAACCCGCTGCCTTCCTTATCCACTGCCTTCACAAAGTATTTTGTTCGGTTCAAGGAGAGGATGAGATTGAACGTCATGCGAGCTAGGTTTTTATCCTTGTATTAACGGCCACTCTTGTCTGATATAATGTTGGTCATCAGCCTGGCTGTCCCAGAGACACAGAAAACAAGGATACTTTGTGTACCCACCTTGGAGCCCTAGGACCAATCCAACCACTTTAAGATCTTCACAGATCAACCCTTTGTGCTCCTGGTAGTTAACAGTAGACAGCAAATGATCCATGCTGTTGTGAGTTTCTTTCATTTGCTCTGAATACTCAACAGGGATAGAAGAAAAACTATTCCTATTATGTAGAAGAACTACTTTGAGACTTCTGTTGGATGAGTCAATAAAAGTTTCCATCCCGTAGCATCATACTCTGAACCTATTGATTTGATCAAACCAGCAACGTCGTTGCAATAAACCGGTGATGAGCAGCTGAGCAGACACCTTTGAAAGGTTCATGCTTAGTGTCAGGTCGTTGAGTTCTGCTTGTGTCAATGGTACGGGCTGGTCGTTTCTTCTGGGTTGTATGCGTCATCCCTAGCTACAACAGTCTTGTCACTATGTTCGGGATCAGTGATAAGCCCCGCTCCCTCTTGGTATGTGGGTGTTAGCGAGTAGGGTGATACACTGTAGTTAGGTACACATACAACATTATATGCTATACTAAGCATCAGGCACCCACGATTAGCTGTGATAAGTAGAGTCCAAAGGCTTTGGAATAGGTGTTATTCTCGTGCACAACCTGTTGTGAAGTATTCGAGCACATCTTAAAAACCAGACCAGACCAAACACAATGAGTAGTATTTTTTAATTTAGCGATTGTATATCACATGATAAACTTTAGACCTTTGGAGAACAAATTTTAACGCAAGTCAGTGTTATAGACAAATAAAAAAGTGTAATTAAATAAATGCTATGAAACATTGAATATATAGTTATGATTACAACCAAACATTTAGAAAATAATCAAATTTCAGTTGCCCAGTCGGATGGGGCTGTAGAATACACTGACTGCACCTCTGCAGAGGGGTTAGACACCCCCAATGAGTGTACTAAATATGACACTAAACAATCTGATGGTGAGGCTCCAGTAATGCTGGAGCTTTGGGGAATACGGAGCACCCCTTCATTGCCACTACTCCCAGGTCCACTCTGGCCCCGAATGGTAGCACCTGATAAGGCCCTATCTATGGGTTAAATAGAACTAACTGCAAGTTTATGCTAAACTGAATTGTTTGAATTAGATCGGTTTGACTTAACTGAATGGCTTGAAATAGAATTTTTTTTCACAATTAAACTGTGTACTTACATTTAAACTGCGTGCTTATGCTAAACTGAATTGTTTGAAATGGAACTGTTTTTGACATTGAAACTCTATTTGCACTAAAGTGAATTGTTTGATATAGAACTATTTTGACATTTAAATCTGTGTAAAGAAAATCTGTACCAATACTAAACTGAATTCGTTGAATTAGAACTACTTGACTAAACTGAATTGCTTGAAATAGAAATGTTTTTTGATAATTAAACAATGTACTCATGCTAAACTGGATTGTTCGAAATAGAACTATTTGAATAAAAAGGGATTTGGCTTTAAATAACCTACAATGATTAATATGCCATAAAACCCAAACACCCACTCAATCATCAGCTTTAAATGACCCATAAAGAGTTGATGTACTGTTAAACAAATAAACTAATCCAAGCCTAAGCTGAGCCAAGTCGATAACATTCTTGCTATTCATCATGTTTATGTAGCAAATTTCTCTAAAGCCGTTTTAGAGAAATAATCTTGTCTTTAGCTTTTTACTCCTGGGCGATACCACCAAGAAGTTTTTTTACTAATTTATTTTTCCGAATGTGAAATTATGCGTAGATGTTCAACATAATACCAGAGTGCACCATATTAGTGCTGTGAAACATAATTGAAAATATTATTGCTTTTAAAAGTTTCACGCGAAACAAAAAGACTTTTTAATGGAAGTGTATCTCTTGTGAAGGAATTTTCTATCAAAGAAAAAGAAAAATAATTTATAATATTTCTTTGAAAATAAATACTTTAGATTCTATACAAATATAGCGTTTGTTTTATGTTCTTTTGTTCCTCTTGTTGACAAAATGAATTTTTTTAAATTGTTTCCTCATCTTAAATTAGAGAAAAGTGGGAGCACTTTGTTTAGTTTTGTTTATATTTGTATTTTCTACGGAAAACGAATATGTCAAGTAGATTCTCCTGAATTGACGACTTCATTGAAATCTAAATGTTTATAAAAGAACTACAACGTTATAATCTTTTTTTTAAACAAACAAAAGAATATTTGATAATGTTTATTTTAAAGATCCGATTTTCGTATAAACTTTACTGTACCAACCAAAAGAGCACAACGCAGCAAGATTTTTAAAGCTCTAACTCATAGAATAGTTTGGTTTGGTTTGGTTTTATGGGATATCAACTGTTTTAGGTAAATAATCCGTTCTATTTCAAACAATTCAGTTTAGCATGAGTACACAGTTTGTCAAAACCATTTCTATTTCACCTATTCAGTTTATTCAAGCAGTTATATATAACAATTCAGTATAGTGTAAGTACAGTTTCAATGTCAAAAACAGTTCAATTTCAAATAATTCAGTTCATCATAAGCATGCAGTTTAAATGTAATTACAGTTTAATTATGAAAAACATTTCTATTTCGAGCTATTCAGTTTAGTCAAGCGGTTCTAATTCAGCTAATTCAGTTTAGTATAAGTACAGTTTTTGTTTACACACAGTTAAACGTCAAAACAGTTCTATGATAAACAATTCAATTTAGTGTAAATACAGTTTCAATATCAAAAAACAGTTCTATTTTAAAGAATTCAGTTTAGCGTAAGCACGCAGTTTAAATGTAAGTACGGTTTAATTTTCAAAAACATTCCTATTTCAAGCTATTCAGTTTAATCAAACAATTCAGTTTAGCATAAATATACCGTTAGTTCTATTTAACCCATAGATAGGGCCCTATCTGGTACTACCACGCCGGGCCAAAGTAGACCTGGGAGCAATGCCAATGAAGGGGTGCTCCGTATTCCCCAAGGCCCCAGCATTACTGAGACCTCCCCATCAGACTGTTTAGTGTCATATCAGGACACTCATTGGTAGGGTGTCTTACCCCTCTGCAGAGGTGCAGTCAGTGTATTCTATAGCTCCAGCCGTCTGGGCAAAACTCATAGAATAAAGTAATTTCTAAGCCAATTTACAACTTTATAATTATAATGATGGATCCACATTCGTGCTCACCTTGATCTTTATAATTTCTTTCATTCATTTATCTATCATTTACAATTATAACTAGATCTGTGATCCTGTGGGATCCCTGTTATACCTGTCATGTCGATTGGGGTCATAGAATACGTTTAGTGTCCTGGATTTGACACTAAAAAATCTGATGGAAAGGCTCTAGTCCTGGAGCTTTAGAGAATGTAGAGCAGCCCTTCATTGCCATTACCCCCAAGTCCACTCTGACTCAGAATGGTAGTACCTTTATGCTCCCATCTATGGATCAAATAGAAATGTTTAACCAATGAACTCTGGCTCGTTTAAAAATGTTATCTTACAACTACTCGTTTACAAATCATATATATATCTAATATATATATATATATAAACATTTTTTGGTATTATATAACCCACAAAGATTGATATGTCATAAAACCCAACCAACTAACCCCGTTGTTACAGCAATCCATGATAGTATTGATGAATCTATTTATGAAGGAGTGGAGGAATCGACTTAGAAAAGGTTACATCTGTTATATCGAGAATTCGGGTGATTAGTTTGGTTTCTTTATTTAATGTCATATCAACCTTCGTGGGTTATTTAATATCAAAGGCGTTCTTGTAGAACAAGAAACTATTTAACCCATAGCTGATGGAATAAGGAGGTTCATGCCTTTACAAATGGTATTAATCCGAAAGTAAAGGTAATAGTACGCTTACTTCGAGGCTACTATCCTGCACTTTATCCATTAGACCACAGGGACTCCCTCGATGAGTAAAATTGATATTAAGCATGAACGCAAACTCTACAGAATTCCAAAAAATTATCATTCAGTTGGTAATGGTACAGGAGCCGATTAAGTGTATTTCTCGGATAAAAATCCCGCTATGAGGTGCCGTTTTTGCTCAGTCAAGATATCATACATCGGCGGTATTTGAGAGCAAGTGGTGAAGTATGTAATTACCCGGAATGATCCAGATGTTGTTGGGTGCAGTTTGAGGAAGTGCAGGTGTAATCAAAGATACCTGAAAACCGAGCGGTCAAAAACATTGGCTCTACACGTTAGAGAAGAAGACTTACAAAAAGAGACAGAGAAGGCAACAACACATTGAATTCCAAAAAAAGGAGGGAAAACTATGGACCAAGAAAAGCCCAAATAATGTTAAAGTACAGCAACATTATATATTCATAAAAAAAAAGAAATAGATAAATAACGCTTTGGACTGTAAGGCATACTCCACTTGCGAAGAATTATCTTCTGATCGCAGAATCGACTCAACTAAAATACGCCTGAGTTTACGTAAAAATAAGAGTCAAAACCATACTCTATTACTAGTCCTCACTTGCCAACAGAGATATAATCAATAAATACACGGTAACTGAGAGAAATAAATTTTATACTCTTCAGAAAACATCTGAAAGACATACTCTAAATGAAAAATATGAAAAGTTTGTTACCGTTCACATGAAAGCAGCAGCAGCAGAGTTTATACCAACCAAACCGAGAGCCAAGTGTAGAGTTCCATGGGAGTCATTAGTAGTTTGGAATACTCGAGATAACTTTAAAAAAGACATTTTTACTCAATAAAGAAACCCAACAAATACAAACGCGCAGAAACTTAAGAAAGCCCTGAGAAAACTAACCAACACATAACAAAAAAATTAATTAGAATATATTTAAGGAAATCTGGTTGAAGATTACAATTATAATTAGCATGACAAATAGTAAATGAAGAGAGCAAAAGGGAGAACACATCGAGAGCAAAACTAAAAACTACCAGCCAAGAAGAAAGTCGTCAACAGGGGAAAGAACATTTCAAGAATCTACCATCCTAAAATCACTGACAAACCTATCAAAAATTATTCATGGCCAGTTAGGCGTCAGGCTAGAATTGTTTACGCAGGAAGAACTTGAAGCTTTATTGAACAAAATTAAAAGCAGAAAAGCTGCAGGCCTTGACGAAATAGCCGCTGAAGTTTGACAACATACTTTTCCGATTAGGCAACGTAGTCAATAAAGAAAACTCAAGAAAGAAAAGGACAGAAGGTTGCATCGTTCCCTTCTCCAAGAAAAGCGACCTCGGAAACACTAAGAACTACAGAAGCATAATTCTTACTGCTATAACAACTTAGGTTTATAATACACTGCTTCTCAATCATATCCGATCCGAAATCAAGAAAATTCTCAGGAAACATCAGATTCACTTTCGAAGGAATCGCTCCACAACTTCACAGATTCTGATAATCCATCGGCCATCGAAGGAGTACGGGTAAAAAATCTCGAGACAACACAACTGTTTATAGATTTCTCCAAGGTATTCAGTTCCATACACAAAGGAGAGATGAAGCAAATATTCATCCATATGGTCATTTCAAAGAAATTGTTATCGCTTTAATGATGGTTTACAAAAGCTTGAAAGCAACGGTTCACTCAAATGATGGAGACACTGACTTCTTCGACCTTGCAAGGTGATACATTAACACTGTATTTGTCCATAATCTGCCTAGATTACGTACTTCGAACGGCTACAGATTCAACAAAAGAAAATGGTTTAACATTGAAAAAAAACAAGAAGCAGATGATATCCCACAAAAAACTATGACAAACTAGACAGATGACCTAGCACTTGTTATAAATGCACCAGCCCAAACCGAATCCCTTCTCCATAGAGCAAGTAGTAGGCTGCATTGGCTTTTACGTGAATGCAACAGAGTTCTTACGTTTTAAAAACAGAGTTCATATGTTTTAAACAAAACATAGCTATCTCTACTATAAGCGTCAAGCTTTTAAAAATAGTAAACCCACTACATGTACCTCGGTAGAAACATCTCATCAACTGAAAGTGAAATCATCATACGCTTTGCGAAAGCGTGGAATACTATTGACAGGCAATCGATTTTATGGAAGTCAAATATATCCGATAAAATAAAGAGATATTTCTTCGAAGCTGTAGCTGTGTTCATACTACGATATGGATGTACCAAATGAACGCAAACAAAAGGTAAAGCAAGATGAGAACTACACAAGAATGCTGCGTTTAGTCTTAAACAAATCCTAGAAAAATACCCCAAAACAGCAGGTGTACAGCCACTTGCTTCCTATCTCACAAAATATTCAAGTAATATGTACAGGACATGCGGGATACGATTGGAGAAGCAAGGACGAACACACAATCGATGTTCTCTCATGGACTCCTGCACATGGACTCTGTACGGACACAAGATGCAACCAAGATGACCGGTCCGAAACGATGGATGATAGGCACTGATGGCGCGAGAGTCGAAGAATTCCGTGCTGTAAACGTCACTTGATGATGATGATGATGATGATGATGATGATGATATATTAGGAGAAATTTTTTTAACGGTTAGTACTAACTGGGTGTTCCACAATTTTTGATATAAAATGATCGGGCACGAATCAAGGACTACAAATGATAGGGTAATGAAAATCATATTTATCAAAAGATAAAAGAATAATACTTTAGGATCTGTAACCATTTAGTTTTAAACATGAGTTAAAAATCTCAAATGCAGCTCTAAAGAACATGCTCCAAATGTCCACTGTTCTGTTGAAGGCAACTGTTGAATGCAGTGTGCAAAATTTTTGTTAACTCTGCACATTACTCCTGGGTTAACTGAGGCCCAGACGGTGAGGAACTCATTGCCCTAAGCTATTCTCAAGTACCATAATCTTCAAAGTTTTCATACAACGTGAAAATCTAACTCCTGTTTTGAAATGTGTTGAAATTAAACTTTTTCCTGTGCCGAGCTTGAACAATCTTGAATGACATAGATTCGTCACATGTCTTCACACAAAAGATCTTCCGTTTCATCTTCTAAGAGATGATTTTGCGATATTTGGTTTCTTATATCAAAGTATTAACTATTTTCTAGCAATAATCTGAAAAGGAAAAAAGAATAAAGTTAATAGATCTGAGAGGCCACTGGTTTGCTTCAACAATTATGAAACACTCTGACTTGAAGTTACTCACACATTTCAAATTTGCTCTTTCTGAACGACTTGGAGGTTCATCCGCCGATCCCCCGTCTCTCTCTCTCTCTCTCTCTCTCTCTCTATCTATCTATCTATCTATCTTCACTGTAGTACTATGCACATGTTCCGTTTTCATAACGCTCAGCTTCCGAGTGAAGATATTTTTTTACTTTTCATTCAGCGATTTTCGTTAATAATTCTCGCACTTCCTTCACTATACAGGTCACCTCATCACACAGACCTTCTTTTACGTTATGATACGACATAGCTGTCATCTACTACATTATACAGAGTGTTTAAGAAAACGTATTAATGTTTTCTTTTGAGGGGTCAGGTTTGGATATGCCATTTGTTGGAAATAAAAAAACAGTGAAACATTATAGAATTCCGTGGTGTTTCTACCAATGCTGAAAAAAATCAAGACCATACGAACGAGAATTGGTGACGACATTTTTTTTCTTAAACACTCTGTATATCTAATGAGGTGAGAAAAATATTTGTCATTCTGATGAAGTTATTTTAAAATAAAAACGAAATATCATCGCTAAATCTATTGACAGTGTTTGGTTTATCCCCTTTTCCACACACACACACACACACACACACACATATATATATATATATATATGATTTTGATTATGAAATCTGAAAATGCGACTAAGAAAAATGACTAAAAACGAAAACCAATGGTTAGAATAAACTATTTATTCGTATAACATATTTCCCTCATACAGTTTCATTAAATACGAAATTGTTTTTTGTTGATAATGACAGAATTTATTAACATAAATTGTAAAACAAAAAAATGTTGAACGCCGGTTCCTTGGAAGCTTTTAAATCGGAAAATTATTGGAAATTCTGTTTTGTGATTGCTATGATATATCATTGTGAAGATATTTGGAGATACGATATGAAAAATGGATTCATACCTTTACTCAGAAGCGTTAGAAAAATTCTTTTTTTTTTTTTTTTGCTTTTTTACTGAAAGATTTAAATATTTATCTTATGTCAATGTTGATAATAAAGGTAACAGATTTTTCTGTTACTTCTTAGGGTTCTATTTCCCAAGCTCTATTAACTAATTTTTGTTTCTTCGTCCTTCGTGATATTTCAGTAACGAGAATTTTTGTGAATATATATATATATATATATATATATATATATATATATATATATATATATATATATATATATATGAATTCGTAGCTTCCCCAAAGGTTTTAGAATTTAGGTGAATACAAATTCTCGGTCTGATTATTGTATTTCCCCCCACTCACTTGGGCACTAAAAACATACAAGTAAAATTCTGTTTAGACTAGAAAAGAAAGAAAAATATAGAGACTTTTAAGGAGTAGTGATTTAGTAGCTTTTTGAAAAATGTGTAACCTTTTTTTTTATGTTGTTGTTTTTGTTTCTCGTGACATATTTATATTATATAAGATAATGTAAGTAATAACGATATATAGAGGCGGATACAATAGACTCATTATTCTTCAAAGCAACGCCAAAATCATGTGCTAAATACATTTGAAGCAAGCAAAGCATGTCATATTATCTAATTGTTGTTTGAAGCACTGTCATTTAATACTCTCGTAAAATACAGTTAATTGTATGAAAATTGTCTAATTTTTTACAGTAGCAAATTTCTCAAAATCAGACTAGAGTAATATCGTTTTTCCTGAGTTTTAATTGAAGGAAATGTTTTTATCATTAGCTTCTGATCTTTTCTCCTCTCTCCAAATAAAATCTGATCACGTCCTTAGAACTTACCGCCGAAATTTCTATATGTAATAAGCTGGTTTTATGAAGATTTTATTCAATGCTAGATCGTATTCATTTGCAACCTGATAGTGACAAGGCAGGATTTAGGTTCAGTTTGAGTATCGGCTTCCTTTTTACGACACACAGGAGTCTCTTTTCTTAACTTTTTTTCTTGGAAGCTATTTATTGGAACTGCTCAAGTGTGAAACCTTGTTTTCAGACATCAAGGTTCGATCCGTGATGCTAACTCTAAATCGTCAGTTTCCTCTCAATGTTCTTACTGATCCAGTAATCTTGTTTAGTTGTAGGGCTACAACTTGTTATATATCTTGGGTAGAAATAGCCTGGCGGAGCCCATTCCTCTCCAGGCCTACAACTGATTTAGATTTAGTTTTCCTTCTCCTAGATCGGTTGTCATACAAAGGTTAAAGAGTTCAGTCTGCACTACAATTTACCCATAGCTGGAGAGAGAGTCATTGGATTCATGCAATTCCCAAAGATATTAACGCTATATGAAAGGTAAACAGCCTCGTTCAGGATTTAAACTCGGATAACTAAGTCCACTTCTTATGACAATACCTATTACGCTACGAGCGCCTCCTCTTACACACATCTAAATTAAGAATAACGGTTATCTCAAAATAGTCCACCAGAAAACCAGCGCACAGTCGAAGAGAAACTAGTATTGTATGTGGTTACTAAACTCTCCGTAAAGATCTGCGTGTGACACAAGGTCAATTTTATTAAGCTGGATAAAGTTGACTTGGATTTTTGGTTGGAGGGAAAATATTTAGACTTATACCTTTCGCAAAGGTATTTGTGCTATGTGAAATGCAAACTAATTCAGGATTTGAACCCGGGTAGCCGAGTCCACTTCATAACGCTTCGAACATCATGAAGATTCCCACAAGAAATCAAATGTTTTCTTTTAATAAAAGAAAAAAGGTATTAATGTATAATTTTCCGTCAAGTATTTATAAAATTAACATTACGTAAATTTATAAATAATTAATTATCAAAGATATGTAAACGAAATAGTCAGAGATTTAAAATAAAATAAAATTATAATGTATAACCCCCCCCCCAAATTCCCTAATGAATGTTTATAAATATTTTCAACTAATTTTGTGGCATTGATTCCATAAATCGTCTCCATTTTTATTCACCTCGTATCGTTTTTGTGTGTCAGAAATGCTATATATCTGGTAAAATCAGAACTGTAATGTTGTCCAGTAGTCTGGAGCTGCTTCCCTGCAAAGGGGTAAGACTTCCCTAACGAGTGTCTTGATATGACACTAAACAATCTGATGGTGAGATTTCAGCAATGCAGGAGCTTTGGGGAATGTGGACTACCTCTTCATTGGGATCGCTCCCAGGTCCACTCAGGCCCGGAGTGGTAGCATCTGATAGGGTCCTATCTATGGGTCGAATAAAACTAATCTGTGAACTTTTGCTAAATTGAATTATTCGAAATAGGACAGCTTTGACATTGAAACTCCGTACTTATGCTAAACTGAATTGTTTGAATTAGAACTGTTTTGACATTTAACAGAACTGTTTTGACTTTTAACTGAAAGTAAACAAAAAAAACTGTAGTTATACTAAACTGAATTGTTTGAAATTTAATTCGGCGTTAAATGACCCGAAAAGGGTTGATAGTCCGTAAAACAAAACAACCTATCAACCAGAGCTGTAATGAAACTAATTTCCGAAGATGCTCTTGGCCTTTTTCCTTCTGAATTCTGCAATGAACGAAATAGAATTTTAGAATGAAAACAAGAGGGTCTTTTTTTTTAAATCTTTTTTTGTATGCAACATTTTTTGTTTCTTCTTTGATTTGATGATTTATTGTGTTTTGCAGAATCCAATACTTTTCAGTGGTTTAATGATATTTGAGATATGGAAATGAGTTTGAGTATTTCGGTAACTTTTTTCGGAGCATGACAATGGTATAGATTTTATTTCAACCTGTCGACAAGAAAATCACTTAAAAGTTTCTGTTCGAGCTTTATTAAAATTCGTGAATTTCTTCGAAAATGTTTTGAAACTTCATGTCAAATTTTAGCAGTTTTCTCTTATTTCAATGTTACTGCCTCCGATATTTCAGAGATACAAGAAAGGCTTAGTTAGATTTTCATTGCATTTCAAAGACTATTGAATTGATTTTATTGGACGAATCATGTATTTAGTTATTTTTTCTCATGTATGCTTTTTGGGGGAAAAAACTTTTATCAAATTTACAAGATTCTCTGGAAACTCTCAAATAACTCCAATGAAACTGGCAGGAGAGCTTGCGTATATAAATTCATCTTTTATCTTTACTTGATGATTTTAGGTTGGTTGGTTGGTTGGTTGGTTGGTTGGATTTTATGGGCATATCAGCCTTTGTAGGTTATTTAACACCAAACCCATTTTTATACAAATAATCAGTTCTTTTTCAAACAATTCAGTTTAGCATGAGTACAGGTTAATTCTAAAAAACATTTCTATTTCAAGCTATTCAGTTTAGTCAAACAGTTCTAATTCAAACAATTCAGTTCCGTATCAGTATATTTTTGTCTACACACAGTTAAATGTCAAAACACTTCTATATTAAAGAATTCAGTTTAGCGCAAGTACATATTCAATGTCAAAAACAGTTCTATTTCAAGTAATCCAGTTTAGTATAAGTACACAGTTTAGTTTTATTTTACCAATAAATAGGACTCTATCAGGTTCTACCACTCCGGACCAGAGTGGACCTGAGAGCGATGGCAATGAAGAGGTACTCCGCATTCCCTAAAGCTCCAGCATTACTGGAACCTCACCATCATAAATTTTTGTGTCATAATCAGGACACTCGTTGGGGAGTCTTACCTCTCTGCAGAGAAGCAATCGGTATATTCTACAGTCCCAGCCGACAGGGCCAATGATTTGAGGATAAAAATAACGATCGATGAATGATATATGAAGAAAACTTAAAGCGAAGAAAATGTTAAAGTGACTTTGATCACTTTTGTATCACAAATAATTTTTTTCTCAATATATTGTGGCTTTCTGTAGCAATAAATGTTTTTTTAATCAAAATTGTAATAAAAAAAAAGTTTAAATGTCACTTTAGACAGTTTTTTTCTACTGTTGTTCAGTGTGGTAATAATATTCAATTGTTGAGTTCGAGTCTCATTGGGCGCCCCATTCATTTGGCCTTGTGCCACATCGAAGCAAAGAGCTTTGTAAATTACTAATAATATTCAATTGTTAAGGTTTAGTAAAACATGATCACCTTCAACGGGTACCTCATATGGTGTGATGGTTAGCAACCTCGATTACGAAATCATTATAACAGAGTTCGATTCACCCCGGGTGCTCTCATACATCTGGCCCTATACAAGAACTAGGCAAAGCTTAGTAAATAACTATATCAACCATCGTTGGTTATTTAATGCCAAAGCAACATTAGTGGTACTATTTAACCTATTGCAGCGGGGTTAAGGAATTCATGCTTCTATTAAAGGTATAAGTTCAAAAATGAACTTAATAGCACGAATAGAGTTCGAACTTACTAACTATGGTGTCACAATTCAACACCCTAACCACTACACCATGGAGACTTTAGTTACTGGAGAAAGTGAATTGCTAATCAATTATATTTTATGATTGACATTTAGTTTGATTTTGGTCTCTTCATTAAATGGCATATCAACCTTCCTGGGTTATATAAGGCAAAAAACATCCTTGTATAAGGATAGTAGTGGTACAACGTAACCCATAGCTGGGAAGATAAGAAGGTTCATACGTTTTCCAAAGGGTATCAGTCCGAAAGTGAACGTAATGGAGCGATTGGATTTCAAACGCGCTTACTACATATCCACAGTCCAGCACTTTCACCACAACGACACAGAGACTGACCACTCCAAAGATGTGAATGTTTAGCAACATAGTTTTGTATAGAAAAACCTTTAATATTTACCTTGATAAAGAGAGGGGCGTGTGAAGAAGAAGAAGAAGAAGAAGAAGAAGAAGAAGAAGAAGAAGAAGAAGAAGAAGAAGAAGAAGAAGAAGAAGAAGAAGAAGAAGAAGAAGAAGAAGAAAGGGATATGTTGGTAGAGCTTTTTTGATAAAATAAATAGGCTTTTGCATTCCAATTTCTTTTGAAATGTTTATTTTATTTATTAAATATTTTGTCGTGAACATAAACAAAAATAGACAAACGACAACAATGAAATGTCATAAATAATAATATTTAAAAAATATAATTGTATCTGAATGAGCTGAATGACAAATAACAAATTTTAACTACCCCAACAAAGTAATTTATTTCAAGAATTAAAAATAATTAAAGCTATTATGATTCTACTAAACTAAATCTAATTAATTATAACTAGAACAAGGTTTCCTGTAAGCCCTATGAATTACTCGAGGATCTAGTATTCTATAAGCCCATTAAATTCCTTATGAACCATGTATTCCACAAGCCCGATAAATTTCTCGGAAATCAGGTATTCTATAAACCCGATAAATTTCTTGCGAATCATGTATTCCAAGAAATTGCTTGTGATATACTCATCATGTCTCCCTCAGAAATATTTGCGTCAACTACATATGAGGGCTAAACGATATAAGTTGTTAAGTCTTTTAACATAACTTTTAGATACAATGAATGATACATGTGTCAAAATTAAGTAAATTCCTTTCTACTCTAAATCTATTTATCTAAGTTTATTTTTCATATTTTCCCAATGTTCCATCCATATTTCCATTTCATTCGTAAAGTGTCTGGTTTGATTCAGACCAAACAATGCATAACAACTTTTTTATTGATTTTTAAACGTCTCTTTTTATAAACAATCAGAAGTGAGATAGGGAAGTATGAATTTCAGTCTTATCACCGTATTACTATCGTTGTTTTATATGTAACTCCAACATAGCACTCATGACCAATGAAATCTATTACAATGTCATCTTTTAACAAACTGACATTGAGGTCTTTCCCGCACCCCCGCCTACCATCCGCTATATTTGGTCGCAAAAAGAGTTCAAGAGAAAGAATAGTATCAGTCCGAAAGAGTAGCATTTAGGAGTTTGCCGTTAAATGTAGGGAGAGAGGGGGGCGGGTAAAGCTGAGGGTCCGTAGGAGTTCGAGTAAAGTCGAAAGATTATTATTAGCAAGTCTCAGCCAGACACAGAATGGGATAAAGCTATCAAATCTTTGTCCGTATGGCTATTGTTTAAGTCTACCTGACAAACCTTCGAAGTAAAATATCATCTACTGAAACAATGTTAACATAAACAAGGGTAAAGCATGGACTGATTTTGACAGATTATTGACCATATGAAAATTTGATTTTTCTGATAAGATAAAAGGGTAACTCTTCCAAGATGTAGGCAATTCAGTACTACTGTATGATTGCACCACAATGATTTTAACGAAACTCATAGAAAAAAAGGCTAGACGAAACTATATAAGGATATAACGAATTCTAGATGCAACATACCACAAAATGACAGCTGTGCAGCCACTTAGTAACTATCCTAGGTACTATTTACCAACCCCTCCGCTCGGGCAGGATATGACACAAGGTCAATTTTTAAGCGAAGTTTAACAGGTTTGAAATCAGAGTTTTCCTTCTCCTAGACTAGTTGCCTCACCAAGGCTGAAGAACCTAGTCCGTCCTACTATTTACCCATAGCTGGAGGGAGAATAAGGGGGTTCATACCTTTCCCAAGGGTATTTGCCCGAAAGTGAACGTAATAGCGCGACTGGAGTACGAACTCGCGTACTACGATTCCGCAACTATCCTAGGTGAAAGGTCCCCGGGGTGTAGTGGCTTGCGTGCTGGACAGCGACATTGTAGTAAACGTGTTCAAATTTCAATCGCGCTATTACGTTCGCTTTCAGACTAATACCCAAGGAAAAAGTATAAACTCCCTTATTATTGTTCTACAAGAATGGCTTTGACATTAAATAAGGCACAAAGGTTGATATGCCATTAAACAAAAAAAAAAACAAGAAAACATCCAAGATGAACAAGACATACTGGGCACTGCTAGTAAAGCAAGGACAAACTCGTAAGTGACGTTCTCTTAGGGACTCCTACTCTGGGACAACCAGTGTGGATCAACGAGTATAAATTTACATTCACCAGTTTTGAGCAGACACTGGATGTCATCTAGAGGATTCGCTATGAACGATGGACGAAAGGGAGAATGGCAAGAAAGATAGAGAGAGTCAAGGGAATTTCCTGGGTGCGATGGCAATAATGGGGTACTCCGCGTTCCCCAAAGTTCCAGCATTACTGAAGCCTCACCATCAGATTGTTTGGTGTCATATCTAGGACACTCATTGGAGGAGTCTTACCCTTCCTTAGAGATACAGTCGGTGCATTCTACAGCTCCAGCTGACAGGGCCAAAACAAACAGTGGTTCAACCACTTACTTAATAAAATGAAAATAAGTGTAGACATCTTTTTTTTTTCAGATTTATAGCACGTAAATTGTTGATTTTTGGGGTTTAGTATAGGGCACTGACGTTTTCATCTTTATGCATAACAACTTGAATGAAGCCTGATCATAATGTGTGTGTGTGTGTGTGTGTGTGTGTGTGTGTGTTCTAAGATATATACAATATATGCGAGCCCAATTGGCTGGGGCTGTAGAATACACCGACTGCATTTCTGCAGAGGGGTAAGACCCCACCCCGCAAAGAGTGTCCTGATATGACACTGAACAATCTGATGGTGAGGTTCCAGTAATGCTGGAGCTTTAGGGAATGTGGAGTACCCCTTTATTGCTATCCCTCCAAGGTCCACTCTGACCCGGGTTGGTAGCAACCGATAGAGTCCTATGTATAGATCAATGAGAACTGTTGGACTCTGAGCGCAAACAAATAACTTATCCCGAATTGAATTGTTTGAAATAGAACTGTTTGATCATTTAACTGTGTAAACAAATGACTGATGCTTAATTGAATTGTTTGTGATAGATAACAATATTTGGAACCATTTTACTTTTTGACTCATGATGAATTGAATTGTTTCCTTTAACTGGATGTATCTACAAAATGTGTTTACAAATCATTTGATATATATGTAAAAACAGGATTTTGCATTAAATGGCTGATATGTCATAAAACCAAAGCAAAGCAAACCAAACAATATATAAAGTTGGTTGGTTGAAGTTTTACGGCCTATCAACACTTGTAGGTTACTTAATGACATATCATATATACGAGGTGCATACGATAAGTTTCCAGACTTTTTTCGTATGGGCATTTAGAATTGTCGTATGGACATTTAGAAATTCACTATGTTATTGCTATACATCGTATGAGATGACTGACCAATTTTTATGATTTCAGGTTCAAATGAACAACTACAGCAAGAATTGAAATACATCCTACTAAAGACTGATTCTCACAGCTGGTGAATTTCAAAAATGCAATCGGGATGTGAGGACGCTTTAGAAGAACGATATGCAATAAAATTCTGTTTTAAACTTGGAAAAAATGATGCCACAGAAACGTATGGGATGCTTCAGACTGCTTTTCGACCATCTTGCATGAATCGAGCGTCAGTTTTTGAGTGTCATAAGAGATTCAAAGAAGGCAGGGAGTCTATGAGGGATGATGAGGAGTGTGGCAGGAGTAAGGAAGTCAATAGACCAGAGTTGATTCGCCAAAGGGTTAGGGTTAGGGTTACTATGTTGAGGTTTTAAGGGAGTTCAGGGAGAGATTCCGTCGGAAGAAGCCAGCACTCTTCGAATCGGCTCAGTGGCATTTCCACCAGGACAATACACCAGTCCACAACTCTATCCTTGTTATAGACTATTTGACCAAGATAGGCATCAAGACAGTTTCTCACCCTTCCTATAGTAGAGACCTTGCTCCCTGTGACTTTTGGTTATTCCCTAACCTCAGAGGCTGTCGTTATGAGACAATTGAGGAGATGAAAGAGGCTGTGACGAAAGTCCCTGACACGCTCGCACAAGAGGACTTCCATGGGGCCTTAAAGAAGTTGTTGGAACGGTACAACAAATGCATTGCAACCGGAGAAGATTACTTCGAAGGGGACTAGAGTTTCATGTGTACTATCAATAAAAGTGCCCATACGAAAAAAAAAGTCTGGAAACTTATCGCATGCAGCTCGTATATATAAATATATTAGCTATTTATGATTTGTAAACGAATAATTTGCCGTTAACATTATTCTTAAACAAGCCAGAGCTCATTTGTTTGCACACAGTAAGAATGGTTTTATGTATTGCTATCTAATACTTATAGTTTTATTTGCACATAATTAACTGGTTTTAAGCATTGCCATCAAACACTGATAATTATATTTAATATTGGTCATTTGTTCACACTCAGTTAAATGGTTTCAAGAATCGGTGAGTAATATTAATGATTCTATTTAACTGTCAATTATGTCCACACATTTAAGTCGTTTCAAGTATAGAAAATGATTAAACATTTCTATTTGACCCATTAATTGGAACTTCACAGATACTACCACTCCAAGTCAGGGTGGACCTTGGATCAATGACAATGAAGAGGTACTCAATATTTTTTAAAACTCCAGGACTGGAGCCAAATCATCAGATGATTTAGTATTAAATCCTGGACACTCGTCACGGGGGTGGGGGTCTTATCCCTCATCTGAGTTGCAGTTGGCGTATTCACCGCTTATATATATATATATATATATATATATATATATATATATCGTTCGTCCAATGAGAGAAAAAGTAAATACTTTTAAATGAATAGGTTCACAGGTGGGGGATATTTTTAACTTATTTATTTTTCATTAACACGTGTTTCTGATGTTTTACGCTGTCTTCAGGAAAGTAAAGTGGTTTGTTTTTGTGTTCCTTTTTATTTATATAGTGGTGATTGTTTCGATAAGGTTAAGCTTTTTTTTTAATTCCAGAATTTGTGTCGGTAAATTTTCAGTTCAAGATAATTGTCCATGACAAATTTTCGTCTCTGCGAGTGTTGTTTTTTTCTTTCTCTTTTTTAGAAGAGTATATACTGTATGTTTGTATGTCTGAGCAGGCACTCTTGTCCATATATGTGTGTATACTTTCGAGGATTTTCTTTTTCTTTTATTACTCTTCATCTCCCTAAATAAAATATGATTGTTGATTTGTCATAAAGTTTAGCTGACTAGAAATATTCCTCCCTGAGTGATTAGATATGCGCGTGTGTGTGTGTGTGTGTGAGTGTGTCGGGGGCTATCCTTTATCACCCTTTTCTCCAAAATAATCTATTATAGTTGATATGCCATAAAGTTCAACTGACTACTAATTTTTCTCCCGGAGTGATTGTCTATCTGTCTCTATGTGTGTTTAGTTAAATTCCGTTTAACGTGTGTCGAATTTTTCCATGGAGCTTTTTCTTTTATTTGGATTAATCTTTAGTCGTCTGTTTGGTATATTGGCATTATTTCAAACATTTCATTGCTGCGTTCATGCAGGGGTTTTAAAACGTAAAACTAACTTAATATTACCTTTGTGTAATTACGCATAGACTATCACTCAGGTAGGAATATTACTAGTCAGCTAAACTTTACGGTATATCAAACATCATAGATTATTTAGGGAGAAGATGAGTAATAAAAAAAGCAAAAAAAGATGAAAGTATATATACATACATGGACAAGGTTGCCCACACTAACATACAAACACAATATATACTCTTTTAAAAATAAAGAGATAAACAAAACCGGCAGAGACGAAAATTTGTCACAGACAATTAGCTTGAACTGAAAATTCGCAAACACAAATCCTGGAATTAAAAAGAACCAATAGTATTAGATTGGTATATTTGAAACCAATTTTGCAGTGTACAAACAAATGATTGATATTAGATAGCGTTATTATTGTTAGATAGCAATACTTGAAACCGTTTAACTGTGTGCTAACAAGTGAGCTCTAAATCATTTAAAAACAGAATTATCTACAAACTATTCCCCTACAAATCATATATATATATATATATATATATATATATATATATATAAACAGGTTGTGGCATTAAATAAGCCCCAAAGCTTGATATGATATGAAACACCAACCCATTAAGTTCTGATGACGATGTGAATTAAACTTTGAAATATTAACAAATTTTCCTATTAGGTTTATTAAGTAAATGCAGACAAGTATACCCTTCGGAACCATTTTCACATTGAAATTAATTCATGTTTAGAAATGTAAGAAACAGAAATATCATGAACCTAAAACGGAACTTCTGATAGTTTTTACTCTCTATAGTTATCAGATATTCTGGCTACTACGACAAATAATGTAGAATTGATTGAAGATTTCTTCTATCTTGTCGTAGGCGAGAATAAATTGGACCGTTGGATATAAATGAAAAGTCTGTTTCTCCAGTCTGTTATTTAGTAAAGTAAGCATCACATGTTCCAATCTCGTCAATGAAACAATTGACAATATCTCTCTATTTCTCTTTTTTTCTTTCAGACCATAATTCATATCTTTGTCTTTCTCTCTCTCTCTCTCTCTCTCTATATATATATATATATATATATATATATATATATATATATACGTGTGTGTGTGTGTGTGTGTGTATTCTCTACTTTTCTCTCTACATTGATCATTTTTTGCTCTGTCTCTGTCTCTGTCTGTCTCTCTCTCTCTCTTCACTTTTCTTTTTCTGCTCGTTCTCTGTATATATATATATATATATATATATATATATATATATATATATATATATATCACTCGGTTGAATATATATATATATAAAACTTTTATATATATATATATATACTTACACATACACACACGTACCTGTACACGTATGTATTATTGACTAAACTCAGAGATTGGATGACAAGAAGATGGAGTCAGAAGAAATTTTTTTAGTTACTTGGATCTTTCAAATGAAAATAACCTTCATTCGTTGAAAATCCTGATCTTTTTGAAGCTGGGACCGAACTTTGGCCTCTGGCACTGGTGGAGAAAAATACGTAACAATAATAAAATAGGCTACGTTTTAGCGGGAGTATCCCGATTTCTTTTTTTCTTTCTTTCTTTGATTTATTTATTTGATTTAACATTTATCTATTTTCTTTCATTTCTTTCCTTCTTTCTGTCTTTTCTTCTTTCTTTCTTTCGTTTTGTCGTTCTATCATTCTTTCTTTTTTTTCCTTCCTCCATTTTTTGCTTTTTTATTTTTCTTCATTCTTTTTTTTTGCGTTTGTTCTTCTCTTCTTTCTTTCTTTCTTTCTTTCTTTCTTTCTTTTATTTGTTTATTTCCAGGTTTCTTTCTTTCTTTTCTCTTTCTGTCTTTCTTTTTTTTTAATTTTTCATTTTTGCTCGCTCGCTTGCGCTTTTTTTTTTTTTTTTTTTTTGGTTGGTTTTTTCATTTCTTTCTTTTTTCTTTTCTTCTATCTTTTTTTTGCTTTCTCTTTTCCCCTTATTCCTTTTTTCTTTAGTTTCTTTCTTTTTTTATTCATTCATTTCTTTTTTCGTTTTCCTTTTTCTTTTCTTTTTTCTTTTCTTTTTTCCTTTTTTTCTTTTCTTTTTTCTTTCTTTCTTGCTTGTTTACTTGCTTGCTTTTTCTTTCGTTCTTTTCTTTCTTTTATTTATTCATTTATTTGTTCATTTTCCCCTTTTTCATTCCTTTCTTTCTTTCTTTATTTATTTATTTTCTATTTTCTTTTTCTTTTGCTCTTTTTGCTATCTTTCTCTTTTTTCTTTTATTTTATGTTTTCTTTCTTTTTTCTATCTTATCAATTTATTTACTTATTTACTTCTTCCTTTTTATTTCATTCTTTTCTTTTTTTTCTCTCTTTCTTTTCTCTCTATTTTCTTTCTTTCTTTCTTTCTTTCTTTTTTGATTTAATTTTTTTCTTTCTTTTCTTTCCTGCTTTTATCTAATTGCTTCTTTCTTTCTTTTTTCATTCTTTTCTTTTTTTTCTTTTTTTTTAGTTTTTTTTCTTTCTTTTTTTTAGTTTTCTTTCTTTTCTTTTTTTATTTCGTCCTTTCTTCCTTTTTTCTTTTCTTCTATCTTGCTTTATTTTTTTTGTTTATTTCTTTTTGCAATATTTTTTCTTTCCTTTTCTTTTTCCCTGGTTTTCTTTCTTTTTTTTTTCATTTTCAAATTCTATTTTCTTCTTCATTTCCTTTTTTTTTTCTTTCTTTTTTCTTTTCTTGATTTCTTTTCTTTTCTTTTTTCTTTTTTTTCTTTTTTTTCTTTTTTTTTTCTTTGTGCATTTTTCTTTTACTTTTTATCTTTCTTCTTTCTTTCTTTCTTTCTTTCCATTGTTTCTTTCTTTTCTTGTTTTCTTTGCTTTTTCTTTCTTTCTTTTCTGTTTTTACTTTCTTGTTTTCTTTTCTTCTCTTTTCTTTTTTTCCCTCTTGCTTTTCTTTTATTCTACTTTTCTTTCTCTCTTCTCTATACAAATCCGTTCCTTCTCCCCACCATCACATTTTCCACTGAGCATCTAACATCTCTCTCTCTCTCTCTCTCTCTCTCTCTCTCTCTCTCTCTCTCTCTCTCTCTCTCTCTCTCTTTCTTTCTTTCTTCCTTTCTTTCTTTCTTTCTTTTTCGGTCTCTCTCTTTCTTTCCTTATTCTCTCTCTCTCTCTCTCGCTATCTCTCTTTCTTTCTTTCTTCCTTTCTTTCTTTCTTTCTTTTTCGGTCTCTCTCTTTCTTTCCTTTATTCCCCCCTCTCTCTCTCACTCTTTATATATATATGTATATATATATATATATATATATATATATATATATATATATATATATATAATCTCTTCCTCTGTTTACTTCCTTACTTCCTTCTTTCAAACCCAACGGATACAAGCACGCAACGTTTCTTTCTTTCGTGCTTCTGCGTAGGTGGGAATTGCCCACGCACTTATTATGTAGATTGTCTTTTGACAAAGGCAGCAAATCAAGCAAAAACATTTGTTTCACAGATGTCGGCATACATGAAATTACCCAACAGAAAAGAAGAAGAAAACATTTTAAAAAAAACAAAACAAGTTTACAATACTAATTTAGACAATATGCGTGACCATACATAGTCACATTGCAGACATACAATCAATTTATAAACAAATTTACTCACACGCTAATAGCCATTCATCTACCACTCTTCTCTCTCTCTCTCTCTCTCTCTCTCTCTCTCTCTCTCTCTCACACACACACACACACACACACACACACAAACACACACACATACACACACACACATACACATGCACATGTACAAACAAAAGTAAATATCAAAGGACTTTGCTTAGTCTGGCATAAGGCCACATATAGCTTTCAATATGTGTGATTCCTTTGATGTTACTCATTTCGTTAGGTATCAGATTAGACGTTGCTTAACTTTAGTGAAATAATGAGAACTTATCATTGTAACATACTTATTCTGTAAATAAGCACACACATATAGATACACTCTTACACACACGTCAAGGAAGACAATGAGTGTAACAGTTTATCGTTGTGGCTGTCGGAGTACCATCAGTTTATTTCTACTCTTTGTTTTCAAAATCCCCTTTTTCCTTTCTCCGTTATATATATATATATATATATATGTGTGTGTGTGTGTGGAAAAATTGAAAAACAAAGTAATCCAAATTGAAGAATTTAGTATGAAAGAAAGTCGACATTATAACGTTTTGGTTTCAATAAAACATCATCAGGACTTAGAAAAGATGTTATCGAGTGTCGTTAAATCACTGATGGATGCTAAACGAAATGCAAAACAAAGCAGGAGATTATACATATAGAGAAAGGAGGCGGGTTAACCGTCTGGTCAATAAATCTGCGTTCTTATTTTTTTAAAATATCCTGTGACTGTGTAAGGTAATGATGTAAAAAATGAAACCATCAAGAGATACAACGGCTTGAAGAAAGAAAGAAAGAAAGAATGAATGAATGAATCGAAGAATGAGAAGATAAAGAAAGGGAAAAAGAAAAACGGGAAAGATAAAAGAAAGAAGAGAGAGAAGAAAGGAAAGAAAAATATATCTATACATGTATATATATATAAAGTTGGCGACCATAGTCGAGGGTAACCCGAAGGCTCCCTTTTCGATAGCTACTACACCAAGATGTAGGGGAGGGCGCTACTCCTTCCCTGGATGGTTCTACTTTACCCTTGATCCACACCTTATAATGCTGAGTGTTAAGCAAGGAGGCATCAAGTACCATTTTTTGAGTCTTTGGTATGACTCGACCTGGGATTGAACCCAGGTCTCCCGGGCCATTGGCGAACACTCTAACCGCTAGGCCAATGTCCGGTACATATATATATATATATATTCATGCAAATATCTCGAATACTATCGATTATTCAAAGAAATCAATATTGGCGAAAACCAAGGATTTCGGACAACTTTGGAATTTCCTGCATGCCTTTCCGATAGTCTCCTTGTTTAAATTGGTAAATGCCGCCGTTATCCTTGCTTTCAGTTCATCTTTGGTGTTGCACATAGTTTTGTTGCTCTCACCCTCAACTGCACACAACACATAATAATCAAGAGTTCTATTTGTCCCTGTCTCCCACCAGACAGGACTTGACACAAGGTCAATGACCCGAAGGTCGATTATAGGGGGGATTTACGGGAGAGGAAGGTCGGGCACAAGCTGAGGCTCGAGCCCTGTTGGTCTATGCTGGTCATCGGCCCACTTAGTGCTATGTGGGTCTGATGAGCCTCGCTGGACATTACGAAAACCTTCGACTCAATAACCAGGAGAATGATGAGTCATCCCAGGCGTCCCATACTATAGAAAGCAACCTTCCTCTTTTGTCACAACGCGCCTTACCGCAATGTCATTTTGCTCCTCTCCGACTAATGCTCGTCCTACTTGACAACAGCAGGTTGTCACAGAGACCAATCTTAATCAGGGAGAAAACTCTCAAAGCATGCTCGCATTCGCGGTAGAAGTACTCGTTTCTTGGTAGTCTGCGAGCCAATCCTAGTGCACACTTTTACATACAAGAAAGTCTTTCTTGGCGTCTTCCTTCCAGAATTCGCCAATTTCATTGTCATCTGCGAACATCCGACCTAAGAAATTGAGAGGTAACACATACTGACGAATTTTGGCGTTTCGTATACCTATGCCGCCTTTGGAAGAATTAAGGTAGCAGATTTCGTGACTTAGCACGGGAAGTCGATTACTCCAAAGCAGCTTCAACCACACACACACGCGCACACACACACACACATACACACACACACGCATATATATCAGAGTTAGTTTGATGATTAGTCTGATGATCACAAAGGCGTGAAACTGACCGTTACCAAGAACCATTGACACTGTCTACGCTATCCTGATTTAGATAAATATGCTCCATGATTGATATGGAGAATTCTTTAAGTATATATATATCAAATTATAATCCCTTAGTCTGGTTGAGAACATTTTAGCACCTCTCAAATTTAAATACACACACACACACACACACACATATATATATATATATAAGGGATATAAGTTGACCAAGATACTCACGTGTAATTAGACTAAATGAAGTTTACTTTTGAACTTATTCCTTTTTATGGTTCACAGATTTCTGCCATCGATGTTGCAGTGTTTGGATTCTTTGATAAAAATATCAACAGCAGATATGACGTCATCATAGAAACTTTTCATCCCAATCTCGTGTATATATATATATATATATATATACATATGTACACCGGATGCGATGAGCAAATTCTCACCATATTAGATTAGTAATTTCATTCATGACTTTTCTTTGTTTCAGCTTTTGTCTACTAAGCAACAAACAAGAGTCAGTTGGTATCTGTGAGGAAAGCAGCACCAGGATGCAGTCCACTCTTTCAGAAATTTGGAAACGGCATGCTGTACTGCTTGGCGTTCAAAATGGAGGATCCAACAATTTCAGAGTGTTTTGCTGCGGAAGATTCGAAAAGAATTGAATGAATCCAACGGTGATTATGAAGGTACATAAGCTCGAAAACCTCACTCTGATCGTTTTGATGAGAAAACAACTCCGAAATTTCTTGGTGAGATCCTAGCCATGATTGACAACGATCCCAGCAAGTTAATCAGGTCTATAGCTAGAAGTATGTGAGTGTCTGAGTTTGTTTTTTTGTTTTTTTTTTATCAGGCAGGTAGTGCATGAGGACATTTGAATTCCTCATATAAAAAGAGAAAGGGGAAATTTCATCACAGCCTATGAAGGACAAGAGAAAATAAACCTTGCTCCAAAGCTTTTGAACAAACTCTAGCATCCTTTTTCAACCGAAAATGCTTTGCTTTTTCGCAGGTGCGAAAAAGTTCAGCAAGGATCAGATGTAAACGCTCAGAACAACCGTTGGTTTTCTCTGTCCCCATAAAATATATCAATATTGATGAAAAGTTATATCAGTCTTCTTTGGTTCTCTTTACCTCTTCAAGAGTCCTCGCTTTCCTTGAGGATGAGCTGATCGATGTATACTAAATCACCCGTTTCTCTTCTTTCCCTGTGACATCATATCTGTTCTTCCAGAAACAGTCCGTGGCTGCAAGCGACTAATAGATCCTCCCAATGTGTGCGTTTAGGATTTTCCACATCATTGGTAGACACATTATTAGATGCTGAATATACTTCCTTTCTGTGGGGAGGAATCTTTCTGGATTAGGGTAGTTTTCCCTTTAGTCCTCCATTCGGGTATTGGTTCTTCTTAGTATCGAATCAGTCTGTCATGGATGGACGTATTTTTTTAAATCAGAACCCATGTATTCTATCATGGCCTTGCGTTTTCCAATTCGGTATTTCCTTGAGTGCTGCTCAGAGCGATTCCAGGTGTATGTCGGCCTCGGGGTCTTCTTCGAGTCATTGTAATTCTTTTTACATGTTATTTAACCAATAGGCTTTTTTGTTATGTTTCCTTTTGTTCCCATATTTAACTCTTCATTCTGAAATTTTTTAGATTGATATTAGTTATTTGTCAAAATTTCTCAGATGACGCTTGATAATTGTTATTACTTAGAATATTCAGACTACTGACCTCATTATTATTGTCATAACAATAAGTAAGTAGGAGGTGTCCACGTGGTGTAATGGTTAAAGTGCTGGCCTGCGGAAACGTAGTAATCGAGTTCGAATCCCAGTTGCGCTATTATGTTCACTTTCGGACAAATACCATTGGGAAAGGAATGAACCCCCTTATCCTCCGAGCTATGGGTTAAATAGTACCACTACCATTCATCTAAAGGGATGTCTTTGACATTAAATAACCTACAAAAATTGATATGCCATTAAACAAAGAAACCAAATAAGTAAGTAGGTAAAAACAATTGATATTAGTTATTTGTGCTTCGCTTTTGAGGCGTTTAACAGATAAAACTTCAAACCATTTTTTTCCAAATTTTTGGCAGTAGGATTTTAAATTCACATGAAGATTATAGCACTCTCCCTTCGAATTTACACATATTCATTTGCAGATAAACAGATAAAATGAACACATTAGTAATAAGTAAGTAAAGTTGGCAACCTTAGTCGAGGGTGACCCGAAGGCTCCCTTTTCAACAGCTACTACACCGAGGTGTAGGGGAGTGATACTCTATTCCGGGATTGCTCCACTTTACTCTTAATCCTAACCTAATAGTGCTGAGTACAAAGCAAGATGTCATCAAGAACCATTTTTGAGTATTTAGTATGACTAGACCAGGGAATGAACCCCAGTCTTCCGTACCATTGGCGAACACACTACTCATTAGAAGACTCATTACTTACTTATATTAGTAAGAGTACGGCTTAAATATATCGAACTTAAAATTTTCACGTCTTCTGCAATCATCAAATGAGTTTTTCACCCCAGCGTTTGCTGATGGTCTTTCTTAGGAATCTATGTGACTACAAGTCTCTTCAAGCAAACTCAGACTTCGATCGGTCGTGTTTGGACTTACACGGATCTGGTCCAGTGTGTCTTGGTTCGGCTGGCATTCGGTCGAGCTGCGTTTCAAGGGGCCGTCCCCCCAGGCTTTAACTCTCCTTGGAGGGGTTAGTTTTATCGCCTGGCGCCTGATGCACTCCTCTTTAAGGGAATGCCAACGGGGTTCGAGGCATTTTTGGAGCCGCCTTGTGCGTCGAGGCTACGGCCTGGTCCCCGGTCCCACCTAAAAAAGGACTTGTGCTACACTCGTCTGGTTGGTGGGACGATTGAAAAATACCGCAAGTCTCCTCAGGTATCAAAGATTGTCTGGATAGTCTCAATTCTTCCCTTAATTTCCAAATCCTCCAGTCTTTTTTTTCCAAATCTTCGGAGACTGTTCGAAGTGTATCAAGTATAATTGATATTACTGTCATTCTCATGTTCCACAGACAAGGTTCAAGTATCTGTCTATCTTTTAGCTTTTCATTCTGTGGCTCGGCAAAATCCACAGGACAGTAAAATCTTCTTTTTTTTTTTTTCACGTTAACACTTTACTTGGTTTTCTCGCTGAGATTATGTGATCCGTTTTTTATGTATTAATCCCAAGAAATTATGTGCGGCTCATTTTCTAGGATGGATTCTGTTTTAAGCATATACTATTTGTTAGTATGATCAAATTTTAACCTCTTGCATATTTCCCCGTGGATCATCTTTCCCACCCAATTATTATAATTATTATTATCATTCCTTGAGAGGTTTTCATGCCAGGGTTTGCTGGTGGGTGTTCACTGGAATCTGCGAAACAACATGTCTCTTCATGTCTTCAGAACTCTTCTCAGTCGAAATGTTGCCCAGTTGGCTGGGGCTATTGAATACACCGACTGCACCTCTGCAGAGCGGTAAAACCACCCCCAACGAGTGTCCTGTTATGACACTAAACAATCTGATGGTGAAGTTCCAATAATGCTGGGTCTTTGGGGAATGCTGAGCACACCTTCATTGCCATTGCTCCCAGGTCCATTTGGGCCCAGGTCCATTTGCTCCCAGGTCCATTTGGGCCCGGAATGGTAGCACCTGATAGAGCCCTATCTATGGGTTAAATAGAACTAAACCGTGCTTCCTTCACAATAGTGATTTTTGCATTTAAACTGAGTATTTATGCTAAATTGAATTATTTAAAATAGAACTGTTTTAACATTTAAACTGCGTACTTATGCGAAACTGAATTGTTCGAAATAGAACTGTTTTGATGTCTAAACTGTGTATTTATGCTCAACTGAATTATCTGAAAGAAAAGTGTTATGACATTTAACTCTGTGTATTGCCCAGTCGGCTGGGGCTGTAGAATACACTGACTGCACCTCTGCAGACGGGTAAGACCCTCCCCCTCCAATGAATGTCCTGATATGACACTAAACAGTCTGATGGTGAGGTCACAGTAATGCTAGGGCTTTGGGAAATACGGAGCACCCCTTCATTGCCATTGCTCCCAGGTCCACTCTTATCTATGGGTTAAATAGAACTATCGGCTTACTTATGCTAAACTGAATTGTTTGACTAAACTAAATAGCTTGAAATAGAAATATTTTTGACTATTAAACCGCTCTTACATTTAAATTGCGTGCTTATGCTAAACTGCATTATTTGAAATAGAACTGTTTTTTTGACATCGAAACTGTATTTACACTAAACTGAATGGTTTATCATAGAACTGTTTTAACATGTAACTCTGTTCAAACAAAATCTGCACTTATACTAAACTGAATTAGCTGAATTAGAACTTCTTGACTAAACTGAATAGCTAGAAATAGAAATGTTTTTCACAATTAAACTGTACTTATATTTAAACTGCACGCTTAGGCTAAACTGAATTATTTTAAATTGAACTGTTTTTGACATTGAAACTGTACTTAGTGTAACTGAATTGTTATATATAACTGTTTGAATAAACTGAATAGTTTGAAATAGAAATGTTTTTGACAATTAAACTGTGTACTCATGCTAAACTGAATTGTTTGAAATAGAACTGATTATTTACATAAAAATGGATTTGGCGTTAAATAACCTGCAAAGGTTGATATGCCATAAAACCCAACCAGCCAACCAACTAAGTCTGAATGGTATCGATTCTTCCTCTAATTTCCAATTCCTCCAGTCTTTTTTCCAAGTTTTTGGTGACTGTTCCAAGTTCAATGTCGTTGCAATGTTTCACAGTTTTTACAATTCTCTGGTAAGGTCTAAGTATTTGTATATCTTTTCGCTTTCTTTTATTTTTACTCTGTAGTCCCCTGGAACGGCAAAATCCACAAGACGGCAAATTCTTTTTTCTTGTTAATTAACATTAGGTCTAGTCTTCTAGCCGGGATTAGGTGATTCGTTTACATCTCAAAATCCCAGAGAATTTTATCATTTTTGGGGATGGATTCTGGTTTGGGCAAATATCATTTTGTAATATGGTCAAATCTCTTGCACAATTCTTAATAGATCCCCTTTCCTGCCCTGTCATACCCAGTCTTGTACTCCTTTTGTGCCAGTTTTCTGTATTCCCATATTTGGTGATTACTTCATCTCTGCCTCTACTAAAGAGGATTTGGCATTGAATAACCTACAATGGGTGATATGCCATAAAACCAAACCAAACTAATCAGACTCCACGTAACCTAAATTACTATTTTGTTACGAATTATCAATTTTCGCTTTGGTATAACTTATTATTATTATTATTATTTAGAGTTTTTCACATCAGCGTAAGCTGATGGTCTTTCACTGGAGATTGAGTGACAGCAAGTCTCCTCAAGTCTCCAGGACTCTTCTCAGTATTCTGGCCGTTTTCAATAATGCTGTTGTTTGGATGGTCTCCACTCGGCCGCCAACTTCCAAATCTTCCAGGCCCTTTAGTTACCGTGCCAAAAGCACCAATCGGTATAATTGTCACCTTCATGTTCCATAGTTTTTTCAATTTTCTAGCAAGGTCGAAGTACTTATCTCTCTTTTCACATTCTTTCAGTTTTATTCTGTGGTCAGCTGGGACAGCAAAGTCGACAATTTTGCAGATTTTCTTTTTCTTTTCTTTTCTTTTTTTTTTTTTTTTTTTGTCTTCGGACCAAGATTAGGTGATCCATTTGTATATCAAAGTCCCACAGGAGTTTGTGCGTGTCATTTTCTAGGACAGGTGCTGGATTGTGCATATACCATTTGTTGGCATGGTCAAATTTAAGTTCCTTACACATTTCCCAGTGGATCACCTTGCCCACCCAGTTGTGTCTAGCCTTGTACTCCTTCTGTGCCAATTTGCTGCATTCGCTTATTATGTGATTGATGGTTTCATCTCTGTCACTGCATAGTCTGCATTTGCTATTTTGTTATTATTAATATTGTTATTATTATTATTATTATTAATGTAAGTAGTAGTAGTAGTAGTAGTAAAGATGTCATGCCCGACTTCTCTGGCAAGTCCGACAGAATTCTAAGAGTATTGTAGACTGCTCTTCAATCTTCTTTATATTTATTTACTCAGCTTAGTTAAGTTGTAGCACAAGACCAAAGGATAGGACACCCAGTGAGAAAAGAACTCACTGTTAATGATCTGCTTGATTCATTTGATAATAATTACTCCACACGAGGTGCCATTTGTTTTCTTTATATATTTATCTTTTCTAGCAGTTCGTATTGTTTCTCTTTGGAGAGACATTTTAGTTAAGAAGCAATCTAAACCCCATTGTAACAAAAGACAAAGAAGTTTTTGTGAAAGGTACCGAAGCGCACAGGAGAAAATGTAACTCTTTGACTTGAAATAAAGAACAGAATAACTGCTAATATCGCTTGAGATCTTTCAAGGAAAGAAAGTATCTTCGAGACGGCACCAGGTTAATAAGGTTCAGTATTGCCGTGGGTGGATTTAATGGATCCTAAATTAGCACCATCATCTTTAAAATTAGCATTAATCGAGAGACAAGAGGGCAACCAGGTAGCAGAAGCAGTAGTAGCAGTAGCAATAGTAGCAGCAGTAGTAGTAATAGTGTTGAAAATAGCACAACAATTATAATCTAGTTATATATGAAACACAACGTGATTATAAAGATATATATTACGTTTCATAAAAGATACAACCCTAGGATAGTCCTTCAGTTTGGTTGAGTTGTGTTTAATGGGATATCAACCATTGGTTATTTAATGCCAAATCCTCTTTACACATATACGAGGATCATTAAATAAGTTTCCAGAATTTTTTTCGTATGGGCACTTCTATTGATAGTACACACATGAAACTCTAGTCCCTTTCGAAGTAAGCTCCTCCGGCTGCAATGCACTTGTTGTACCGTTACAACAACTTCTTCAAGGCCCCATGAAAGTCCTCTTGTGTGAGCGTGTCAATGACCTTCGTCACAGCCTCTTTCATCTCCTCAATTGTCTCTGAGCTTAGGGAATAAGCAAAAGTCACAGGGAGCAAGGTCTGGACTGTTAGGAGCTGAGGAACTGTGTTGATGCCCATCTTGGTCAAATAGTCAGCGACAAGGATGGAATTGTGGACTGGTGTATTGTCCTGGTGAAAATGCCACTGACCCGATTTGAATAGTGTTGGCCTCTTCCAAAGGAATCTCTTCCTGAACACCCTTAAAACCTCAGCATAGTAACCCTAACCGTAACCCTAACCCTTTGTCCAATCAACTCTGGTGTATTGACTTCCTTACTCCTCCCACACCTCTCATAATCCCTCACAGATTCCCTGCCTTCCTTGAATCTCTTATGCCACTCAAAAACTGATACTCGATTTATGCAAGATGCTCCAAAAGCAGTCTGAAGCATTCCATACGTTTCTGAGGCATTTTTTCCAAGTTTAAAACAGAATTTTATTGTATATCGTTCATCCTCACTTCCAGATTGCATTTTTGAAATTCACCAGCTGTGAGAATAAGGATTTAGTAGGGTGTATTCCAATTGCTGCTGTAGCTATTCATTTAAACCTGAAATCATAAACATTGGTCAGTCATCTCATAAGATGTATAGCAATAAGATACTGAATTTTCAAGAATCTACGACAATTTTAAATGCCTGTACAAAAAAGTCTGAAAACTTATTGAAGGTACCACGTATATACTAAATATATATGATTCGTAAACACATTTTGCAAATAACATTCTTAAACGAGCTTGGGCTCTTTTTATTTTTTATTTTGTTTTGGCATACAGATTGTTTAAAGTATTTCTATCCAACACCAATAATTTTATTAACTATTAATCATTTGTCTGCACACAACTAAATGGTGTTAATTGTTGCCATTCATTCAACATTACTCATTTGTTTTCACACAATTGAATAGTTCCAAGTATTGCTATGTATAATAAACAATTCGAGTAGACATCAGTTATTTGCTTACGTACAGTTATATGGTCAAAGAGTTTTATTTCAAACAATTCGATTGCACTCAGTTTAAATGTGAAACAGTTCAATTTGACTCATAGATAGGACCTCATCAGCTGCTACCATTCTGGGTCAGAGTGAACCTATGAACCATGGCAATGAGGGGGTACTCCATATTCTGCAAAGCTACAATCTGATGATGATTTTTTAGTATTATAGGATAGTCAATGATTGATTTTAAGGGCATGTTCAACGTATGTAGAGTTATTATATGCCTAGAAGTTAGAGAATCATGATCATTATATGTTCATATTTGCATTTAATGTTTAGTTGTTTGTTAAAAGGTTTTGTTTTTTTTTCTTGTCTTTTCTTTTTTAGATCTTTTTGACCCACAGACAGGACCGTAGTAGGTTCTACCACTCTGGGTCAGAGTGAACATGGGAGTAATGAAGGGGTACTCCACACTCCTCACATCCGCACAACTGAAGCCTCATCATCAGATCCAGTTTAGTCTCATACCCAGGACACCCCTTTTGGGGCAGTCTTACCCCACTGAAAAGGATAATCACTGTATTCTATGGGCAGACTAATGGTGGTGACTATGTTGAAAAATTGTGTTTTGTAGCTGAAAAATCTTGAGCACTTCATCAAAGTGAAGGAACCAGAATGATTTATGAACAAAGGAAGAAAATTGTATGAAATCTTACTTTCGGTGTATATATTTACCCAACCCCTCCGTACAAACAGGGTGTGACACAAGGTCAATTTTAAACAGAGTTTAATAGGTTTGAATTCAGAGTTTGCCTTCTCCTAGACTTTTTGCCATCCAAGGTTGAACATTCTAATAATTTGGTTCATAACTATCCCAAAGGTATTAGTGAAATGTAAAACAGTCTCATCCAGGATTGAACTCAGGCCGTCATGATCATTTACTCAGACGGTAACCATTACACCACGAACGACTTCTTACCTTCGGTGTATCCATTGTAAAATAATAAACAGATACGGAAAAAAATCTTTATGGATTGATTTTAACGAAATGTCAACCTGTATATGCGTATTTTATGCCTAGAGGTTAGGGAATCGCCTTCAATATATATTTATAGATTTTGTATAGTTCCTTAAGAGATTTTTTGCACACACTTATTTGATGTCAAGTATTCCTATGAAATACTAATAATTTGCAATCACTTGTATGGTTTCAAGTATTTATATCTAACACTAATAACTATATGGATTCAAGTGTTTTAATAAGTGATTTATATGCACACAATTATATGCCTTGATATCACCAATAATAATCTTTAGCATACAATTATAGCTTTAAGTAACTATCCTTAATACAACTAATTTACAGCTATGTGGTATCAAATATTCCTATTCGATACTGATATTTTTAACAGATCAATTTGACCCATTGATGAAACCTAAACAAATACGACAAATCCGTGTCAGAGTTGACATGGGAGTAATGGCAATGAAGGTGTACTTTATATATCCAGGACATTCATTGAAGGTTCTTCTTCCTCTACAAAGGATACAATCTGCATATAGTAAACCTTACCAACAGAGTGAGATATATATATATATAGAGAGAGAGAGAGAGAGAGAGAGAGAGAGAGAGAGAGAAAGAGATTCCAGGCTACGTGCAGAATTTGAATAGTGCTTATAAAAGTGTAAGAATTTTAAAATTAAAAAAAAACATTTTAAAAATCAATAATATATATATATATATATATACGTGGTGCAATCAATAAGTTTCCTGACTTTTTTGTACGAGCATTTAAAATTGTCGTAGACCCTTGGAAATTCAGTATGTTATTGCTATACATCTTATGAGATGACTGACCAATGTTTATAAATTCAGGTTCAAATGAACAGCTACAGCAGCAATTGGAATACACCCTACTAAAGCCTGATTCTCTCAGCTGGTGAATTTCAAAAATGCAATCTGGACGTGAGGACACTTTAGAAGAACGATATGCAATAAAATTCTGTTTTAAGCTTGGAAAAAATACCACAGAAACGTATGGAATGCTTCAGACTGCCTTTCGACCATAAATCGAGTATCAGTTTTTGAGTAGCATAAGAGATTCAAGGAAGACAGGGAGTCTGTGAGGGATGATGAGAGGTGTGGGAGGAGTAAGGAAGTCAATACACCAGAGTTGATTGGCCATAGGGTTAGGGTTAGGGTTACTATATTGAGGTTTTAAGGGTGTTCAGGAAGAGATTCCATCGGAAGAGGCCAGCACTCTTCAAATTGGGTCAGTGGCATTTCCACTAGGACAATGCACCAGTCCACAACTCTATCCTTGTTACAGACTATTTGACCAAGATAGGCATCAATACAGTTCCTCAGCTCCCTATAGTCCAGACCTTGCTCCCTGTGACTTTTGCTTATTCCCTAACCTCAGAGGCTGTCCTTATGAGACAATGGAAGAGATGAAAGAGGCTGTGACGAAGGTCATTGACACGCTCACACAAGAGTACTTCCATGGGGCCTTGAAGAAGTTGTTGGAACGATACACCAAGTGCATTGCAGCCGGAGGAGATTATTTCGAAGGGCTTTAGAGTTTCATGTGTGTACTATCAATAAAAGTGCCCATACGAAAAAAGTCTGGAAACTTATTTAATGATCATCGTATATATATGTAAATATATATTTAGAGAGAGAGAGAGAGAGAGAGAGAGAGAGAGAGAGAGAGAGATTCCGGGCTACGTGCAGAATTTAAATAGTGCTTTTAAAAGCGTAAGAATTTTTAAATTAAAAAAAACATTTTAAAATCATATATATATATATATATATAAAGAATTTTTTTTAAAGAATTCTTACTTGCAAACATTTGGGTACAGGTGGTACTTCAACTGCTGTTTGTTTTTTATAGAACCTTAATTAAAATTTAGGTGATTCAATACCTTGTATTTCGTGTTCATATCAACTTCTTCCACGTAAAATCGATACTATTCACTTTATATAATTGTATTCGTGATTACATTGATGAAAAGAAATAGAATGAATAAAATATTTATAATAATTCAAATGACATTTCATTAATTCCAATTCCTCTAAAAATCCGGTGAATATGATACATAAACGAATGGCATTATTGATATCTTCGCCTCAGATGGCTGTCATTCGAGATTGAGTGACAGCAAGTCCACTAGAATCTTGAGGATTCTTCTTTTGTATTTCTTAACCCTTGTCATAGCCTAAAGTCTCAACTGATAATTCTCGAAAATTGGATTGGCTTGTCGATACTACTATATGGATGCACTACATGGATGCTAGCTAAACGTATGGAGAAAAAGCTTGACGGCAACTACACAAGAATGTTGCGAGTAATATTAAACAAGTTCTGGAGGCAACGCCCCACAAAACAGTGGCTGTACGGCCACCTGCCACCCATCACGAAAACTATCAAAGTTAGACGATCCACAAGTAAGGACGAACTCATAAGCGATATACCCCTGTTGGCACCTTCACATGGACGAGTAAAGGCAGGACGACCAGCTAGAACCTATATACAACAGCTCTGTGCCGATACAAGATATAGCCTTGAAAACCTCCCAGGATCGATGGTTGATAGAGACGGGGGGCGAGAGAAGGTCAGGAAGATCCGTGCTGGCTGAGAATGATATTAAAAGATATGTACCGAAGCATCTATTTTTAGAAGGAGTGGTCTATTTATTATTATTGTTACTGGCGTATTTCCAGTCAAAAATAACGGGATTATTTACATATGGTTTAGCAGTTGTGTCTTATAACAAAGTAACAAAGTGTAACATCTGTACTCTCAGCCTAGGATCAAAGTGCCATTCTTTGGGATTTTTATCTTGGATCAAAATGTAGTATCGGTAACCATGTAAGAAAAGTCAATATAAAAAACAGTCTGAATCTGCAAATATGAGATCTCAATGCCATTCTGAACGCCTGAAATTTATGATAGCAGGTAAATTTCTTCCTCGTTAATAAACCACAGACTTAAAAAAAAAAATTATTACTTTCGGGGGAAGACGAGACGTCTATGGAGTTACCGTCGTAACAGCGGTCCATGATATTGATGCTTCTATCTAGGAAGGAGTGAAGAATTCTAATTGCCATTTCACTGTTATGGTCATTATATCGAGACGACTAAAATATGACTTCCCCAGTCGGCTGGGGTTGTAAAATACACAGATTTCTTCTCTGCCGATGGGTAAGAAACCTCCTCCGCCAACGAGTGTCCTGATATGACATTAAATAATCTGATGGTGAGGTTCCAGTAATGCTGGTGTTTTGGGAAATGCGGAGTACCCCTTCATTGCCATCGCTCCAAGGTCCACTCTGGTCCGGAGTGGTAGCATAAGATAGGATCCTATCAATAGGTCAAATAGAACTAAATTGTGCATTTATGCTGAACTGAATTATTTGAAATAGAATTGTTTTTGACATGGAAACTGTGTACTTATGCTAAACAGAATTGTCTGAAATCGAACTGTTTTTTGACATTGAAACTGTGTATCTATGCTAAACTAAACAGGAGGTGCCTGTGGTGTAATGATTATCGTCATAGGAAATAGACACGGCGACACGAGTTCAAATCCTGGACGAGGCTGATTGCATTTCACATAGCACTAATACCCTTGGGAAAGGTATGAATCCAATTATTCTCCCTCCAGCTATGGGTAAATAGTAGGGCAGACTGGGTTCTTCAGCCTTGGTGTGGCAACTAGTCTAGGAGAAGAAAAACTCTGAATTCAAACCTGTTAAACTCCGCTTAAAAATTGACCTTGTGTCATATCCTGCCCGAACGGAGGGATTGGTAAATATGTATTTATGCTAAACTGAATTTTTTTTAAATGGATCTGTTTACATATATAAAAATGGATTTGGCATTAATGACCTACAGTGATTGATATACCATGAAACCAAACCAAACCAAACTAAAATATGACGTTCAGCACAAATGCAGACCCTTCAAATTGAACAGAAAAATATTTCATTTTTTACGTTATAGAATTTTTGCTCAAATATATCTATCAGTATGATGTGCTATTGTTGCCCAGTTAAATACTTACGTGGAAAGATGAGAATTTAAGTAATATATAATGACTGACTGAATATTTTAGTAGTATATAAATCTCAAGTAAATGAACAATGTTGTGCTAGAAAAACTAAAGTAAATACCAATCAAGACATGTATAATTTCACACGGTATTTCTACTGTCGTCAGTTTAAACCTCACCTCTACACTTTTCCCGAACTAAGCTCTGTGTTTTGAATATTAGTTTTTTTTCGGAAAATACTATCCTATTTTAGTATAAACTGTTAAGATTCTATTCTAACATCATTTTAATAGTAGTTGTATCAAATAATTCCTATTCTCAATAATTAAAATGTCTTGTTTGTTAATTTTCTATACTTTCAGGTTTTGATTTTGAAAGTGATATGTCCCTAAACATGAATGTGATAAAAGAAATGATGCCTTTACTTTTCAAGCTTGGTCATAATTTTGTTTCATGACAATAACTGGCCAGGATGACACTGCAAAAGCTCACTGAGTCAGGACATGAAACTTTGCCACATATACCATATTCTCCTGATCTCTCAAACATCGACTACCATATTCTCATGATCTCTCAAACATCGACTACCATATTCTCCTGATCTCTCAAACATCAACTACCATATTTTTCAAGCATCTAGACACTTTCTTACGCCAAAAACCATTCCGTTTCATAAAAACTGCATTTTAAGATTTCTTGGGATCAAAACCTTTTCATAAAGGCAAATTGTTAATCGGGGTCAGTAACGCACAGTTATTCAAGGATCACGTTTTGACTGACTAAAACATTGTTTTAATTCATTTATTCTGGAATCAAAGTGTATTCTAAAATAGGACATTATTAAAATGAAGGACATTATCAAAATAAGACATTATTAAAATAGAACGTTATTTTCCCAACAACTTAATATCAATGAATGAAGTCAAACTTATTTTAACAACGAATCAATTTTTATTGCGAATTCTCTTAGAATTTAACAAAGATTTATTGAAAAATAAAGAATGGTTCTTCTGGTTCCAGGAAAATCATTCTAAAAATTCTCGGTGTGTCTTTAATTACTTGAAACAATTTAATTGCTTAAAAGAAGGACTCCCTGAGGTATTAAATAACCCCACACACAAAATCAACCAAACAACCAAGATAGTCCAACTTAAAAGGAGAATTCTTGTCCATAGAAAGATCGATTAACAGTTTGAATCTGAAATCTCAATTTCCCCCTGAAACCTTAAAATTCCCGATAGCTAGTAAATTTCCCTCTCGTAACGATTCACTGATCTAAATTGATATTATATATGGTTTCAGAATTTGCAGTTGGTCATACATTACTGACTCTGCTCCATCATGTTAACAATTTAAAGGAAAGACAAGACGAATTGTAAAACTAATGGCTTAGTGGTATATGTATTTACCCAACCCTTTCAAGAAGACCAAGATGCAATACAAAGTTTAATTTTTAACCGAAGAACAACAGGTTGGAATTTTGTTTTTTGTTATCTTGCGCTGTTTGACTTACTAAAATTTAAAAACATTATTCTGAATTATATAACTGTATTTGTGAGTAGAATGCAGGAACTCAAATCGTTCTAAAGAGCATAAACGCAATGATAAATGTAAAGAGAGGTGGTCTCGGGTTCATTTCCTATGACTATTATCGCTATGTCACGGGGGTCTTCGGCTGTATCAGCGCTACATGATGATATTGATTCTATTACAATTACAGCTTGGTCTTTTAATCGCAGTGGACAGAAATTGAATGACTGCAAGGGTTGTTGTAGAATCGTGTCTGCACAACCATTCCTTCCATATATGAATAGATATAAGGAATTATATATATATATATATATATATATATATATATATATGTATATATATATATATATATATATATATATATATATATATAAGTAAAATATATAGATATTATATAAGAATATATAAGTATATATATATGCGTGGGGCATACGATAAGTTTCCAGACTTTTTTCGTATTGGTAATTTTATTGATAGTACACACATGAAATTCCAGTCCCCTTCTAAGTAATCTCCTCCAGTAGCAATGCACTTATTCTACCGTTCCAGCAACTTCTGGAAGGCACCATGGAAGTCCTCTTCTGTGGGCGTGTCAATGACCTTCGTCACAGCCTCATTCATTCCCTTAATTGTTTCATAACAACAGCCTCTGAGCTTAGGGAATAAGCAAAAGTCACAGGGAGACAGGTCTGGACTATAGGGAGCTGAGGAACTGTCTTGATGCCCATCTTGGTCAAATAGTCTGCGACAAGGATGGAGTTGTGGACTGGTGCATTGTCCTGGTGAAAATGCCACTGACCCGATTTGAAGAGTGCTGGCCTCTTCTGACGGAATCTCGTCCTGAAATCCCTTAAAACCTCAACATAGTAACCCTAACCCCAACCTTAACCCTTTGGCCAATCAACTGGTGTATTGACTTCCTTACTCCTCCCACAACTCTCATCATCCCTTACAGACTCCCTGCTTTCCTTGAATCTCTTATGCCACTCAAAAACTGATGCTCGATTCATGCAAGATGGTCGAAAAGTAGTCTGAAGCATTCCATACGTTTCTGAGGTATTTTTTCCAAGTTTAAAACATAATTTTATTGCATATCATTCTTCTAAAGTGTCCTCACATCCAGATTACAATTTAAATTCACCAGCTGTGAGAATCAGGCTTTAGTATGGTGTATTCCAATTGCTGCTGTAGCTGTTCATTTGAACCTGAAATTATAAAAATTGGTCTACGTTCATAAGATGTATAGCAATAACATACTGAATTTCCAAGAGTCTACGACGATTTTAAATGCCCGTACAAAAAAAAAATCTGGAAACTTATCGCATGCACCTCGTATATATATATATATATATATATATATATACATGAATATATAGCTTCCAAATCATATATAATGGCACCCTAAGCATATATATATATATATATACTTTGGGTGCTAAAATTTGTGCTTTTTGTTTGCTTTATTTTTATTATCGATTACTTACTTAGTGCTTTTTATATGGTCTAGTTGCTTTGGGTGCAAAATATCAAAAATAACTCAAACCCTAATAGCACCCAAAGCAACTAAAGCTTTGTGTGCTATTAGTTGCTTTTTATATTTTCATATGGCTTGATTGCTTTGAGTGCATAGGTGCTTTGGTTGCTAATATGGGGTAAGTTAACTTGGGTGCTTTGGGTGATTATCGACCACTTCAAAGTTGCTGTTGCTACTTTTGTATGGCCAGGTTGCTTTAGGCGCTTAGTTCCTTTTGAAGCTCTTATGGGGTAGGTTGCCTTGGGTGCTTTGTTTTGTGCGTTTTATACTTTGGATATTTTGGGTGCTTAAGTTGCTTTGGGTGCTATTATGGGGTTATATTATCGGTTTCCTACTTTAGCTTCTAAGTTGCTTTTAGTGCTTTTATATGGTCTGGTTGCTTTGGGTGCTTAGCTGCTTTGGGTGCTATTAGGGTTTGAGTTGCTTTGGGTGCTTTGATATTGTGTGTGCTTTATTTTTATTATTGGTTACTTAACTTCTAAGTTGCTTTTCATACATTCATATGGCCTTGTTGCTTTGGGTGCTACTATGGGTGAAGTTGACTTGGGTGCTTTGGATGCTTTGGGTGCTTAGTTGCTTTGGGTGCTATTATGGAGTTAGTTGCTTTGGGTGCTTTGATATTGTTACTTACTTAGTTGCTTTTGATACTTTTATATGGCTTTGTGTTGCTTTGGGTGCTACTATCGGTGAAGTTGACTTGGGTGCTTTGGATGCTTTGGGTGCTTAGTTGCTTTGGGTGCTATTATGGAGTTAGTTGCTTTGGGTGCTTTGATATTGTTACTTACTTAGTTGCTTTTGATACTTTTATATGGCCTTGTGTTGCTTTGGGTGCTACTATCGGTGAAGTTGACTTGGGTGCTTTGAATGCTTTGGGTGTTTAGTTGTTTTGGGTGTTATTATGAGGTTAGTTGCTTTGGGTGCTCTGATATCGAGCTTTATGTGTGTTTTTTTTTATTATTACATACTTCTAAGTTGCTTTTGATACTTTTATATGGCCTTGTTGCTTTGGGTGCTTAGTTGCTTTGAGTGCTATTATGGGTTAGTTGCTTTGGGTGCTTTGGATGCTATGGGTGTTTAGTTGCTTTGGGTGCTATTATGGAGTTAGTTGCTTTGGGTGCTTTTTGTGTGCTTTATTTTTCTTATTGGTTACTTCTAAGTTGCTTTTGATGCGGCCATATTTTTATATATTCTATATTTTTATATATTTTTATATTACTTTGGGTGTTATAGTAGATTAAGTTGACTTGGGTGCTTTGGATGCTTTGGATGCTATTATGGGGTTAGTTGCTTTGGGTGCTTTGATATTGGGCTTTTTGTGTGCTTTATTTTTATTATTGGTTACTTACTTCTAAGTTGCTTTTGATGCTATTATCTGGCTTGTTGCTTTGTTGCTTAGTTGCTTTGGGTGCTATTATGGGCTTAGTTGCCTTGAGTGCTTTTTGTGTGCTTTATTTTTCTTCTAGTTTATCATCTATTACTTCTAGTTACTTTGGGTATTATTATCGGTGAAGTGGACTTGGGTACTTTGGATATTTTGGGTGCTTAAGTTGCTTTGGGTGCTATTATGTGGTTAATTGCCTTAGGTGCTTTTTGTGCTCTTTTTGGGCTTTATTTTATTTTCGATTCCTTTGTTTTGTTCTTTTTGTGCTTCTGAGATGCTTTTAGTACTTTTATATTGCCTGGCTGCTTTGGGTGCATAGTTGCTTTTGGTTGCTATTATTGGGGAAGTTGCCTTGGGTGCTTTGTTTTGTACCTTTTGTATACTTTGTATACTAAGTTGTTTTGGATGCTTAGTTGCTTTGGGTGTTATTATTGGAGTAAGTTTCCTTGGGTGCTTTGCTTTGTGTGTACTTTATTTTTATTATCGGTTACTTACTTTAGCTTCTAAGTTTCTTTTAGTGCTTTTTATCTCATCTGGTAGCTTTTGGGTGCTTAGTTGCTTTGGGTGCTATTACTGGGTGAAGTTGCCTTCGGTGCTTTGATGTTGTGCTTTTTGTGATCTTTTTTTTATTATCTGTTACTTTTAGCTTCTAAATTACTTTTTTTTAATACTTTTTATACCATATGGCCTGGTTGTTTTGGGTGCTATTATTGGGTAGGTTGCCTTGGGTGCTTTGATATTTTGCTTTTTGTGTGCTTTATTTTTATTATCAATTACTTTTGCTTCTAAGTTGCTTTTAGTGCTTTTATATGGTCTGGTTGCTTTGGGTGCTTAGTGATGTTGACCCAAAGTCGGTACCCAGAAGGAAAACACGGAACATGGTTTAGACGTAAGAAAGATATATTAACAAAAGTTACAAAGGATAGTGTCCGATATTGGTAGTCGTACTTCAAGTACTCTTGTACTAATGCTACTACTACAAGTATTAGGATATTACGCGTGTAATTTAGTGCTGGTAGAGTCCATGATGCAGGTAAGTTTCGGTATCACAACACTTTGGGTGCTATTATAGGGTGAAGTTGCCTTGGATACTTTTATTTGTGCTTTTTTCTGCTTTATTTTTGTCATCGATTACTTACTTAGTTCTTTTATATTGTCTAGTTGCTTTGGGTGCTTAATTGCTTTGAGTGCTATTATGAGTGAAGTTGCTTTTAGTGTTTTTATATGGCCTGGTTGCTTTGCGTGCTTTGTTGCTTTGGTTGCTATCATGGGGTCCCCATTTATTATCGATTACTTTAGCTTCTCATCCACTTAGTGCTTTGCTTTGTGCTTTTTGTGTGCTTTATTCTATTATCGATTACTTTGGCTTCTAAGTTTCTTTTAGTGCTTCTTATATGCTTAGTTGCTTTGGTGCTTCTTATATGCTTAGTTGCCTCTTATTTGCTTAGTTGATTTTAGTGCTTCTTATATGCTTAGTTGCTTCGTGTGCTATTATGGGGTAAGTTTCCTTGGGTGCTTTTTTTGTGCTTTTTTGTGCTTTTTTTGTGTGCTTTATTTTTATTATCGATTACTTATTTTAGCTTCTAAGTTTCTTATATGTCCTGGTTGCTTTGAAACTGATTTCTTATATGGCCCGGTTGAAACTGGAAATAATATTTGAAACTGGTTTCTTATATGGCCTGGAAATAAAATATTTGAAAATAATATTTGGAAACTGGTTTCTTATATGGCCTGGTTGCTTTGGGTGCTTAGTTGCTTTGGTTGCTATTATAGAGTAAGTTGCCATGGGTGCTTATATATATATATATATATGTGTGTGTGTGTGTGTGTGTGTGTGTGTGTGTGTGTGTGTGTGTGTGTGTGTGTGTGTGTGTGTGTGATGGATACATATACATATATTTGATATGTATATATACATTTATATTTGATGTTCACATCAAATACACATTTAGTGATCAGAAAGATAGGTAGGATCAAGAGATAAGAAATTATTCTGATTGTAACAATTCTTTTCCTCTCCTCATCCACTCTTCCCTTGTCACATTCTCTTCCTTTACCCAAGAACAGACAGTGGATATACGTGTATATATGTAAAGATGGATGCGCAAATATACGTATATATGTTTGCGCGAGACACTGTACATACACAAACATACTAACATTCAGAAGCACACAAACTTAGGCTCACATACACACAAATAAATTCCCCCGCAAACAAAAAATAATCATATTAATCGGTTTTTTTTTAAACCTTTCACTCTATCTGACAAATGAGCAAAGCATGAAACCCAGGGTCAGAGACACTACAATGTATATATATATATATATATATATATATATATATATATATATATATGTATGTTCTGAATTATTTTATCCATTAGATCTGAAGAAGTCCTGTTATTTTTAGTGTTATTGATTCATATCAATACCCATAACAGGATGGAAATAAATTTATAATCCTAATGTGACCGGTTTTTGTTTTTCTTAAAGAAATATATATATATATATATATATATATATATATATATATATATATATATTACATGGCAGTGTCTGTGACCCTGGGTTTATTATATAATAGCTCTATTACAGATATTGAGGACACTCCAAATTATATCGCATTTGGTTTGCTACAAACCAAAGTAAGATAGTTAAAACCAACACTGTTATGATATTAGGCTCTCAAACCGGTTGAGCATTTTTGCTCTATAAAATGGATCACAAGGAACACATCAACCTTGTGTATTCTCTAAAGAATATACCGATACCAATCCATTCGACTGATAAGCTCCTACTCACAGAGAAAATAGAGAGCTTGATAAAGAGAATGAAGCAGGAGGCCCATTTCTTCTTCAAAGGTGTTAACAACATCGACACCATTGATAATTTCAACCTGAAATCAAAAAAATATCCTCCAATATGTAAGCCTTCGAAAATGATCTAATGGATATGGTCAAAAATATTAAATTCACGAAACACCAGGACAGTTTCCAGAAAAAAAAATCATTGACACTAAAAGAATACACAACTCAAAAAAATATGTATATTCGCGGACAAAGCAATCAATTTATATTCTACAAGTTTCACAAACTACAAAAAGCTAACAACAAACAACGTAACGCAAATAAACAAAAAAGCGCCGGAAATCACAATGACCAATATAAATTAAAAAGCCAAAGAAATAGCCACAAAATTAAACATAGAATACAAAATAAACTCAATAGCTGAGCAGCTAGACTTTATAACAATCAAAGATCACGAACTAAATTCAAAACCAATCCATCATATCGATTAATTAACCAGAAAAGATCGGAAGAATTAGGAAAACATATACTGGATAATATAAACAACCAGCTCAACCAGTGGAAGAACACCAAGGCCATTACTAACTTTTTCAATGCTATAACTAACAAAAACAATGCAGCCTTCATCCAATTTGATATCACAGACACCCCTTCATCACTGATTATACACTTGACAGAGCTCTAGAATTAGAAACCCAGCACTTACACATCTCACATAATGATATCAGGATCATCAAGCGCTGTTACAGATCACTCCTCTTCCATGACAACAAACCATGGATAAAAAAAATTATTAACCAACTGTTCGACGTAACTTTGGGTAGCTTTGATGGTGTAAAGGTGTGCGAGCTGGTTGGTGTCCTGATACTTTACCAGCTGTCAAACATAATCAGAAACACTGACATGGGACTATACGGAAACGACGGTCTAATCATGATTAGGAACCCAAACGGACCTAAACTAGATAGCTACATGAAAAAGATATCCAACACACTAAAATTGCTGGGATTTAAAATTCACCGGATGGAGACACAGAATACTTTGACATTGTAGCAGGAGTACTACAAGGGGACACGCTGGCCCCGTACCTCTTTATCATTTGTCTAGACTACGTACTTAGAACATCGATTGACAAAATCAAAGAGAATGGCTTCGAACTGACGAAGAGAAGAAGTAGAAGATACCCCGCAACAACAATTACCGACGCCGACTACGCCGATGACATAGCGATACTGGCAAATACAACCGACCAAGCCGAAACACTTCTGCATAGTTTGGAACGAGCAGCAGCAAGCATAGGCCTCCATGTTAATGCACACAAAACGGAATATATGTGCTATAACCAAACGGGGGACATCTCCACTCTAGAAGGAACCCCACTTAAACTAGAAGACAAATTCACGTACCTAAGAAGCAGCGTCGAATCAACCGAAAAGGACATCGAAACGAGGTTAACGAAAGCATGGACAGCTATCAATAGGCTATCGATTATATGGAAATCAGACCTAACCGATAAAATGAAACGCAGTTTCTTCCAGGCAGCGGTCACATCGATACTGCTATATGGATGCACTACATGGACGCTAACAAAACGGCTGGAGAAGAAACTAGATGGCAATTACACAAGAATGCTGCGTGCAATCCTGAACAAGTCCTGGCGGCAACACCCCACAAGACACCAACTGTACGGCCACTTGCCTCCTATTACGAAAACTATTCAAGTTAGACGAACCAGACATGCAGGACACTGCTGGAGAAGCAGAGATGAACTCATAAAAGATGTACTCTTATGGATCCCCACACATGGCCGCGCAAAAGCAGGACGACCAGCTCGAACGTACATTCAGCAGCTATGTGAGGATACAGGTTGTTGTCCTGAAGACCTACCTAGGGCGATGAACGATAGGGAGGAGTGGCGAGAGAGGATCAGGGATATCCGTGCTGCCAGCACGATATGATGATGATGATGATGAAAATTACCATATACACAAATTTAAAAATTGTAAATTTCTTAGATGTAGCATTAAACTTAAGGCATGAACATCTCACCAACCATCACAAAATACCCTGCCAAATTAAAATCAAAAATTCTATCCAAATCCAGATATGATAACAAACATCTACTATCACTTTTCGACCCATACACATAATCCATCCATCTTACCTATAGCACCTCAACTACTAAACCCCACACACACACAAATGACCCCACAACACACCCGACGCACCGTAAGTATCACTTTCCTCCATCAAACAACACACCCGACGCATTGTAAGCACCACCTTCCTCCATTAATTCTTTATATCCAACTTCATACACTTCTACAACCTACTGACATTATGTTCGCCATGTTTTCATGAGTGTTAGAAATACATCTCCACACAGTGTATTTAACATATCTCCCACGCACACACCATTATATATTACAATAACGTATACATAACATAACATTAACACAATATAGATAGCTAATAAGAATGATTATAACCCAGCACAACTCCCCACCTATTACCCTTACGTCCCAGATCCTCATGTTTACACGTCAAATTATATATTCATTTCCTTAATTATGCAATGATGATATTTTACTCGTTTGTTAAAATCATCACCATACACACTCACACACATAAAAAAAGTGACATAGCTAATACAAACAATTATGGCAACATCTTAACACAATATATTCACTATATTCCTTACGCACATACAATCATGGATTACAATGAGGTATACGCAATATATCATGAACACATTATAACTAATACGAATTATTATTGCAATCTAACACAAACCTCTTTCCAGCATAAAATTCTAACATTGCATAATACTCCTTAGAATATTACAATATAACATATCTCATCACCATGATATCTATTGCGATTCTGGCCCACTATACTCCTTCGCCTATTATGTTTACAAATCAAAACTTTATTTTCTTCGTAATGCAATCATGATATTTTGTTCCTAAGTTAAAATCATCACCACACACACACACACGTACACGAATACATAAAAAAACAAATAATTTTTTCTCGGCCAATCTGTCGTGATTTTGGCAACACTTCGCATCTCATTCATCCAAGAGACAACCTCAAATTTATTGCGTGGTACATGTATCTTCATACACGCACATACTAAACATCACTGATACGTCCACACACAATAATACACAAATATAACACACACACACACACACACACACACACACACACACACACACACACACACACACACACACAAAGTTGTACACAGTTCTAACGTTCTTTTGAGTGTATTTGTAATTTTTTTCTATTTCTTCATTATCTTTCGTTCTCAGCCTGATGATTGTCGGTTATAAAACGTCATGAAACCTGAGGTCGCTGACAAGCTTCCATGTTATTAAATATATATAAAAACTAATATACATTTACTTATTATTATATTATATTATAGCTCTATCACAGATACTGAGCACTCCCAAAATTATATCGCATTTGGTTTGCCACAAACCCACGAAGTGAGATAGTGACAATCAACACTGTTATAATATATATATATATATATATATATATATATATATGTGTGTGTGTGTGTGTAAAAACCCAATCATTGATATTGAGCATTATTTAATAACACCGCAAAATTTGGTCCACCATTAACTCACCAAGTGAATTAGAACCCTAAACCTCTACAATGTATATTTGACTAATATATGTAAGTATATATTCAATATATATATATATATATATATATATGTATATATGTGTGTGTGTGTGTGTGTGTGTGTGTGTGTGTGTGTGTGTGTGTGACATTGTTACTGCTCCTACGAGGGAAATAAAAATATTCAAAAATGATTCAATCCGAAAATCTATCTGAATTTGGTGTTTTAATTTTTCATTATTTCATATATTTGAATTCTACGCGTCTTTCAGATTTTATGCCTTCCTTCAGGATGTTTTTAAATTCTTAAAATGTTCTTTCTTTTTAACTCTTCTATTGAAGATTTTGATAGGTGTGTGGTTCTTTTTAATTCCAGGATCTCTGTGAACGTTCTCTTTGTATTAAATATCCATGGAAACAGGTGAGAATCTGCATAGAATCCATCCCTAGTTCGTAGAATATTCACCATAGTCACTAATAAAAACCTCCGAGAAACTCACACAATTCGGTCGGCCGCGTAGGTCGGCACATGGATCTGGTCGAGTGTGTCCTGGTTCCAGTGGCAGTCGGTCGAGGCGTCCTCGAGCCTCATGAGGCCCTCCCCCCAAGCTCTCACCCTCCTTGGAGGCGCTAGGTTTCTCACCCGGCGCTTATGGCGCACCTTCTAAGGGGAATGTCAACGATGCCCGTGGCATATTTGGAACCGATGCACGTGTCTGGGCAATAACTCTACGTCTGGATCTACCTAAAAAAGGCCTTGTGCTACACTAGTCCGGTTGGTGGGACGTACAACAAATATCAACTTACTCTCAGCGTTGGGCTGAGACACACCTCGGTCGGCTGTGTTGGTCAGTACACGGATCTGTCCTGGTTTGTCCTGGTTCTGCTGGCAGTCAGTCAAGGCCATCTGACATGGATTCCGTTAGGCCAGCATTCATGTCAGGCGCGCCAAGATCACCATCCTTGAGCCTCAAGGGGCCGTCCTCCCATGAAGGAGCTAGGTTTATCGTCTGGTGCCTGAGGCGCCCCTTTTATTAGGGGAATGCCGATTGGACCCGAGGCATTTTTGGAGCCGCTGAGTGTGTCTGGGCTACATCCCTGCGCCCGGACCCACCTAAAAAAGGGCCTTGAGGCGAACTCGTCGGGTTTGTGGGACGATCGACAAATACCGACTTCCTAACAGCAGTCGAACTTGACAGTTTCGGACGGACACTTCTACGTTCTGTACTATCACCCTTATTTTGTATATATGTTCTGTTTATTCAATACACTTGTTCCACCTACTTTATCTTCTTCCGTGTTTCTTTCTGGCCCCTAACAGGCCACAACAATATCCCGGAATACTAATTAATAAAGGATTCGAATTAAAACAAAAATTACCATTAAAAGAACTGCGAGCGCTGAAAAACAGCAAAACAAACCAGAACTATTTACAGAAATATCAAAGAACTCAGATCAACTTAAAAATAATCATTGAAAGGAAAACATATTAGGCACAACAAAAATCATTTATTGCAAATGACAACCAAAAAACTTAAAACACACACTTACCACATCTACATTTAGTGAACACACAACCCATGGACTCTCAAAATGCAAAAATAAAATATGTGGGGTATGTAATATAATAGTACAAGGAAAATCCTATACATTCGAAAACTCGAAAACAATATTTATAATCCATCGAAACTTTTTTTTAATCGAATGTACAAATTGCAACACAAACACTGATGTACACAAACACTAAACCATAGTTTCTTTACATAAAAGCAACATAAAATTACCAGAAAGTGGAAAACTTTATGTGTCAAAACACATTTGTGGTTACACTAAGGAAACTTGAAGATAATGCCAATATACAAGACCAATAACAACTCATTACTCAAGAAATTGAAAAAAAAACTTCACGGATAGATTTAAACCAACATTAAATAGAACTTAGCTATAAGAACGCGCGTACACACTCACACACATACACACGCGCGCGCACATACACACACACACACACACACACACAAACAAACAAATACGGACACAGATTAACATAAAAATACATCAATATGGGGACGAATAGATTCTCACACACATTAACTTCACCCAAATCCTTTGAAAATATATGTGCACGATTGTATGTATACATTGGCGTATATACATATATACGTGTGAACACACACACACACACACACACACATACACAAAGAATATATAACTATGCATGTACAAACGCATAATTTTTTTAAGTATACGAACACTAATTACATCACATAAGTTACATTACGTAAATGTCAACAACGGAAATACAATGTTGAAAATCGTCATGAACAATTAACTTAAGACGGACAATCAAAGACAAAAAAACTAGAATTATTCTCAGTCACTATTAAACATCACCTGACTGCCTGTCGATGAGTGAAATATCCGAAACACAAGTAGCTGAGGCATAAAAATTGACAATAAAAATCTAAATGACAAATTTTATGACATTTACGGACATATTCAACAGTCTACTTTTCTTTCATTGTATATATATATATATATAGGTGTGGTTGAGTTTCTTTGTTTAATGGCATAACACCATTCAGTGTTATTTGATTTAAAAACCATCTTTCTAGAAGAAAAGTAGTAATATTTATTAACCAATACCTGGGAGGATGAAAGAAGTTCATAACTTTCCTCTAGAATCGAAAGCGAACGCAGCAGCACAAATGAATTTAGAAATAACTAGTTGTCTAAATTTCTGAGACGAAGCTTGATGATTTTTATCATTAAGGGTTTTCGTACTATTGTCTTCATCTTTATTGTTATTTTCCACAACCATTTCCAAGATGCGGTCCATACACTCTTGGCCTCGTCGTATTCAGCGTGAAAGTCAGGCTCGTCGAGGGTAATAGCAGCACACATCAGTCTTTCACGCTGAGGAAATTTCACTTCGCCGGTGGCAGACATAGTCATTCCACCAAGTTGTCTGATCGCATTTAGCCCGAGTAGCAGATCATATCCAAACAGCGCCTCATCTACAACCAGGGCTCGTACGGCGACTGAAGGTCCATTGCTGATGCCAATTTGGACCACGCTCTCTCCACAACACATTGACGAGTTCCCTCCTACAACCATCAAAGGGACTTGCTTTTTCTTTCACGTCTAACAGTATGGTTTGCGTACTAGGGTTTGCGTACAGCCTGTATCGACCAGGGCAGTTCGTCGTACTCCGTCAATCTGCACACTGACTGCAGGCAGAGCGCCATTCATATGAGGTCTGCGGGAGAGACTGGCGCTGAAGACTCGTCCCCTCGCTCGTTTCCCAGACAATTTCGTGCAACGTGGCCCTGTCGCTTGCACCGATAACAAATGAGACTCTTTGGGGACCTGGGACTTCCGCGCCGCCTAGGACAATCTCGAGCCATGTGGTTAGGTTCTTGACACTCATAGCATCTCCTTAAAGCTGTGACTCCCTTCTCCTGACGTCCCGGTAGTTGAGCTGCTACGGCTGCCGATTCTGTGCCCTCGAGACTGTGCTTCAATATTGCTCGGGCACGGGCCAATATGTCGGATATCGGCAAATCGTCTACTCGGGTAGAGGCCTGGAGAAGATTCTCCGCATGCTCCGGCAACCCAGCAATGAATGCGCAGACCAGACCTCGCTCCGTCATACCTCCGAACTGAGTCGCAAGCTTGCGTAGCTCCGCCAAATAGACGTCCACCGTTTCTCCCGGACGCAAACGGCGCGCCGCGAACTGCTTATAAGCCGTTACAGGACTGAGGGCAAATGCTGTGTAAAGAACATCTTTTATACAGGCAAAGTCAGCCCTCTTCTCCTCACTCAGCTGCTGATACACTGCGTATGCGCCCCCTGAGAGGCGCATCGGCACCACGCATTCGATATTTGTTACCCCGCTCAACCGGCACACCAACTCTGCCTTCTCCACCCATTCAACCACCGATTGCCCGGCATCGGTCCCGTCAAAAAGGGGAATTAGTTTTGGATCAAAGGCCCTGATTGCCGAAATAGCTTGTTGTCAAGAGCGGGCGTAAAAGGCAATAGGAAACTGATTCTTGTATTAATTCAAGGGAGGACACTGTTGTTGGTTTCAGGGCGTATTGAGTCGAGCGCTTTCTCCCTCTCTCTCGGTAGCTGTTCCTTCTCTCTCGCTTTATCTCTACTTCTCCTTCCTTTCTTCTTTCTCTCTCTCCTTCTGGTTCTCGCCTTCCTTCCTTCCTTCCTTCCTTTGCTTCCTTCCTTCCTTCCTTCCTTCCTTCGTTGAGTTGTAACACGTTCGTCGGGCAAATGCACTCAGAACACAATTTCCGTTCAGCCGTTACCGTGCGTATTTGTATGTTCGTGAGCTCTCGAAAGAATTTGCATACGTGCAAATTACCTCTCGCTGGTTCGAGATCTCCCCTCGTCAAATATGCTCGCAGCAGCCATATCGGTTTCCGCGCTCCAATCCATCATTTCGGTCGGCCGTGCTGGCGGAGGCACGGATCCTGTCGGGTGTGGCTTGGTGACTGGAATATTTTCCTTCGGTCTCAGGGGGCCTTCCCCCCAGGCTTTCACTCCCCTTCAGGGAGGTTGGGTTCATCGCCCGGCGCCTGAGGCGCCCCTAATAAGGGGAATGCCGAAGGGGCCGTAGGCATTTTTGGGAACTCCGGGCGTGTGTGGGATACGGCCCTGCACCCGGTCCGACCTAAAAAAAAGGCATTGTGCTATACTTGCCCGTAAGGTGGGGCGGTCAACAAATACCTCCGCTCTACAAGCCAGACACGTTCGTGCGCGCTTCGAATGCCCAGGTACGTTACCTTCACAGGAACCGATAATTAAGAAGGCTAAAAAAAATCTGAATATGAGCACAGGTTAAAAATAAATCATACATAATAGTAGTAATTTTAGTGAAGTAAGAACATTAAGTTTATAAGTCCCAAAAATTCACTGAGTTGTCCAGCAGGACACATAGCGTAACGGTTATAGGCGTTAGTTCCTTAAGATTCTAAGGAGACAATCATCTGGAGGTTGCAGGTTCAACCCAAACTATCAATATAAATATATATATGTAGTATAGAGATAGTTGTGTATGCTATATCTACATATATATGATATATACTGATATGTACAGTAGATATAGATATATGGCATTTTACCTTGAGTACTTTGATTTGTTCTTTTTGGGCGCTTTAATTATAGTCTGTTACCTTAACAGGTAAGTTGCTTTGAGTGTTTCCAATGAGACGGTTGTCTTAGGAACTGAGTTGCCTTGGGTGCTATCATATGGTAAGTTGCCTTGCATGCTTTGATTTGCACATTTTGGGCGTTTTTATTATAGTCTGTAACCTCACCTGCTATGTTGCTTTGGGTACTACATATAGGCAGGTTGTCATGGGGACTGGGTTGTCTTAAGTGCAATCATATGGCAAGTTGCCTTCGGTGATTTGATTTGTATTTTAGGGGAGGGGCTTTTATTATAGTCTATTACCTTAGCTATTGTTGCCTTGTGTGCTTCATGTGGGCAGGTTGTCTTAAGGGACTGAGTTGCCTTGAGGTGCTATCATATGGAAAGTTGCCTAGGGTACGATCATATGGTAAGTTACCTTGGGTACTTTGATTTCTTCTTTTTGGGCACTTTATTTATTACCTTGGCTTTTAAGTTGCTCTAGGTGTTTTCATATCATATGTTTCCTGGGTAGTTTTCATATGGGTCACTTATATGTAAAGTTGCCTTAGGTTCTTTCATATGGTATGTTTCCTGAGTTTGCCTTGTGGAATGAGTCGCCTTGGAGGCTATGATAACCTAAGTTACTTTGAAGAATATCATATGGTAAGTTGCCTTGCGTGCTTTGATTTGTCCATTTTGGGCGTTTTTATAATAGTCTGTTACTTTAGTCTTAATTTACCTTGCATGCTTTATATGGGCTGTTTATCTTGGGGACTGAGTAACCTTAAATGCTATCATATGGAAAGTTGCTTTAGGCGCTTTCAGGTTATGTTCCTTGAGTTTGCCTTGGGTGCTACCATATGGTAAGTCGCCTTGGGTGCTCTCAATTATATTTTGGGGCGCATTTATTAATAACTGTTGACTTAGATGCTAAGTTGTTTTGGGTGCATATGTTATGTGCTTTCATAAGTACAATTTATAAATATATTTATGATATATATATATATATATATATATATATATATATTTGTTACATTAACTTGTTTCATATATGTATATATATATCCATATATCTTATATATATTCGATGTATATTGATACATACCTTATATATTTTTTCATATATATATAAATTTCATATGGATATAAGTAAGTAAAGTTGGCGACCGTAGTCAAAAGCTACTACACTGAGGTGTAGGGGGGCGCTACTCCTTTCCCTGGATTGCTCCACTTTACCCTCGATACGTACGTTATATTGCTGAGTGTTAAGCAAGGAGGTATCAAGTACTATTCTTTAAGTCTTTGGTATGACTCGACCTGGGATTGAACCCTGGTCTCCCGGGCCATTGGTGAACACTCTACCCACTAGACCAATATGGATATATATTAGATGAATATATATACATACATATATATATGTATGTATATATGTATGTATTAGATGAAGAATTTAATATGAAAGTCGACGTTGTAACGTTTCGGTTTCAATAAACCATTATTAGGACTAAGAAAAGATCTAATGAAGTGTCGTAAGATCATCGATGGATGCTTAATGAAATACAAAACAAATGAGGAGATTATAAATACAAAGAAAGGAGGTGCCCGTGGTGTAATGGTAATCGTTGTAGAAAATGGACACGGCGACACGAGTTCAAATCCTGGACAAGACTGATTGCATTTCACATAGCACTAATACCCTTGGGAAAGATATGAATCCAATTATTCTCCCTCCAACTATGGGTAAATAATAGGACAGACTGGGTTCTTCTGCCTTGGTGAGGCAACTAGTCTAGGAGAAGGAAAACTCTTAATTCACACCTGTTAAACTCCGCTTAAAAATTGACCTTGTGTCATATCCTGCCCGAGCAGAGGGGTTGGTAAATAGGACAAATAGAAAGAAAGGGGTGTAGTGTCAACCGTTAGATCAATAAGTAAGCGTTCATATTTTTAAAATATCATGTGACTGTCTAAGGCATTTATGTAAATCAAATGGAACCATTAAGAGATACAACGGCTGAAGAAGAAGAAGAAGAAGAAGAAGAAGAAGAAGAAGAAGAAGAAGAAGAAGAAGAAGAAGAAGATAGTGAGAGAAAAAGGAAGAGAAGGGAGTGAAGAAAGGGAGGAAATAAAAAGGAATAAAGTGATAATATCAATAATTTTAATAAGTCTTACAAGAAACTAGTCTCAAAAGAGGAAAAATCTTGGTCTTCGCTATCAAATTACTATCCCATCATTTCTAAAATTTATGGTTTTCCTAAAACCTATAAACCTGATATTCCCTGACGACATACGAGGATCATTAAATAAGTTTCCAGACTTTTTTCGTGTGAGCACTTTTATTGATAGTACACACATGAAACTCCAGTCCCCTTCGAAGTAAGCTCCTCCGGCTGCAATGCACTTGTTGTACCGTTCCAACAACTTCTTTAAGGCCCCATGGAAGTCCTCTTGTGTGAGCGTGTTAATGACCTTCGTCACAGTCTCTTTCATCTCCTCAATTGTCTCATAACGACAGCCTCTGAGCTTAGGGAATAAGCAAAAGTCACAGGGAGCAAGGTCTGGACTATAGGAACGCGGCGGAACTAGTTGATGTCCATCTTTGTCAAATAGTCTGTGACAAGGATAGAGTTGTGGACTTGGGCATTGTCCTGCTGGAAATGCCACTGACCCGATTTGAAGAGTGCTGGCCTCTTCCCTAGGAATCTCTTCCTAAACTCCCTTAAAACCTCAACATAGTAACCCTAACCCTAACCCTTTGGCCAATCAACTCTGGTGTATTGTCTTCCTTATTCCTCCCACACCTCTCATTATCCCTCACAGACTCCATGCCTTCCTTGAATCTCTTATGCCACTCAAAAACCGATGTTCTATTCATGCAAGATGGTCGAAAAGCAGTCTGAAGCATCCCATACGTTTATGTGGCATCATTTTTTCCAAGTTTCAAACAGAATTTTATTGCATATCGTTCTTCCTCACGTCCAGATCGCATTTTTGAAATTCACCAGCTGTGAGAATCAGGCTTTAGTAGGGTGTATTCCAATTGCTGCTGTAGCTGTTCATTTGAACCTGAAATCATAAAATTGGTCAGGCATGTTATAAGATGTATAGCAATAACATACTGAATTTCCAAGTGTCTACGACAATTTTAGATGCCTGTACAAAAAAGTCTGGAATCTTATTGAATGCACTACGTATCATTTCGGGCAAAGGATCTGCACCCACCACATCGCTAAACTTTTAGCTAAAACATTATCCCAACTATTATGTTCTATCAGTGATACACACATCAATAATTCTGGCTCTATCCTTAATAAATCAACTTATATAAATAGGAAAAACAAATCTTTCTCTAATTACGATATCAAATCCCTATACACTTACATAACTGTCGATAGGTGTATTAAACGTTTAGAAATACACCTTCGAAAAACCAACACTATATTCCCCTAACCGTCTCTAAATTAATTAAAATCTCTATTTCATATTAAATTCTACTCCCTGGATTACTTAGTTTTTTAATATTTCTCTCAACAGTCTCGGAATATTTTTCTTTATTTACTTCCATTTCCATTATATATATCTCTCTCTCTATATATATATACAAACTTGAAAAAATTGAGGAGTTTGCTGTACCAGCTTACCATAGAATAAATCTGAAGGAAAGTGAAAAGGAGGATAAGTACCTGGACCTAGCTAGAGAATTGAAAAAACTATGAAACATGAAGGTAATAATTATACCAATCGTGATTGGTGCTTTTGGTGTAGTCACCAAAGAATTACTAAAGGGACTGGAGGACTTGAAGGTAGGAGGACGAGTGGAGACCATCCAAACTATAACATTATTGAGAACAGTCAGAATACTGAGAAGAGTCCTGGAGACTTGAGGAGACTTGCTATCACTCAAACTCCAGTGAAATACCATCAGCTAAAACTGATAAGAAAAACTCTCAAGGAGTAAATAATAATAATAATAATAATGTAATATAATGGCCGCGGGATTTCGTTTTTATATATCTTGCTTTTGGGTTTAGTTAGGCTGAGAACCTTTCGGCTCAGCACATGGGTTAGTTAGGTGCAACACGCGCGTGCGCAGGGAGAATGTGTTATTCAGAGATGTCAAAATAAAAATCCCAGATAGGACTTGGGGATGTGAATGACGTCATGCACCGGAAGCGTGCCCAGATGATTTGGGGGGATTTGAAAAAAGTCAGTTGAGTTGAGTTCCTGGCTAGGAAGAAGACGGTTGACTTTCGCTAGCTCGCCGAAGCCACACGTGTTGGGGGCGGGCAGATGGTAAAGCCAGAATAGAAAGAATGTGTATCTCTCTCCTTATGTCGAAAAACCTTTTAACTCAAAAGTAATAAAAAGTTTCGTACCTGAACTAAGAAGTCGTAAGTGGTTTTCGTGTTTCGGGATTCCTATGTTCTATGTATATATGTTATGAACATTCTATGTATGTTTCACATATCCGTATCCGGCTATGGTACAATAATAATTTATGTATACATGTTTTTGAAAATTTTGATAAATGACCGAAGTAAAATCAGTTTTTCTAATAATAAAAATAATAAAATCTTTTCGTAAATCACATTGTTAGACTATTTTGCCTACGTAATTAGCCCGTCCCTAATATAAATAAAATCAAGAGATAAGAAAAAATAATATCGATAGAAATAAAACAAATAAAACAAACAAACTAAAGATGCATGATTAGATTGTCAGTCGTTTGTCTTTTGGATTGGTGGCGCTGAAATTAAAATCCAAAAATGACTTAAGACTGATAACAGTAAGAAATTAGTAAAAGAAAATTATATATATATATATATATATATATATATATATATATAAGGGCAATATCTATATTAAAGATTAATATTTAGAATCGAAAATAAAATCAATCCACCAAGTTTGAATAGAATAAAAAGGGATTGGACTTATACGCTCTCGTAAACATACAAATCCTATTTCGCGTAACAATATTTACTTAAAAGTATAAATAATCAAGTCTGGAATATGATCCTGTGAAACTAGGAAAGAAAACTAAACAAAACAAAAAAACTAAACAAAAAAACTAAAAATCCAATACGCCCACTCCCAAGGAAAAAAGTATAGGAGCGTATATCACCAGAATCAATGGAAAACATCTTGGTGGAGGGGAAAAAAGGCGGATGAATCTAAGGCTGGGTCAACGGCGTGTTTCACCTCATAGGTCAATGACCAAGATCAAATCTAGGAAACTACAGCTTCTCATCACTAACAACGGCGTCTATTGATGAGAGAAAAAACAGCCAACGAAAGATTTAATGACTCTAATTTCAACCGTATGTCCAAACTGCATCGCTCTTCATGCGGGTAAACAAGGAGCGCATTCTGCTGAAGTCGGAGCTCTGGTCCTCATGTCCGGAAAATCAGCAACAGAGCTAAAAACTCAAACCCAAACCAAAATTACTTAAATTTAAATAGATTATTAACAAAGGGACATTTAACTTTAATAGAGTAAAGCAATTACCTAAGCAGACGATATCTGCAGTAGAGCATAATAGAAACACCATATGCATGTAAGAGTGTTGATACTACCATAGGGATCTAGTTATGAAATACCACGATGCCGGTAATGGAAGGACGTTTGTCTCAGTATCTGCGCAGAAAAACTCTGTCAGTGCCGTCGTAGCAGGGGTAGGAATGCTTCTCAGTCCTCGTGCCCTAAGATCAATTGACAGTATTGAGAAAATACAACCGAAAATGAACCGTACTTCATTTAATGACAACCTCTGCACAACAGTCATCTTTTTCGAAAGTCCTACTAATATCAGTGATGAAACGAGCATCATCACCTTCTACAATGCGCTATCTTACTTTTTCCGACACATTCCAAAACACAACGTTCAAATCATCGGTGGAGACGTAAATGCTCAAACAGGCAAAGACGAAAATAACAAATTCTGCTTGTACAACTCGTCAAAGTGAAATGGGAAATATCTAGCAGACTTTTAACTCAAGAACAGGCCAGCATACCTTAATACTAAATTTTAAAAAAATAGCGAAGACGATAAACCAACACCGACCCAAATAACTCTAAATCACAGCTAGATTGTATATTCGTAAACAAGAAGTGGATAAATAGTGGTGTGAAGTGTGAGACGTACTCCTCTTTTGATCAGAGAATCATCACAACAAAGATATGTCTGAATCTACGAAGAAATTAGAAACTAACAGTCAAAACCATGCGTTACAACTGATCCTCACTAACTTATCAATGACTACGAAATCCTATTGAATGCAGTGTACACTGTTCAGAATATTGAGTGGTACCAGTATGAAATTGGGATATGGTTTAATGGAATTTCCCCCTTTATTTGTTTGTTACTATCGCTGTCAGCTTCTAGCAGTCCTCTTGTTTAATCACTTGTGGGCATGTGTAGGTTTACACTGATATTTTTCCATAATTCATATTTTTCTAGTATACTCTTGCTACTGTTGTGTATGAAAAACCTAGATCACTTACAACCTCTTAGATAAAGTGCCCCACTAACTTATAAAGATATCAGCAATAAATATACAGTAACTGTAATAAATAAATTCGATATTCTTCAAAAGATATCTGAAACACTTACACCGAATGACGAATATGAAAACTTCGTCACTGCCCTCATGGAAGCAGTAGCAGAGTGCATACCAACCAAACCAAGAGCCAAATGTAGAATTCGAAAGGAGTCACTGGTAGTTAGGAAAAAATTAAATGACACGAAAACGAAATCCTTACTTCATAAAAGAAACCCGACTAATACAATCACGCAGAAAGCCTAGAGTAAACAAGCACATACCAAAAAAAATATATTCAAGGTCAAATCAATAAAATAAGAAACACGGTAGAAGATAGGTAATTGCGAATTGCATGGCAGACAGTAAAAGAAAGCAAAGGGAAAAGCACCTTAAGAATAAAACTAAAGGCTGCCAACCAAGAAGAACGACCACAGATGTGGAAAGAACATCTGCCTGGAAACTCTACAATAGTCACTGATAAAGCTATCATAAAAATCATTAATTGCGAATTAGAAGTCAAACTAGAACATTTTACAGAGAATGACCAGAAAGTTGTACTGACAAAAATTGATAGAACAAAAGCTGCACGAAATATCTCAAGAAGTATGGAAAAAGTCAGGAAATTTAATGACTTACAACTTCGATTTTTGCAAACAAAATACAAAAGAAAAATTTACAAAGGCTGCATCCTCCCCTTCCTAAAGAAAGGTGGCCTCGGAATCACCAAGAACTACACAGGTATAACTCTTACTTTTATAGCTGCAAAGGTTAGTTGGTTGGGTGGGTTTTATGACATATCAACCTTTGTAGGTTATTTAATGCCAAATCAATTTTTATACTAATAATCGGTTCTATTTCAAACAATTCAGTTTAGCATGAGTACACAGTTTAATTGTCAAAAACATTTTTATTTCAAGCTATTCCGTTTAGTCAAACAGTTCTAATTCAAACAATTCAGTTTAGTATCAGTATAGTTTTTGACGACACACAGTTAAATGTTAAAACAGTTCTATTTCAAGCAATTCAACTTAGCATAAGTACGCAGTTTAGTTCTATTTGACCTATGGACAGGATCCTAACAGATACTACTCTTCGGGTGTTAATAAACGTGAGAGCGATGGCAATGAAGGGGTACTCCGCATTCCCCAAAGCTCCAGCATTACAAGAACCTCACCATCAGATTCTTTAGTGTTATAATCCGGACACTCGTTAGGAGAGGTCTTACCTCTCTGCATATGTGAAGTTTGTGTATTTACAGTCCCGGCCGACCGGACAAAGTTGCAAAGGTTTATAATGTTCTTCTTCTCAACCGTATCAAACATAAAATTGAGAAAATTCTTTGGAAAAATCAGAATGGTTTTTGGAGAAATCGATCCATGACATCACAAATTCTGACAATA
>OY757918.1:101637199-101862199 GCA_963585895.1 Sepioteuthis lessoniana
AAAGCTTGATATGCCATAAAAACCCAAACAACCAGCCAACCAACCAACTCTTTTCCGAACCTTTGGGGACCGTTCCAAGTGCACTAATTACAATTGGTATCACCGTCACTCTCATGTTCCACAGTTTGGAAATTGCTTTATTTTCAAAATTCGAACGTTTTAACTCTATAACGCAAAAAATATCGTTTTGATGTGTCACATCAATAATTATAATTTCTCAGAAATAATTGTTATTTCTGAGTGGCGATAACTTTTAAATATTAATTATAGAGCATTTGTTTAATTGAATACTGATTGATTATCTAGAGTTATGTTTGTCGGAATTACTTTTACTTTTATTTGAGTCTATACGCATATTTATTGATCATTCGTTTAGTTAGAATGAATAAGTTGAATAAAACATCCAACAGAATCGAAAGAATATGACTTGAAAACTAAAATTTGCAATAATTAATGGAACTTTTCGCTTATTTACGAACTTTCAGAGTGGATTTTTTTTTTTTTTTTTTTTTTTTTTTTTGCAGAATGCTGAAAAAATTGTCATCACAATGTATCTAGGAACGCCATTCGTTACGACTCGTTACGAAAACATTTGAAATCATACAATCTAAGTGATTTCCAATAATTATCTGATGATGTTTGTAAATGGAGGAAACGTTATATCAAATAAATAATTCACTAAATTTTTAAAGTCATATTTCTTTCACGTCCACCTATATGGACAAAAAAGAAAAGTGTAAAAGCGGAAAAAAATTGTTGTTATTGCCACGAATTTTAATAAAAATTAAATGGCTTAAACACACATAGGAAGTGATTATTTGCCTTGATTATGGCTGTCAAAGTTCCCTTGAGTTGCTTTGAAAAGTCACAATTTTCCAAAAAAATTCCTCAAAAATACGAAGAAAATAGAAATGTTTATTTTTTCTTTGATTTGTGATTTGTTCTTAGCTAATTGTAAGCAGTTGTCTGAAGAAAATAATCACTTCCTATGTGTGTTTGACCCATTGAAGTTTCATTAAATTTGTGGCAATAATTTAAAAAATGGTTTAGAATTTTTTTCCCGGTCTTTTTTATTCCAGTCTTTATCCAATACCCATAAACGTTTATGCAGATATAATCTTAAAAAAGCAATTTGTCAATATAGAAATCTTTGTCGTCTCTTCTTTAATATCAAATTAAGTTTCATATGAAGAGGTTAGTATATCTTGATGAAAATTTCGACCTCTGCACGCCGAGAAAGATTCTAACACCTGGCCATAGAGTAAACATCTAATACCCATGATAATTCAGCTTAAAAATTGCCTGAGAGGCAGGGCTAAGAATACGCTGCCAATATACCCTGCAGGGTATCTTGGTATGACACTAAACTGCATCTGATAGCAAGGCTCCAATTCTTGTAATCTTGGGAATTGTGAAGTACTTCTTCATAGGCATTACTCCTAGGTCCACTCTGATAGTACCTGTTCGAGTCTCATCTCTTGATCTGTTTATAAATTATTCGTATTCGCTAACTAAATTATTCGTGTTAAGAATAGTTATTTAAAGTTACAATTGTTTACTAAGGATTATTATATGTTACTTAAAATCGTGTATCTGTGTGCAAACACATGACTATGATTGAATGGAAATAATTACTTAAAACCATATAGTTATTAATATCAATAAAAAGGTGCTCGTGGTGCAACGGTTATCACAGTTGGAAATGGATACTGTGACCCGAATCCAAAACCTGGACAAGGCTGTTTGCATTTCACATAGCACTAATACCATTGGGAAATGTATGAATTCAATTATTCTCCCTCCAATGGGTAAATAGTTGGTCAGACTAGGCGCTTGGTAAGTGAAGGAAAATTCCAAAATCAAATCTGTTAATAGCTGGAGCTGTAGAATACACGGACGGCATCTCTGCTGAGGGTTAACACATCCCCCAACGAGTGTCCCAGATATGACACTAAACAATCTGATGGTGAGGCTTCAGTAATTTGGGGAATGCCGAGTACTCCTTCATTACCATCGCTCTCAGGTCCACTCTGACCCGGAGTGGTAGCACCTGATAGGGTCCTATCTATGGGTCAAATAGAACAAACTGAGTGCAAAATAGAGCTCAGACTCGTTTAAGAATTTCATCAACAAATTGTGTTTACAAATCATATGTCTTTGATATGTATGTATGTATGTATGTATGTATGTATGTATGTATGTATGTAGAGGATTTGGCATTAAATAACCTACAATGGTTGAGATGACATAAAACTCAACCAAACCAAATCATATATACTTAATATATATGTATAAAGAGGATTTGGCATTAAATAACCAATAATGTTTGATATGCCATCAAACCTGTTAAACTCAGCTTAAAAATTGACCTGGTGTCGTATCCTGCTCGTGCGGAGGGGTTGGGTAAATATATATATAATTATTTGTATTAAATAGGAATACTTTAAACCATACAACTGTGAGCAAATTATTTGTATTAGATAGAAATACTTGATACCATAGAACTGTGTGCCGAAAAGTGAACACAAAAATGTTAATATAAATGTACAATGAATTCATTTCTCTAGTCTCTTGGTATAAAATAACCCCAGACGTGTTGACCTGCCGTTAAAATCAATCAGCTTGGAATGAAAGTCTCTTAATTTTGTTTCATTTACATTCACCGTAACTGAGGAAGATACAAAATGCAGAAGATCAATCGGATAAGACAATATCAACGTGCTCAACATCTTTTGACTGATTCAAAATAAGTTGCTTTGAGGTCGTCTTTTTACATTCTTTCTGATTATGCAAACGGGACAGAAAGAAAAAAAAACTTTGGATAATCCAACTCTTCGTCGTATACGAAACCCAAACCCCACCCAATCAACAACCGGTTGGTTAGGATTTGAATGTAAATCATTATCTCTGGTCTTCAACAGAATTAGGGGTCAAAACTGGTGACCTTATCTCCTCCATATTTGCCCCTTTTAATGTAACTCACCACATTCCTGTGTCAATCATTCGTTATAGATAGTTTTCATTAGAAAACCAAACATGTTCCACAAGTCTAGTTCGTATAGTAGACCATTAACCCTTTCAATTGATAAGCCAGATATTTCGGACTGAGTGCCACACACACACACACGAGCGCGTGTTGGTTTCTTTGTTTAATGACATATCAACCATTGTGGGTTATTTAATGCTAAAGCTATGCTTTCAGAAGAAAAACTGATACTATTTCTTCCATCACTGGGAGGAAAAGAGAGTTCAATACCTTTCCCAAGTGTATTAGTCCAAAAGTGAGCGCAATAGCGCCACTGGAGTTCGAACTCGCTTACTTCTAGGCCTTAGTACACTATGTATGTTTTTACCCAACCCCTCCACATGAGCAGGAAGTGACACAAGGTCAATTTTTCAGTGAAGTTTTTTTCAGATTTGAATTCAGAATTTTCATTATCCAAGACCATACCAAATTCAAAGACACCAGTTTGCCATACTATTTACCCTTGGCGGTGGGGTAGGTAAGGTTGGAAGAATATACCTTTCCCAAATGTATTTTGGCTAGGTGAGATGCAAATAGCCTCATTTAGGATTTGAACTTGGGTCGCCGCAACTATTTTCTACTATGATAACCGCTACACCACTAACACCTCCAAAGTGTATTTATGTATGTATGTGTGCGTGCGCATCCCTGCCCATATATTTATATTTATCTATATGCATGTATATGTATATATTATGTTTATTAATGTTGGTTTATGCTTTTGGCATATCAACTCTTGTGGGTTATTTAATGCCAAATCCTGTTTTTTATATATACGATTTGTAAGCGAATATTTTGCTGGTAATTTCATTTTAAACGAGTTGTTAGAGATCATTTGATCGCGCAATCAAATGTTTTCAAGTATTTCTATCTAACACTAATTTTATTTAATATTAATCATTCGTTTGCACATAGTTAAATGCCTTCAAGTATTGCTGAGAATAATAGTTCTATTTATCAAGTATTCCTATGTAAGTAAGTAAAGTTGGCGACCGTAGTCGAGGACGACCAGAAGGCTCCCTTTTCAATAGCTATTAGACCGAGGTGTAGGGGAGGGCGCTACTCCTTTCCCTGGATTACTCCATCTTATCCTCGATACGTACCTTATATTGCTGAGTGTTAAGATAGGAGGTATCAAGTACCATTTTAAGTCTTTGGTATGACGCGACCTTGGACCATTGGCGAACACTCTACCCACTAGGCCAATGAGCCGGTTATATATATATATATATATATATATATATATATATATATATATATATATATAAATAAACTTGCACAAAGTTGTATGATTTGAAATGACAAATAATAATGATCCTTAGTAAATAATTGAACAGTTTTATTTGACCCAGAGATGGAAGACTAACGAATACTAGCACTCCGTGACAGTGGACCTGGGAGTAATGCTAACGAAGAGGTATATTTCCCAAAGCTTCAGAACTGGAGATTCCGCATCAGATGCAGTTCAGTATTATGCTCAGGATACTCGTTGTGGGAGGTCTTACCCCGCTGCAGAGGTGCAGTCGGCGTATTATATAACTCCAGCTCTGCGTGTGTGTGAACATTTTTCAGACTAATGGACATGCTACACCAGCAGTACATTTTATATGCTGATCCTCAAGTTGTGCTGATAGCACGGTGTTCCTTAATTCTCTCTCGTCATCCATCCTTATTATATATCAGTCCCGGCAAGTCCTCTAGACTTCCTCCAGTGTCTGCACAGTCCTTGCTGGTCGGCCAGCACTGACGCGTCTATGAGTAGGAGTCCTCAAGAGAACGTCATTTACGACTCCGTTTACTTCACCAGCAGTTTCCAGCTTATCTTGATCCTCTTAGATAATTTTTGAGATGGGTGGAAAGTGGCCGTACAACTGCTTTTTGTGATGTGTTACTTCTAGGATTTGTTCAAAACACCGCGTAGCATTTTGTGTAGTTCCCGTCTACCTTTTTCTCTCGGCGTCTATGTGGTGCATCCATACAGAAGTAGTGACACAGCCACAGCTTGGAATTAAAATCTCGTTTTATTTTTCAAAGAGATCAGATTTCCATATGATCGATAACCTCTCAATAGCAGTCCACGTCTTCGCTTGGCATATGCTTACATCGCTTTCAGTAGATGAGATATTGCTGACGAGGTATGAGAAGTGATTTACTGATTTCAGAGGTTTGCCACTTAAAGTGAAGATGGCTCCTCCTTGTTTAAAACACACGTACTCTGTTTCATTTACATCCACGTAGAGGCTGATTGCTGTCATAACTGAGTGAAAAAAAACTCTTTTAGAAACAACTACACAAAAAATGTTAATATGAATATACAATGAACGCGATTCCCTAGACCCTAGTGATAAAATAACCCTTAGGCCGGTTGCCAGTTAAAATCGATCAGTCTATATATTAATAATATAGATGTACACAGTTATATGCTTTCAAGTGATTCTGTCTAATGCAAATAATTTTTAAGCAGATCTATTCAATCCAGAGATACTAAAAATATTCTCCCTCCTGGTCAAGGTAGACCTGGGAGTAATGGCAAGGAAGTGATTTCACACTTTCCGGAACCTTTTATCCAGGATAAGCAAAATTGAGATCCTTTTACCGACTAATATTCAATCTCGCAGAATCCTGAACATTTTTCTCAGTGTTCGGGTAAAGAGAAATATGCATTAGGCCAACGCGTTTCATTATGCCATTAATTGCAGTTGTTAATCTGAATATCACTTGTATTTTCTTAATTAAATGAACAAAATACAACAGAAAAATATAGGAAAAAAAAACCGGGGTTGGGTTAATAGTTCAGATGACTAATAGCCAGAAAACTGTCAACCAATCCGACAGCTTCTCTTATGTATCAAACATGTCTTCAACTGTTGCTGATAAGAAAATAACCAGACAATGACAAGGATTCGTACAGGTCTTTAATTAAATTACCTGTTAAAATTCAAAAAAGATTGAAAACTCACCTGTATGTTTTCGTCTGCAGGTTTGGTAATGCGATATGTGCAACACGCCAGAATGCTCATGTCTGCAATTCGGTGGTTGTACTCGTCTTAGGAGATACCCTGATTTAACCTACATCGATTAAAACACTGGTTGCTTTTTATAAGCAAAAGGAACTTCCCCCTCCCCCCCCTGTATACTACATCGCTTATATGTTCAGCTAACTTCAAACCAACATCATTTTTGCCCAGTCAGCTGGGGCTATATAATACACTGACTGCGTCTCTGCAGAGGGGTAAGACCCCCCCATAACGAGTGTCCCGATATGACACTAAAAAATCTAATGGTGAGGCTCCAGCAGTGCTGGAGCTTTGGGGAATGCGGAGTACCCCTTCATTGCCATCGCTCCCAGGTCCACTCTGGCCCGGAGTGGTAGCACCTGATAGGGCCCTATCTATGGGTTAAATAGAACTAACAGCATACTTATGCTAAAATAAATTGAGTAAACTGAATAGCTTGAAATAGAAACGTTTTTGACAATTAAACCGTACTTACACTTAAACTGCGTGCTTATGCTTAACTGAATTATTTCAAATAGAACTGTTTTTCGACATTAAAACTGAATTTACACTTAACTGAATTATTACATATAACTGCTTGAATAGTTTGAAATGGAAATGTTTTTGACAATTAAACTGTGTACTTATGCTAAACTGAACTGTTTTCTATAGAACAGATTATTTACATAAAAATGGATTTGTCGTTAAATAACCTACAAAGGTTGATATGCCATAAAACCAACAAACCAAACCAAACCAAACCACCATCATTTGATGTTATACATAAAGTATCTTTCTAAGTCAGGCAACAAAGCTATACGTCTATGCTGAAGTGTATGCTTTTATCTATGTGTCTATCTGTTCGAATGATTTTTAACGGTATGTCAACCTGTTCTCTTACGCCAAGAGGTTAGGGAATCACATTCATAATCACAGTTTTTGTGTACTCGTTTGGTTAGATTATTTCTTTGTACACGGCCTGAGAAAATACGAATAATTTTTAAACGGATCTATTTGACCCATAGATAGGACCCTAACGGGTACTACCACTCCATATCAAAGTGGACTTGGGAGTAATGGCAATGAAGGGGTACTCTACACTCCACAGATCTTCAAGACTGGAATTACACCATCTGGTGCAGTTTAGTGTCATACCCAGGACACCCCTTTTGAGGAAGAAGGGTGTTACTTCCTCAAAAGGGGATACAGTCAGCGTATTCTAAGCCCGTCTGACAGGGATGGAGGTCATTTGAAGTCTTCGAGGGCAAAAACAATTCCTTGCCAAACGTCCTGAGATAAACGAAGTAGAAAAATGAATTATGATCGTCGAACAGTTTATGAAATCTAAGAGGAAGTCGCGAAAAGATGAAAGAACAAGAAATGTTGCGTCCAAAAATCCTCGCAGAGACTATTTTATTGTTTTGTTTTTTTTCATGGTTTTTTTAATATTTTCTTAGCATAGCATAAGGTCAGAAATACGGAGCACCCAGTGAGATTCATTTTGCTGGATTATGACACCGTACTAAGCGAGTCCGAACTCCAATCTCGCTATTATATTCACTTTTGGACAAATACCTTTCAGAAAGCCATGAACCTACTTATCCCCCAGGTATAATAGTACTATACTGTTTTTCTATAAGGATGAATTTGGCATTAAATAACCCTCGAAGTTTAATTTGCCATTAAACAAAGCCAAGCCAAACCAAACCATCTTTTTGTAGACGTAGAATCTTGCTAAAATATCGGAATAATTTCATTCAAATATTTTGACATACATATACTTTTTTTTTCTTTTCTTTCATGCGTCGTCAGCAATCTCTGCTAGTTTCTTAAATAAGTTTCTCATTATTTCCAGTCTTCGTCTTTGGCCTTTGAACCCGGAAACAAAATATTTGGGCTCATTGAGGCCATCTTCCTAAACGGCACCTTTCGATTGCTCTAATCAGAGTAGTCAATGTCAATTTTTAATGCCTGCGGCGCACCAGGAGAGTTGAACTGTTTTTGACTAAATGCGTGGGTTGTTCCTCAATAAACATGACCTCGGGTCACAACAATCTCTAATGAAGAGGCAAATAAATACCTTCAATTCTCACTATTTAGTTACAATTGGTTGATACTAGAAGTTGCTTTATTAGTTTCATGCTGATGATGGTAAGTTGTGTTTTATGGCATTTCAATCCTAGTAGGTTATTTAATGCCAAATCCTGTTTATGCATATATATATATATATATATATATATATATATATATATATATATATATATATATATATATGATTTGTAAACTAATAGTTTGTTTGTAACATTATTATTTTTTTTTTAACATAAACGAGTCAGAACTCATTATTTTCGAACAGTTAATGGTCTCAAGTATTGCTATTTGACACTAATAATTCGATTCAATATTAATATCGATCCCAAGTAAAAGATTAAACTGTTCTATTTGATCCATAAATGAGACCCTAACATATTTCCCAAACTTGAAGACTGGAGCTTCATCATCATATCCAGGAGAAGTTGACCGAGTACTTCCCACTGGTAAAATGTTCGAACACAAGAACGAGTATAAAATGCTGATATTCAAATCAAATGCTTACCACTCTTAGTTGATTTGATTCCTAATTGGCTTCGGCTCGGCTGCCTGACATACGTACCAAGTGGAGTATCAATGATCAATCATAGCTTCGTGGCTCCAACCTGGCCACCTTCAGGTGGGCAAAGGATCAATGACAAATCTAGCTCTAGACCTTCGGGTCTGGTAAAGCTGACCAGCAAGGTCACCTGGTATATGTGCCGGGAGACTTAGCAAAGGCTAGCATAGTTCCCATTGCACCTTATGGTCCCCACTATAAAAGACCTTATGTGAAATTCTACCTGGTGGGAGGCACGAATAAATCACTCATTTACCTTAACGTTGGATAATGTTAAACTAAGTAACAAGCAGGTACCTCTACGTACTTTTAACGAAAAGTGATTAAGAAATAGCCAAAATTGTATATAAATTTAATTTTATCATTATAATGTTGCTTTCAACAAGAAAAGTTTGAGATTCAGATTGAATGATTTTAATGGCATATCAACCTGTCTAGGGTTATTTTATGCCTCGAGATTTGTGAATCACGTTCATATTGACATTTTTGTGGAGTTGTTTCTTAGATTTTCTTTTTTGCTCAAAGTCCTAATGAATAATAGTTCTTTTTTTTCTTCTTTTTTTTAAAGAGATATTTGACCCTTTAGATGGAATCCTAACAGGGCCTAACACTACGGGTCTGAGTGGCTCTAGGAGCAATGGTAATGAAAGGTACTTCACACTTCCCAATTGCAGTTTAAAACTTTACGTACTTCGATCCTCACTGTGTGTCTCTTGGAATAAATCTAAGCGTAGCTTAGTTTTAAGGACGCCTCACGTGTTATAATGGTTAGAGAGCTAGGTTAAAAGAGGCTTACAAGTGAGTTCGATTCTCCCTGGCTGCTTCATATTTCTGACTTTGTGTTACAACTAAGCTAACCTTAGTAAATAAGGTCACCTTGTCATTATGCAATGGTTAACAAGTTTGTGTTGCATGTTACTGAGTGGTGGGTTCGATCCTCACAGCTGTCATATACGAGCAATCTCATGCCAAATATAAGTTACGGTTATTTATTTATTTCATTTTTTATGTGGATTGGTCACGTGTTTAGTAAGCTACATTTGCAAAGTTTGGCTTAACTCTGACTGCTATTTGTTGCATATTCATATGCAGATGCATGAAGAAACATAACGACGACACAATAAAGACGAGCGACACAGTTCTTTAGAAAAATATACCTCTCACACTTTATTCTCGAAAGAGTTGCGAAAGGGTTGATATTGGTTATGTGTGAGAGGTGAGTTGGAGACTGAACAGAACTGCAACATATTGACCCCCACTCTTATGACCACAAAAGCGTTTCTTTCCCGTTCTCCCGGGCTGCTCAACCGGGGGCCTGGGGCCCAGCCTCTCTGGGACATGGTCCTCATTCCAACATTTTCTCTCCAACTGCCTGACTTCCTGTCTTCACCCGGGTTATATAATTGTTCGACATCCACCTTCTTCTTGTGAGCGTCACAAATCGCATTCAATTAAACCCGTCCACGGTCAAGGTTATATCCTGATATTCCTCGACTGGATGCACCTGTTATTTACACAAGTGCATTTCCTATTTTGACAGCTTGGCTTGGTCGGAGGTCAATATACAACATATTGACGTACGAAATGAAATCAGTGACACGAGTTCAAACCCTGGACGAGGTTTGCGTTTCATTTCACGCTAATGCCCTTAGAAAAGGAATTAATCTGTTCTCTTAAACTGTAGGGAAATAGTCGGACAGATTGGGCTGTTTAGCCTTGTTTACGCTAGAAGTAAAACTCTAAACTTAAACCAGCTGTAACCTGCTTAAAAGTTTACCTTGTGTCACGAGCGTTTGGCCAGCATAGTGAATGTATATACACTATACTGGCCTTCTCTACGTTACTTCATAGTTTTTCTTTCTCTCTCTCTCTCTTCATTACATCATTTCAAAGTTTACTTTTTCTTTCTTTCTCTCTTGGCCCAGTCGGTTGGGGCAACAGAATACACCGACTGCATCTCTGCAGAGGAGTAGAATTCCCCCAACGAATGTCCGGATTATGACACTAAACAATCTGATGGTGAGGCTTCAGTAATGCTGGAGCTTTGGGGAATGTGGAGTACCTCTTTATCGCCATCGCTTCTAGGTCCACTCTTACCTGGAGTGGTAGCACCTGATAGGACCCTACCTATGTGTCAAATAGAACTAAAATGTGTACTTATGCTAAACAGAATTGTTTGAAATAGAACTGTTTAAATTTATAAAAATGGATTTGGCATTGAATAACCAACAATGGTTGATATGCCATAAAACCAAACCAAACTAATTCTTTCTCTTTCTCCTTTCTACAGCGCTTCCTAGTCTTTCTTTTTCTTTCTGATTACTCTAGTGTTTTGAAAGGATTTCCGTCAACCGATGCTCCTATGTTCTCAACTTAATAATTGAGATAAAATGTAATCGAATGGAGTAGACGTTTTTTAACAGGATGTTGTATTATTTTTTCATTACGTACAGAAAATATGTAATTAGCACGATCGTTAAGAAATAACAATATAATCTTTTATTGGACTATTCTTGATGGTTTTTAGCATGCAAGTTTGTGCGTGCAAAGAAACTATGACTTTTTGCTATTTGGGTGTACCTATGTCTTCGATCATAGCGTAATCGAATGATTGATTGATTTTTAACGTTTTAATGTTATTTCAAGGGTTATTTTATGCTCAGATGTTAGGGGATTGCGTACATTGCACATTTATTTTCAAATTTCTTCTGTCTTGTCATTTCTTAAGAGCATTTTTTTCTTTTTTGCAGGCGGTTATATCAAGTATTCCTCTCTTATACAAATAATTATATGGTTTCAAGTAGTCATTTCTATTTAATAATAGTCATTTGTTTGCACACAGTTAGTTTCAAGTTATTGGCAATAACCCTTTATAAACAATTAGACCTTCAAGTAACGATTCTTTTAACAAATACTTAAGTTATAGTGTCAAGTATTCCTATCTAATACAAATAATTTTGAAGATCTATTTGACCCCTAAATAAAACACAAATACTATCATTTCAGGTCAGTGGAACTGAGAAAAATGGTAATGAGGGGGGTCCTCCACATTCCTTAGAATGGTTGGGCCGGGTTTTATGGCATATCAACCCTTGTAGGTTATTTAATGCCAAATTTATACATATATCAAATATATTTGTAAAAACATTTTTAAACGATCCTGAGCTCATTTTTTTCTGCAGACAGTTAAATGGTTTCAAGTATTGCTATGTATCAGTAACAATTCGATTAAACATCAGTCATTACACGCTGTTAAATGATCGAACAGTTCTTTTTCTAACAATTCAATTAAGCATAAGTCTTTTGTTTGCTCGCAGTTTAAATGTCAAACAGTTCTATTTGACCTATAGATAGGACCCTATCAGGTGCTACCACTCCGGGCCAGAGTGGACCTGGGAGCAATGGTAATGAAAGGGTATTCTGCATTCCCCAAAGCTCCAGCATTACTGGAGCCTCGCCATCAGATGGTTTAATATTATATACAGGACACTTGTGGGGGTATTACCCCCTCTGCAGAGATTCAGTCGATGTATTCTACAGCCCCAACCAACTGGGCAGGCATTTCTTAAAACTCCAGAAATAGAGTCCCTCTATCAGATGCAGTTTATGATAATACCCAGGTGACCCCTTCTTGGTATTTTTTTTTATATCTTCTGCAGGGAATACAGTCACGTATTCTTAGCTCTGTCATCGGGGCGGGCTTCGGATATCAAAACAAAATGCTGGCCTAAAGCCAACTTTAAGTTGGCAATTTATTTTTAATACGACTAAATTTATTTTATCTTACAAGTATAAAAAATGATATCTAAATTATTGCATTACGTTTTAATGTTTTTAAAGCGCGCGGAGGTCTCTTTTAAATAAGCGTTTATAATAGAATTGGCACTTGTCTATCAAGAAGGCGTCTCGTTTCTGTTAACATGTCATCTGATATCCAACTTTATTCGGATTAGGACGAGTTTAAAATGTTGGAATTTGAACGGCTTTTATCTCAGCAAATGAATCTCTAACTTTGCTTAGGATACATTGAATGAACTCAGTCTGTGTCGCTCTTTTACGATGATCCAAACAAAATATATGAACAAGATTGATTTATCTAATGATTAAAAAAAAAAAAAAAAAATTCAGTCAACTCTATCAGACCTTCTTGTTGTCTTCCAGTTGTTTTAATGATCAATTGTGATTTAACAAAAAATTAAAATAGATTTCTCTGCCTCGTTTTGGCGTTTAAAAAAACCCATTTAATCTCATCACAACCCGTTTCATAGCGATATCGATTAAGCACAGTCTGTTCTTTTTGATCAACAAGGAATGCAATAGCAGTATTGATAAGTTTGGTGCTAAGGAAGATATTTATTCGTGTCCCCATTCACCGAGGATCAATATTAACATTAGTATATCCGTGATATACTAACACAACGGAAGAAAAGACAAGATAAACGCATTTGTACAAGCAGGAAACTTTACCTTCTATATACATAATACAAATACCAATAGCTATTGAGAAGACCAATGTGTCTTGCCCAGTTGTGGGGGGGTGCTGTAGAATACACTGACTGAATCTCTGCAGATGGGTAAGACCCCCACTCCTGGATATGGCACTAAACAATCTGATGGTGAGGTTCCATTGATGCTGGGGCTTTGGGGAATGCCGAGTACCCCTTCATTACCATTGCTCCCAGGTCCACTCTGGCCCGGAATGGTAGCACCTGATAAGGGTCCTATCTATAGGTTAAATAGAACTAAACAGTGGTTGGCGTTTACTGTTTTTATGCATTTAAACTGCGTACTTACTCTAAACTGAATTGCTCGAAATAGAACTGTTTTGACATCTAAACTGTGTACTTATGCTAAACTGAATTATCTGAAATAAAAGCTTTGACATTAACTCTGTGTATTGCCCAGCCGGCTGGGGCTGTAGAATACACTGACTGCATCTCTGCAGATGGGTAAGACCCTCTCTCCAATGAATGTCCTGGATATGGCACTAAACAATCTGATGGTGAGGTTCCAGGGATACAGTAATGCGGAGCAACCCTTCATTACCATTGCTTCCGGGTCCACTCTGGCCCGGAATGATAGGGTCCTATCAGTTGCTATCTATGGGTTAAAAAGAACTAACTGATTACTTATGCTAAACTGAATTGTTTGACTAAATTAAATAGCTTGAAATATTTTTTTTTTTTTTTTTTTTTTTTACAATAAAACCGTACTTACATTTAAACTGCGTGCTCATGCTAAACTGAATTATTTGAAATAGAACTGTTTTTTGACATTGAAATTGTACTTACACAAAACTGATTTGTTTAATATAGAACTGTTTTGACATTTAACTGTGTGTAAACAAAATATGTGCTTATACTAAACTGAATTAGCTGAATTAGAACTGCTTGACTAAACTGAATAGCTTGAAATAGAAATGTTTTTCACAATTAAACTGTACTTGCATTTAAACTACGTACTTATGTTAAACTGAATTGCTTGAAATAGAACTATTTTCATAAAATGGATTTGGCGTTAAATAACCTACAAATGTTGATATACCATAAACTCAAATAACCAACCAACCAATGTGTCCCAACAGCTAAAAATATGCACATATTGTTCTCTGAGCAAGTTGTATGTAAAAGGGGTACAAAAATGGACAGAAGATTATTTGATTAGGGAAAGAAAAATAGTCACTTGGCGTTAACGTTCCAAGACTCGTCTCTCGAAGAACAAAGACAAAAGAGGTCGAAGACTGGTTTTGTGGACTGTGATGTGATGTGATACTCCACGAGGCAACCAACAAACACGCCCATTCTCTAAGAGAAGATAATTATTTGTCTTCCTACATCTGTATTGTTTGATCCAGTAGCTTTATATTTTCACTTAACAAATAATTTATATTTTGGATTCACTTCATTTCTTTCTTTGCTAACTTATTTGTTGGCGTATAAGCCCCGCTTGGACTTGATTAGCATTGTTAAGGAGGTTGAAAAGCCTAGAAAGGCACACGAAGTCATTCTAGGAGCGTTGTCTCGCTAGGTCCACCAGATGTTGTCAACAACGTGATGAGCTGCACTCGTAACGGGATGGAGGAAAAGAGTTCAGAATCGATCCAATAAGCTGAGAATTGGCTCAGGGTGTTATAAATAGGCTAGAATGGCGACATCCTTGCCTGTTCCTAGACCCTTCGTCTCCACTGTTGCAAGTTAACAAATACCGGTCTATCAGGTGTCATCGACTACTTGATCTGTAAACGACGACGATTGAGTAAAAAAAAAAAAAAATTAAAAACAAAACTTTAAAAAATGACTGAACAAAAATAAACGAAAAATAATTGATTGATTTTTAACGGCATATCAAACTCTCTAGGGTTGTTTAATGCCTAAAAATTAAATGATCACTTTCATTGAGCATTTATATTGTGTGTGTGTGTGTGTGTGTGTGTGTGTGTGTGTGGTTTTTTTTTTTTGTTTTTTGTTTTTTCTTTGTTTTTTTTTTTCTTGAGTTTTTGCATAGTTACGAGAGTTGTAAAAAATGTTCTAAGCCTCAACAGAAAGAAAAGTATTGTTAAACATTTTTGTTACGGCAATACACTACCACTGGTAAAACTAATTCAAAGTTTTCTAGTTTTATAAAAGTGGCAGTGTGTTGTCATAAAAGAAATTTTGGAAGGATACAGCGGCTGAAACGTGTTTTAACTCGTCACAACAAAGATGAGGACAACAGTAGAAAAAATCACAATCAAAATAATACATATCAACCCCCATCTCAAAAATTCAGACTGAAATTTTCAACTATGATCTTTTTTCTTGGTGATCCTTAGAACTTTTTGGATGACTCTCGTATATTATATCAAGTATTCCGGTAGTTTCATGTATTCTTATCAAATACCAATAATAATAATATGGTTTCAAGTAAGCATTTATATTTAATAATAGTCATTTGTTTGCACACAGTTATATGGTTTCAAATAACTAGTAATATACATAGTAAACAATTTTAGCGATAGGTAACCATTCTTAATACCATATAACTGCAAATTGTATGTATCAAGTATTCCTATCAAATATAAATGATTTTAAACAGATATATGGGACCCTAACAAGTACTACCACTCTGGGTTAGATTGCCTTGTCGGATGGAGCTGTGGAATACACTGACTGCATCTCTGCAGAGGGGTAAGACCTCCCACAACGAGTGTCCTGCATATGACACTAAACAATCTGATGGTGATGTTCCAGCAATGCTGGAGCTTTAGGGAATGCAGAGTACCCCTTCATTGCCATCACTTCCATGTCCACTCTGGCCTGGAGTGGTAGCACCTGAGAGGGTCCTATCTATGGGTCTAATAGAACTAAATTACGTACTTACGCTAAACTGAATTGTTTGAAAGAGAACTGTTTTTTACATAGAAACTGTACTTACGCTATACTGAATTGTTTGAAATAGAACTGTTTTAATATTTAACTGTGTGTAAACAAATCTATATTTATACTAAACTGAATTATTTGAATTAGAACTGTTTGACTGAAGAGAATAACTTGAAATAGAATTTTTTTTTGACAATTAAACTGTACTTGTACTAAACTGAATTGTTTGAAATAGAACTGTTTATTTGTATAAAACGGATTTGGCATTAAATAACCTACAAGGGTTAATATGCCATAAAACCCAAACGAACAAACACTCCGGGTTAGAAAACCTGGGTGTAATGGCAATGAGAGGGTGTTCTACACTCCCTAGATATCCAGAACTGGTTTCTTATCATCAGATGTACTTAAATATCATACCTAGGACGTCTCCTCTTTTTTTTTTTTTTTAGTGGGGTCTCCCCTTTCTGCAGGGGATTCAATCAACGTATTCTAAGCCGCACCGATAGATAGGTAAAGCAGAAGTAACACGTTGGTAATTCTTTTATCATATTTACCCAACCCCTCCGCTCGGGGAGGATATGATACAGGGTCAATTTTTAAGCGGAGTTTAACGGGTTTGAATTCAGTTTTCCTTCTCCTAGGCTAGTTGCCTCACCAAGGCTGAAGAACTTACTATTTACCCATAGCTGGAGGGAGAATAATTGGATTCATACGTATTAGTGCAATGTGAAATGCAATCAGTCTCGTCCAGAATTTGAACTCGTGTCGCCGTGTCCATTTTCTACGACGATAACCATTACACCACGGGTAATTCTTTTATGGAGGTTGATTACATTGTGTTTGTTTTTGTTTTGTTCTTTTTTGAATTTTTTTTATATTGTCCCATTCACTCATATATATATATATATATATATATATATTATTATATATATATAATTATTTTTTTTTTTTTTTTTTTTTTTTTTTGTTATTCAAGAATGTCAGCTTTGGTATTCCTCCAAAAGATGCCATGTTTGGCCAAACAAAAGAAGCTGCCTCTGCAGAACATTTCGAATCCATTTGACGTCGAAATGACGTCAGAGTATCTCCGCTATTTTTACAACTGCCGAGACGACTCACTGGAAAAATGATGAGAGGTTGATGATACAATTCAAACAAACATTATGACTTTTATTTTACTTTCACTTCACCCGTGCTCTTTCGGAGTATTTTGGTAATTGTACTGGGATGGACAGTGAATATCATTTTTTTTTTTTGACTTTGGCAACACAGAGATCATAAACAGACTAGCTAACTGCAGGTTTGGCTCGGATTTTACTTATTCTGCTGGAGTATTTGCGGGAAAAGAAAGAATGGAAGATGGCAGAAAACCCCCAGAGATATTTCAGAATTCATACTATGCTGAAATTTGGCACTGGTTTCTAAAATAGATATTCATCTCCCTGAGTTAGTTGTGGAAACGGGAAGGGGGGACTCGAGGGGGTACATCTCAATTTCCAGGTATTTTCAGTGTCTACTAATCGAGACATTTATTATTATCTATCTTTCGTCAAGTTTCTATCACTAAAAATTTACTTGTTTATTTATTATAATATATGATATAATACAATATTATGTATACATGTTCTGATCAGTGGACATAAAATTCACAGATTGATTTAAAATTTACTATCCAGTAAAAGTGGTTGAGTGTTCTGGTTAAACTGTTAGAATTTGGAGGTTAAATAAACTGCTGAAAAGTTCTCAGCAGAACCAAGAAGGGAATTGTAATTAAAAACATTGAATTTTTTATTTCATTTTGTAATGATTCAAGAAACATGAAAAACGATGTGGCGAGTAACCAAGTGGGTTTGAATATGAATTAATTGATTTTAATGGCATATCAATCTGTCTCGGGTTATTTTATGCCTAGATAAGAATAAAATAATCCTAGGCATAAAATAATCACGTTCATTGTACGGTTATATTAACATTTTTTGTGGTGTACTTGATTCTTGTGTTTTCCATAGATTTTGATTTTAACGGTATGTCAAACTATCTAGGAGTATCTTATGCCTGGAGGTTAGGGAATCACGTTCATTGTATGCTTATATTTACATTTTTTGTGTAGTTTAAGGTGATTTTTTTTTCTTTTTTTTTTCTCCCATATAATAATATATCAAGTATTCCTATCTAATACAAATAATTTACACACAGATGTATGGTTTTAAGCATGCCGATCTAATACTAATAATTATATGCTTTCTATCTTTTTATTCATTTTTTGCACACTGTCCAATCAAATACGAATAATTTTCAAACAAATTTACTTGACCCATAGGTAGGACCCTATTCGGTACCGACGTTCCGGGTGAGAGTAGACCTGAAAGTAATGTCAATGAAGAGGTACTCCACACTCTTCAGATCTCTTGCCTTTCCATCTGATGCAGTTTAGTGTCATATACAGGACACCATTGGGGGGGTGTCTTGCTCCTCTAAAGGGAGATACAGGTAGCTTATTGTAAGCCTCGCTGACAAGGCAATTTAAATATGGAATTGATATGTAGAAAAGCAGGTTTTAAGGTTCTGGGCAGTTTCCCTTTTGGTCTGGCTGAAAACTTATATTCATGTATGTTTACGTGTCGGGGTGTAGATTAGTGTGTCCAATCCCCATACTCCATGTATACACTTATCCTGCCCCCCCCCCACGGAGTAGTTCCTGTGGCGTAGTGGCTCACGTGCTGAACCGTGACGTCAAAGTAAGCGAGTTCGAACTCCAGTCGTGCTCTTATTTTCACTTTCGGACTAGTACCCTTGGGAAAATTGGGAATCACCTTATCTCCCCATCCAGCTATGAATTAAATAGTATCACTGCTGTTCTTCTACAAGGATGGATTTAGCATTAAATAACCCACATAGGTTGATATACCATTAAACAACTTAACCAGCATTTATAAATTCAGTCGGGTCATAGCGAAGGTTCTTTTCGGTTAGAGGTACTATTTACCAACCCCTCCGCTCGGGCAGGATATGACACAAGGTCAATTTTTAAGCGGAGTTTAACAGGTTTGAATTCAGAGTTTTCCTTCTCCTAGACTAGTTGCCTCACCAAGGCTGAAGAACCTAGTCCATCCTACTATTTACCCATAGCTGGAGGGAGAATAAGGGGGTTCATACTTTTCCCAAGGGTATTTGCCCGAAAGTGAACGTAATAGCGCGACTGGAGTACGAACTCGCGTACTACGATTCCACAGTTCATCGCTTTAACCATTACACCACGAGGACACCCCTTTTCGGTTAGAGGTAAGTTTTTCTACCTACTTACAAAATAAATCTTAAGACTTACAAGAAATGAGTTATAATCATGGATTGAACTGGTTTGGTTTTCTGGCATATCAACCATTGATAGTTTATGCGAAATCCTGTTTTTTACACGTATATTAAATATGATTTGTAAACATATTTTGTTGATATACTCGGTTAAATGATCAAACAGTTCTCCTCTAACAATTCAGTTTAGCATAAGTCATTTGTTTGCATTCAGTTTAAATGATCAAACAGTTCTATTTGACTCATAGATTGAACCCTATCAGATGCTCCCATCCGGACCAGAGTGGACCTTGGAGAGATGGTAATGAAGGAGTACTCCGCATTCACCAAAGCTCTAGAATTACCGGAGCCTCACCATCAGATTGTTTAGTGTCATATACAGGACACTCGTTGAGGGAGTCTTACCCTTCTACAGAGATTCAGTCGGTGTAATCTGCAGTCCCAGCCGACTGTGCAAAGAAATTTATTGGTGATTACTTAGACACAGCGGGTATCGTTTGTAATTCGCCCAAGTAAATTAAACTTTATAAACTCGAAGCAACTGCTTGGATGTGCTTTTGATTTTTGGAATTTCTTTATACGAATTAAATGATTCAAAGCAAAAAAAAAAAAAAAAAAAAAACGCCAAAGGTGATTTTTGTCTCCAAAAGTTAGATTAAGACCCTCAATTGGAAGGGTCAAGGTCAGGAGCTAAGTGCACACAGGCAAATCTGTTTGATGACTTTTGAAAAAAGGAAAACACGATAACCTTTTGAGACCAAATAGTTTAATTCAAAGAAATAAAAAAAAACTGAAAGGGAATAGGTTTTGCAGACAACGTGCGTCTGCGGAATTAACTTGTTTGAAGATTTCGTCCTTGTGACTGGTGGGACGATCAGTCAGTAATAAGCTCCAAATCCGAAATCCTTGTATCCCCAGTGGAGTTTGCTGGCTCTGCGTTTCTTTTAGGGTCAGATATCACATGTGTTGTCGGTAATGGCGGTTACTTCACGCTTACTGTCTAGGGTTTGGGCTAGAAAGCAGTTAGGCGGAGTGCAATGTCGGACACTGACCGACAGGCCCAAGTTAAAGAATTAGCCGCAAGAGAAAGCAAGTAGAAAAAGAGGGGCCGAATCATTAAAGTTGGTGTCTTATAGGGGATTAGTGAGAGGTTCCTATGACTTCTATAAGTGCTCAGATTTAGGCATTATTTTGACCCTCTCTACATATGAATATCGCATGAACCTTGACTTGTACGTAGCTCTCCACAGTAAAACGACCTTGTGTCAAATTTATCGATTAACATGATGATTTTTGTCAGAAAACTATAATTTTCGGACAAAAATCCAAATGTTAAATCGATAAATCACTTACGTGTTACAAAGTTAAAGAAATTCTCTATAAATCTTGATTAAATTTTTCAGTTTTGCAAAACTAACGGAAATACCACTTAAAAGTTCACCCCCCAGTACCAAGGAATCGTTTTACTTCTCATTATAATCAGCTGGGTTCCATGTTTAGTCTTTATTTTATTTATTTATTTTCAGAGGTAAAGGATCTCTCAACGTTAATAGCAAGCTTCTGATATTCCGAAGACGACGTTGATATTAAATTCCACCACTTGTGGAAATAAAATTACAAAGAAAAATAAGTCCAATTGCAAATTATAAAATTTAATAATGGTATATACGCAAACTTATATTTAGATTCTACTCATAAAAATAAACGGTTGGCGTCGCCAAAACTGTCCACAAATGTATATTAAGTAGAAAAACAGAGGAGACGAGAAGACCACAGGGGAAAACAGAAAGCATCAGGCACAGTCCTCTTCAGTTGACTTGCTCGATGTAAAAGTTCAAGGAGGCATTAGCAGCATCTGACACGAAGAGAGGAAGTGTCGGGCAGACTGTTATCTGCTTACTGATATTTGCTCAGGAGGGGATTTAACCCTTTCTCTGTCTAGCAATCAATTATATATATAAAAAGAGTGTTGGTTGTCACTAAATCACTCTGTGGGTATGTGTCGAACCAAGTGCAATATAATATAGAGAGTGCTAAATATCTAGGATAGAGCTATTATATAATAATAATAATAATTATATATATATATATATAATATAATCCATGGAAAATAGTCTGCAACCCTGGGTTTCATGAAGTTTTTTGCAAAACAACAATCATCTGGCAGTTAAGATGGAATGAATTGGAAATCGAAAATACGAAAAAATTCAGACAAAAACCGTCGGGATTTCGTTTGTGTGTGGTTATAAGTATGTGAGTGTGTGTATGTATGTGTGTGTGTGTGTGTGTGTGTGTGTGTGTGTGTGTGTGCGTATTCATGTATGTGTTATCATATTTACCCAACCCCTCCGCTCGGGCAGGATATGACACAAGGTCAATTTTTTAAGCGGAGTTTAACAGGTTTGAATTCAGAGTTTTCCTTTTCCTAGACTAGTTGCCTCACCAAGGCTGAAGAACTCAGTCTGCCCTACTATTTACCCATAGCTGGAGGGAGAATAATTGGATTCATACCTTTCCCAAGGGTATTAGTGCTATGTGAAATGCAATCAGTCCAGGATTTGAACTCGTGTCGCTGTATCCTGCGACGATAACCATTACACCACGGGCATGTATAGTTACGTATGGATGCGTGTTTTTATGAGGTTAAGCCAGGCTACGAACGTAACGCGTTGGGTTTGGCGGAAATGAATTCAAGTGTATATTAATAATTCGTTACATTATTTCTTTAGGTGACTATAGCTATAGAACAAAACATCATCACTGCATTCGGGGAGAATGAATAAGAATTTGATTTGTAAGCGTATATAAACGGTTGTGCTATGGTAGGCTAGAATCATAGTGGGTATAAGTAAGGTTATATTGTATTGTAATATGTTGGTGTAGTATTTAGTGGGGGGGGAGTTGTATTATTATTATTATTATTATTATTATTATAAATAAATAAATGAAATATTGCGTAAATATTATATACTATTCTATCTTCCGATGATTGTTGTTTTGCAAAAACTTCATGAAACCCAGGGTTGCAGACTATTTTCCATGGATTATATATATATATATATATATATATATATAGTCATCCACAGACAGATCTGTTTCGTTCTATCAGAACTCATCAATGTGGCTAGACATATTAGCTTCCCGTAGCTGGGATCGAAACCCGCCAATCCAAGCTTCTAACCCTTCAGCCACGAGGAGCCAGTAGCATCGAAGTAAATTTTAAACGGTTATGAATCACAATTACTATTGTTTACATACATCCGTTTAACGGCTACCGAGACCTCAATTCATATATGAAGAGGCTTGCAATAAACGCTAATGGCAACACGATTACTTCATTCGCCGGAGAACTCAACCCTGCGGGGGTAGGGGTATATAATATATATATGTGTGTGTGTGTGTGTGTGTGTGTGTGTATGGAAAAGTGGATAAACCGAAGCACTGACAACTGATTCAAAAATGATATTTCGTCTTTATTAAAAAAAAAAAGACTTCATCAGAATGTCGAGTTTTTTCTAAAGGAGGAAATGGATGATTAAAAATAAAGAGGGAGAGGTCATAAGAAGCAGAGGAAAGAAAGAAAGGGAGAAATATATATATTAGAGTGGTAGCAGCTGTGATTTTTATTTTTATTTATTTATTTATTTTTTGAACATCCCGGGCATCAGTGATTTTGATATTCCACAGTTTTTTTTTGCGGGGTGGGGGTGGGGTTCAGCTTACTAGCAAGATCCATGTATTTGTATGTCTTTTCACTGTCTTTAATTTTCTCTTTGTAGTCCGCCGGAACAGCAAAATCCATTTTTTTTAATTTTTTTATTTTTTATTTTTTTTTTTATTGATTAACACTTTTCCTATTATAACTTTGCCCAGTAGGCTGAGGCTGTAGAATACACCCACTGTACCTCTGCAGAGGGGTAAGATCCTCCCAATGAGTGTCCTGGATATGACACTAAATCAATACGATGGTGAGGCTCCAGTGATGCTGGAGCTTTGGGGAATGCAGAGCACCACTTCATTACCATTGCTCCCTGGTCCACTCTGGCCCGGAATGATACCACCTTATAGGGCCCTATTTATGGGTTAAATAGAACTAAACTGCGTACTTATGCTAAACTGAATTGTTTGGATTAGAATTGATGAATAAACTGAATTGCTTGAAAGAGAAATGTTTTTGACAAATAAACTGTGTACTTACTTTTAAATTGCGTGCTTACGCTAAACTGAATTATTTGAGATGGAACTGTTTTTGACATTGAAACACTAGAATTAATTGTTTAATATAGAACTGTTTTGACATTTACCTAATATAAACAAAATCTGTACTTATACTAAACTGAATTAGAACTGTTTGAATTAACTGAATAGCTTGAAATAGAAATGTTTTTGACAATTAAACTGTGTACTCATGCTAAACTGAATTGTTTGAAATAGAAGTGTTTTCATAAAAATTGATTTGGCGTTAAATAACCTACAATGCCATAAAACCCAACCACCAACCTATCATAACTTTTATCATCATCATAATATTTTCGGTTTATTACAGTCTTTCATCGGGTTTTTAACACAGACCCTGGGTGAGAGAAGGTATTGATTATCTGCATTCCATTATATTTGTGTTTTGCTGTTTGTTTTTTTTTCCTTTCTAAATGATATTTTTCAGTTACATTCATAGTACTCTCTCCTAAAGAATTGAGCAGTTCCACAAAGTGCTTTTTTCTTTTGGTATTTCATATAGGCTGGGACTTCCAGGCATCTTGTTAATGTATTTATCTGTTCCTTTCTTGATCATACCTAGTCCTCCTACTATTACTGGAACGGTAGTAGTTTTTTCCATTTTTATTTCCAGGTCTTTTTTATTTTTTATTATATTCTTTGAGAGATCTGTTATTATGTTGGCACTGCCATATTTAGTAAAAGGGATGTTTTTCTTTTTATAGTCCTTAACCACTATATCTAGTCTATTGCTCTTTATTTTTCTATCTGTTTAGATAGCAAAGTCCCAAAGAATAGTAGCTTCTTTGGCTTCTATTATTAGTTCGGGTTGGTATTTATACCATTTTTCACAATCTAATATTCTACAATATTTACATACTTTTCAATGAATGTAATGTCCTATTTTATCACACCTTTCTTTATATTCTGTTGGGGTTCGGATGATAATTAATTCAAGAAACAAAGAGATAAATACCAAGACCTTACTAGAGAATTGAACAAACAATGGAACATGAAAGTGACGGTGATACTAATTGTAATTGGTGCTTTCGATACAGTCACCCAAGGATTGGTACAGGGACTGGAGGACTTGGAAATAAGAAGACGAGTAGAGACCATCCAAACTACAGCATTATTAAGATCGGCCAGAATACTGAGAATAGTCCCGGAGATTTGCTGTCACTCAAACATTAGTGAGAAACAATCGGCTAACGCTGTTGTGAAAAACTCTCAAAAGAGTAAAATAATAATTTCTCCTTGAAAGTTTTTCACACCAGCTGGTAGTTTTTCACTAAGAGTCAGGATACTTAGAAGAGTCCTGTCATTCTAACTGATTCAAGCAGTGCTGTGGTCTGGGTTGTCTCGATTCTTTTTCTGTTCTCCTAGTCTCTTTTCCAGGTTCTTGGAGATTGTTCTATTAAGCAATTGTTTACATTATAAAATCTTGCCTCACAAATATTCATCTGATAGATCAATACTGTGTTGATTTTTTTTCCAAGTATGTTTACTTCAAATATATTACAGAGTATATTGACTGAATACTTCTTTGAAAATAGATAATTTAGAATACTTATACTTTGAATCGGCATTTTCGGATAAAATAACTTCACTTCACTCGACGCAATCTCTCAAACTTTTGCCATAATTCGACATGGCATGTGAACTACCGTCAAAATGTTTTAAGTTTTTGTATAACAATGTCATGCGCACAACGATTACATTGATCGAATATAATGGCTTCCTTTAAGGGAGATAACTTATTCTAACTTTATACGAAAAAGGGTGGACAACTCAAGTTTAATAATGGATATTCCCAAGTTATCCGTTAGTATCTGTTCGTAAAAGTATATATACGACTGGTGACTTAAAAATAATTGATTGATTTGAACGACATGCAGAGTCGTTAAAGAATCGTATTTATTGTTCGTTCATATTTGTATTTATGGTGTTGTTTCTTAACAGTATTTTTGCACACCGATATGTCATTGCCTAGTGGGTAGAGTGTTCGCCAATGGTCCGGGAGACTTAGGTTCAATCCCAGGTCGCGTCATATCAAAGACTTTTAAAATGGTATTTGATACCTCCTTGCTTAACACTCAGCAATATAAGGTACGGATCAAGGGTAAAGTGAAGCAATTCTGGGAAAGGAGTAGCGCCCTCTACTACACCTCGGTGTAGTAGCTATTGAAAAGGGAGCCTTCTGGTTGTCCTCGACTACGGTAGCCAACAACAACTTATATCTCATCAAGTATTCCTATCTAATACCAACAATTTGCACTCAGAAAATATTTGAAATCATCTAATGTCAATAATTATGATTTCAAGTGATTAATTCTATTTAACAATATTTATTTACTTGCATACTGTAATTAAGATTATTATTAGTTACTTGAAACCCAAGTAAGCAATTTTAATTTCTAATAACTATTTTTATCCAAATAATCTACTGTTTGATGCTTTCATGTATTCCTATCAAATATTGATAATTATAGTTTCAAGTAATTATTTCTTATTTAATAATACTGGGGACTTGTGCATGTATGCGCTTAGAAAAGTACATTATGTGTGTGTGTGTGTGTGTGTATAAATACATATCATCTATGCACCTTAGTGGAGATGGATGGATGTGTGTGTGTGTGTGTGTATATATATATGTATATATATATATATAAATATATATATATATATGTCCCACAACTCCCAAATGGCCTTACGCAAGGGTAAAAAGATTTAGATAAATAAATTGATGATATTTCCAACCTTTAACAGATGACAAACATCCCAGTCGGTTCGCTGGATTTTCTATTAAAAGGCTCAGTAACAGCACTACACACATCTACTGGCTACCTTCCAAGAAAAAAATCACACACACACACACACACACACACACACACACACACACGTGTGTGTGTGTGTCTCGCTCTTGTTGATAGCATATTGTGGTATTAACCAAACAGTAAGCCATTTTTTTCAGGTAATTATTTTATAATATCTTTTCTCTAAATGATATAATTAGTGGTAAAACAGTTTATTCACCGTGTTAATATAAGCAATGTTGGTTTGAATGGAAACCTGCAAAAACAGATTTAGATCTTGAGTAAATATTTAACAATTAATATGAATTACTGTCATTTTACTTATTTAATAGTAACATCTACGAGACAAAAATCATATTTCCCACCGACACATGAAGATGAGTGTGCATACATGCGTTTTGATGATATAGAAGTAATGAACTTGAGTAAAAAAAAATCCACTTATATAGAAATAAGATTGTGTGTGTGTGTGTGTGTGTGTTGAATATTGACCAGAAAAATTTCTTTGATACGCCACATAAGTTGGGTAGGTGGCATAACAGAATATACATCTGTTTCCTCAGCAAAAGTGTCACGTAAGTTGCGTAGGTGATATGCTAGATAAGAGGCGTGTCCATGTGTTGGCGGGAGGTTTGACCACGTGGGCGTCCGAGAAATTACATAAAACAGGGAAGATTTTGACCCGAGCAGAAAACGAAGACCGTCATAAGAGCAACTAGACGTTACACCGCCCTTTGGTGCTGGCCCTGCGTCAGACTGCCAAGGGTTGAGAGGTAGAGAAAAACCTAAGCAATACCAGACTCGCGAAAGCAGGAGAACCTGAGAGGATTCAATGCTTTTAGATGGTTATGACGATATTCACGAAAGCAGAGAATCGAAGATAATTCACTGCCTTGAGATGCCCATATACCAGTCTCCCGAGAGCAGAATAAAGAAGCAGTTCACTAAAGTTTTGCATCTCACCCCGTGTGTGCATCTCATCCGTCTTCGACCCTCTCCCTACCATTTAGTACATTTCGGGTAATAAAAAGAAAAGAAAAGAGGCAGATTATATTTTAATACATCAGCGTTGTTGCTGCTGTTCCGTGTGTTAGTGTGCTAGTGGTGTAGTATATCCATTGGTCGAATTAAAATTGTTTTCCGATGTTTTCATTCGACTAATGGATATATTAAGCCACATTTTCGTTATAGCATATTAACTCTTTAAAACAAAAAAATCAAAAAAAATTTTTTAAAGCTTTTTCTCTAACGATGACTTAATATCAACACTTGTTGAGAACAATTAAAACAACATAAAAATGATATTCCTATTTGTCTTATTAGTTTTGTTCGGCTTATATACAGGTATAGGTTTTCTCGATTTTTATATATATATATGTGTGTGTGTGTTTTCTTGTTTCTCAACGATTTTTTGCTCTGCAGAAGTTTACCTATGTTTACTTATATTAAAGTTTGCATTGAGCGCACAATTTGGATAATTTCGTTTTAGTATATCTATAGAATCTTTTGATTATAATATATATATATTTGTGTGTGTTGGTCTCGCAACCTAATCTTACAATAGAGTTATGAGTGGTTACGTTGTTATAACACGAAGCATTACTCAGTTGATGGAAGCCAACAGGGAGGTAGGTTACACACACACTCACTCACTCACTCACTCTCTCTCTCTCTCTCTCTCTCTCTCTCTCTCTCTCTCTCTCTTATATATATATATGTGAAAGTTCATTTAATTTATAAATTCTCTTTTTGCTGGGAGCAATGTAACCGTTTCCGATTTGTATTCCAAATATGTAATTCTTTTCTATCTAAGGAGTTTCCGATAACACCTGTGGATTGATTTATAATAAGTAAGTAAAGTTGGCGACCGTAGTCGAGGATGATCAGAAGGCTCCCTTTTCAATAGCTACTACACCGAGGTGTAGGAGAGGACGCTACTCCTTTCCCTGGATTGCTCCACCTTACTCATGATACGTACCTTTTATATTGCTGAGTGTTAAGCAAGGAGGTATCAAGTATCATTTTTAAAGTCTCTCGGACCATTAGCAAACACTTTACTCACTCGGCCAATGAGCCAGTTAGATTTATAATAGATTTACAAAATCGAAAAGAATTCTTCATCTGATTTGTAAAATATATATAGTGTGTACACTTTGCTCAATCTATAAAAAAAAAAAAAAAGAGTGCTTAATATCATTGATCGAGCGTATATATTCAAGTTAAAATAGTAGGCAAGCAGACTATGTCTACACTATCAGTTTTTCGTCTATACGTTCATCAAGCTAGAAATTGAAAGTCATCAAACGACGTTGACTCTGTGTCAAAACTATTTTAACTTATTTATATATCTACATGTTGCTCTTTCACATTCTTCCCCTCTCGCATTAACTTTTTATATTTCAATCTTCTTTCTCTTCGTGTTCTTTTTTTCTTTCTTTTTCAATTACTCTTTTCTTTTAAGCTAAGTCGGCTGGGGCAGTAGAATACTTTGACATCATCTCTACAGAGGGGTAAGACCCCCGCCTAACAACAACAACAAGTATCTTGGATATGACGTTAAATCATCAAATGGCAAGGCTCCAGCCTTGGAGATTTGGCAAATGTGGAGCACTCCTTCATTGCCATTGCTCTCAGGTCTACTCTGACCCGGAATGGTAGTACCTGATAGGGTCTTATCTATAGAACAAACTGCGTGTGAAAACGAATGACTGACGTTAAATTGTGACTGTTATATAGCAATACTTGAAACCATTTAAATGTGTGGAAAAAAGCTCACTCATTTTAAGAATTTCATCTACAAAATGTGTTTACAAATCATATATATATATATATATATATATATATATATATATATATATATAGAAAGAGGATTTGACATCTAATAACCTACAATGGTTGATATGCCACCAAACCAAACCAAACTCTTTTCTTGTAACTTAGCATCTTTTTGCTTTCTCTGATTGGAAAGGATTTCAATTAACCGATGCTCCTGCGTTCTCAACTCTCCAATATAACTGATACCTTATATCTCGAAAGCCATATACAAGTAGAAGTATCGATCCACACGTAAATAGTAATCCTGTCATTTACAGGAGTAATTGTGCTAGTTTTCTATGAAATTGTTTGAACTCGTCAAACTCAAAATATTCACACGCTTTTCAGTGTTCAACTTCAGTTGATTTTATTCTCTTCTATTTAAATTGTACATTTTAGGAAGAACGAAATTAACTAATGGATCATATCCGTTTCAATAGCTAATAAACAAAATTAATTCCAACAGGCTATGGGAAGAACAAATCATAACTGTGGCTCAGTCGGATGGGGCTGTAGAATACACCGACTACATCTCCGCAGAGAGGTAAGATTCCCCCAACGAGGGTCCTGATATGATACTAAACAATCTGATGGCGAGGTTTCAGTAATGCTGGAGCTTTGGGCAATGTAGTGTACCCCTTCATTATCATCGCTTCCAGGTCCACTCTGGCTCGGTGTGATAGCACCTGATAGGGTCCTTTCTATGGGTTAAATAGAACTGTTTGACATTTAAACTGTGTACTTAAGCAAAATTGAATTGTTTGAAATAGAACTGTTTGATCATTTTACTGTGTGTAAACTAATGAGTGATGTTTAATTGAATTCTTGGTGATACATAGCAATACTTAAAAGCATTTAACTATGTGCAAACAAATAATTAATTGTAAATAGAATTATTCTTATCAGATAGAAATAAGTGAAACCATTTAGTTGTGCACAAAGAAAGTGAGCTCAGGTTCGCTTAAAAACGTTATTTACAAAATGTGTTTAGAAATCATATTCAATGTGCATAAAAAGGAGTTGGTTGGTTTTTATGGCATATCAACCTTTTGTAAGTTATTTAATGCCCAATCCATTTTTATACAAATAAGTTCTATTTCAGACAATTCAGCTTAGCCTGAGTACACAGTTTAATTGTCAAAAACATTTCTATTTCAAGCTATTCACTTAAGTCAAACAGTTCTATTTCAAGCAATTCAGTTTTGCATAAGTTCGCAGTTTACATGTCAAAGCAATTATATTTCGAGCTGTTCAGTTTAGCTTAAGTACACTGTTTAGTTCTATTTAACCCATAGGTCGAGCCCTATCAGGTGCTACCACTCCGAGGCAGAGTGGACCTGTGAGCGATGGCAATGAATTGGTACTCCGCATTCCCCAAAGCTCCAGTATTACTAGAACCTCACCATCAGATTGGTTTAGTCTTATATCGACGACACTCGTTGGGGGTGCATTCGGTGTATTCTACAGCCATAGCCGACTGGGTAAAAAAGGATTTGGCATTACATGACCAATAATGATTGATATGCCATAAAACCAAACAAAACCCTAACTTGTCCCAAGATATCGTCTTTCTTTCAACGGGGGCTTAGTACACGCTGATTATATTCCCTGCATAGGGATTAGACCGCCACCCAAAAAAGGGTCTCTTGGGTATGACGCTAAACTGCATCTAGTGGTGAGGCATTATTTTTGAAACTCTGGAGCGTAAGGAGTCCCCGTCCGTTACTATTTCTCCCAGGTCCACTCTGACCCGGAGTGGCAGTATTTGTAGTCTCATCTTTGGGTAAAATAGTACCGTTTGAAAATTATTTGATTGTATAGGAATACTTGATCCCATTTAACGGTAAATTATTTTTATTAATCTAGCTACTTAAAACTATAATTGTTTTGTAAGGATTATTATTGTTAGTTGCTTCAAACCCTACAACTGTATCCAAATTATTTGTATTTGATAGAAATACTTGATTGTGTGCAAAAAAAACCCTCTTAAGAAACTACCCAAAAAATGTAAAATGAACGTACAATAAGCGCGATTCCTTAACCTCTAGGCATAAAATAACCCAAAATCGATTCACATTCCGTTAAAATCAATCATTTTCCAAACATAACTGTCTTATCACCAACATATCACAATAAAATAGACCTAATTTTCTTTCTCTTTTTTATTTTTGCATTCAACCTCCATCCCACAAGAGGATTCATGGCATTCTCTGAATGGAGTTCATTATCAAGGAGGAATGGGGCGTAGGGATGCAATGAATAATCATCTCCAGATAATTTACCTATCTAGTAGGGCCTTTGAGTGAGTCACATGACAATCCCAGAAACCCATTCTCGGCAATTTTTTTTTTTTTTTTCGCCACTGGTCTTTGATCAGTAGAGATCTTGTATCTCGCCCAGCTAGGGAACATAAAGCCACGTAGCCATCTTATCTACACGTTACAAATAAGCCTTTTGACTTGAGTAAACATCTTTCCTTTCTCCAGCCATTACCAATAGTTTATAGCATTGACTTTAGTAGTAAGATCCAAACATGTTTTAGTCATAGTTTAATGTGAGATTTAACCAATTTTGGAGAAGGAAAACTGAATTCAAACCAGCTGTACTCCGTATGAAAAATGACCGAGTGTCACATATTGCTCGTGGCTGAGCGCTTGCCTAAATATTGTGTAGAAAAAGGCTTTCATAAATGAATCACAAATTTTTTTGTTTAAAACTTTTTATGAATTTTGCTAAAATATACGTGGATCATTCAATATATAAGGTTTTTGGCAATAGGAAGCATTGTTTACAGTTGCGCTTTTTTAAAGGAAATCAATAGTGATGGATCATTTCATGTCTCAGAACACTCTTAGCATGACTTTATTTACAGATCGCAGCGCCCGGGATTTTTATTAACCGGAGAGTCAGTAATTTTCCACTCTTTGGACTGTCTTTCCGACTCAGGTTCGTAGCGGCAAACCCATGTTTACCCCCCCCCTTTTTTTTTTAAACTTAAGCATGCTTCTCCGTACACATCACACATTCTTATGTAAATCTCACAGTTTGTACTTCTCAGCCACAGAAAATTTTATGACAGCACTCTGTTCAATGCTGGAGCATTCTGTTTGATTTGACATTTGTGATAACTTCAAAACAAATATTTTTGCGTGATAGAAATAATTTTTGCATTTAATCAATTCGACACAATGCAGAATTTATATTTATGGAAAAAAATCTTTTAAAAAAAAAATTCCCTTTATTTTTTGAATGATTTTCATTTGACAATTATCTAATTAAAACATTGTCTTTTTTCCCTTTCTTTTTCCCCGAGTATCACCGGGTACTGCTGCTAGTTAGAAAAATAAGGGCGTAAGCTAAAAAATAATAAAAAAATAACGCGTGTTTGTTTGAAGAAATCTTATTTACCCAATCCCAAAACTTCCTGCTCGAATTTTTAGAGCACATCTGGAAATTTTTTTCTCTCTCTTTTGGATACGAGCAAGTTCATTCGCACGACAAGCACACGTTTGCGCGTGCGCAGATAAAAACTGATTCATGCGTACCCTCAGAGAATAAAACAGTTTCTTTTTATTATTATTTTTTTATTATGCAGATACATTATCCTACGCACTCACACATTCGCAAATATTCTTTTTCTTTTTTTTTTTTTTTTCAAATGTATCTATTATTTTTACCTTTCATATTTTCCCCCCACCTACTACCCTTCCGATTATCACTCATATAAATCTACAATCGCATCTTCGTCTTTACCTCCCCCAATACATAGATATGCACCTCCTCCCGCATTAACCTTCCTTCCACTATACCTGTACCAAAACTATTGTGACTTGTACAACAGGAATAACTCGTCATAATTTCCGCGTTGCGTTATCAAAGCTCCAACCAACCCCTTCCAATAGTATGAAATTTTTTTAAAGGTATTTGCGGGTCAAGGAGAAGTGAAATGGCGAGAGATGTCAAGTTCCTATTTCTTTATTTTATTCTAATTCGGACACAAATTTTATGGTTCGGGCGGCTCGCGTGGTTTAATGGTTAGTGAGCTAGGCTAGTTGACTGTTGCCAGTGTATTTGATTAACACTGTTAGTCCCAAATCCAGAACTTGCGTTGAATATAGCTAAGCTAAATAAACGACCACAAACTTAAGGTTTGGTTTATTTGTTTAATGGCATATCAACTCCTTATAAGTTATTTAATGCCGAAATTTGTTTTCTTTGTAAAGGTTTGGGCTGGTTTATATGTTTAAAGTAGGGGTGGGCAAACGTTTTGGTGGTAGGGCCGTCTCACTGGGTTATGAATCATCAAAGGGACACATCTTTTAAAATCAAAAGAATTTAGTCTCGATTCAAATGCAAATGTTTATTTCATTTATTTGTTTTTAGAGGCTCCCATGGGCTGCACAGAATTGTACAGTGGACCGCAGTTTACCCCCGCCCCTATTTAAAGGCATATCAACGAATGGGCTGTTTAATACCAAAATTTGATTAATTTCCAAATGCTTGATGGCAATCGTAACTGTATATTCAATGTTCATTGCAATTTTTTTTCATTTGTCGAAAAGGATTTCTTTAAAACATTTATGGTTTTAAGTATTCCTATCCAATACGAACAATTTTCCAAAAGACCCTTAGATGGGACTCTAACAGATCCTACCACTCCAAGCCAGTGTGAACCTAGAGTAATGGCAATGAAGGGGTTCTCCACACTCCCTAGATCTCCAATTTCAACACTAGGTGCAGTTTAGCATCATACTCACGGTACCCCACCCCTTTTTTAGCGGGCGGTCTTACTCCTCTATTGGGGAGCAGTCGGAGTACTTTATGTCGCGCAGACCGGGTGTTTAGATTGATTAAGAGACCCTAAGTGGTCACTCATATAATTACTGATCATCGTTGTTTAATTTCTGTGATCTGTAGAGGGAACTTGTGCGTTAAGTTTGACTTGGCGGTATGTCATGAAGCGGAATAACTTGACTAGAAAACTTGGCCACGAAAATTAATTTTTTTTTATTAAAAAAAAAAAAGAAAGATCTTTGATCATATTTGACCGAGTTTTACAATTAATATCGATTACCAATTGACAAGTGCGATTGAACTGTTCATTGTACATTAATATTTACATTTTGTGCGCGTGTGTGTATGTAGTTGTTGCTTAAGGGTTTTTTGGTTCTCTTTTGCATACGATCTTATGGAATACGAATAATTTTTAGAATATCTGTAATTTAACCGGTAGATGTAACCTTAACAGGTACTCCCATTCCGTAGTAGAGTGGACCTGAGAGTAATGGCAATGATGGGCTACACCACTCTCCAGAACTAGAGCTGTACTCGTTACACTATATCTACAATTTTTATACTTTTGTGTTAATCAAAAGTAAATTTTTTAGATAAAATACAATCAGAAAAAAAATATATATATATAAAATTAGGATTTTGTCATTGTTTTTAAAATGATTTTGGTTTCTTTGTTCAAAGGCAGATCAACCTTCGTGGGTCATTTAATGCCAAAGCCTTAAAGAAGAACAGTAGTGGTACGGTTCAAATCCTGAATTTTTTTTCCTACTACTTTAGTTTTTATTATATAATTTATTCGAATTTCGTTTTGTGTATTATACTTATTATTTTAGAGGTGAACAACATTTTATATCTGGTATTTGGCTCATCGAATAAAACTAAATTTGCCTTTTGATCTTTCACTGGAAATATAGACAATTTCTAAAAACTTGCTTTTTCTATTATTTTTTTTTTTTTTTTCTTGAATAAGAAATATTATCATCATCATCATCATCATCATGTCACAATTGTATTTTGACTTGAAAAATAAATGTCGCTCTTTTCTCTATTCGTAGCCGTGAAACGTTTTGAAACCAAACAAAAAATTTATTCTTTTTAACGTCATATCAACCCGTTTAGGGTTATTTTGTGTGGAGAAGTTAGGGAATCATGTTCATTGTACGGTTATATTTACATTTTTTGAAGAGTTAAGTGCGTGTTTTTTTTTTTGTTTTTTTTTTTAGTTTATTTCATTTTTGCACACACTTATATCAAGTAAATTAAGGTGGCGGCTGTTGTCAAGGGCAACACAAAGGCTCCCTTTTCATTAGCTACTACACCGAAGAGTTGGGAAGGGCGCTACTCCTTTTCCCTGGATTACTCCACTTTACTCTTGATTCTTACCTTACAATGCTGAGTGTTAAGCAAGGCAGCAACAAGTACCGTTTTTTGAGTCTTTGGCATGATTCGACCTGGGATTGAACCCTGGTCTCCCGAGCTGTTAACGAACACTACCAGCAAGGCCAATGGGCCGATATCTACCTAATTCAGATAATTTGCATGTAGTTGTCTGATTTCAAGTATTCCAACAAAATCCATATAATTATATAATTTCAAGTAATTATTTCTATTTAATAATAATTTATTGACACAGTTATATGGTTACCAGTAACTATTTGTAATAATCCTTAGTAAATATTTACAGCTTCAATACAAATAATTTACATACATTTTTATATGGGATCAAGTATTCCTATCGAATACGAATAATTCTTAGACACGTGACCCATTGATGGGACCCTAACAGGTACTACCACTTCTGGCCAGAGCAGATTTGAGAATAACTGTTATGTAGGGTTCTCTAGACTTAGAGCCCCACCATCAGATACAGTTTAGTCACACTCAGGGCCCCCTTTTCTTTCTTTTGGGTGGGGTACTTTTCTGCTGGAGATACAATAAGCGTATTCCGCCTACAAGGTGAAAAAATAAAATGAAAATGGCTGCTTTCAGTCTATTCTCAGTCATTAATTCAACGTTTCTTTTACATGAACGGCATTTTCATCAGATTAATTCCAATGCTTTGTACAAACAGAAGTGTCCCTTTTTCCGAGAAACACAGAAACATAATTCAAGTATTGCCATTCTTTCTTTCTTTCATTTTTTTGTTTTGTTTTGTTTCTTTTTAATCTTTAAACATTATTAACGTTCTTTTCATCTTTCTTTCTTCTACGCCGAAGTAACATCTGTTTACAACCAGCTGTTTGCTTCTGTTATTGAACTTTTCACTTTTGTTATTTCTTTTTGACTTATCAAGTACTGACTGACTTTCTTTTGTCACATGGTAATCGGGTAGGGTAGGCGGGTGTATAGGTTCGAATTTGGGTTGAATGTTGGTAGATGAAGTTGAATATCTTAACATTTTGGAAGCTTTTCTTACTTTGGGACATGATTAAGTGTTGGTTCTGTTTATTTGTTTAAAGGCATATCAATTCCGTATGGGTTATTTAATGAAGAAACTTTATTAATTTCCTAAATGCTTGATTACAATTATGACTATATTTGTAATATTCCATCGCAGATTTTATTTTCACACAAGAATACTTGAAATCATGCTACTTATTATCTAATACTAATACTTGGTACACTATTATATAGGGGGGGTGTCCTCGTGGTGTAATGGTTAAAGCGATGGACTGCTCAATCGTAGTACGCGGGTTCGTACTCCAGTCGCGCTATTACGTTCACTTTCGGGCAAATACCCTTGGGAAAGGTATGAACCCCCTTATCCTCCCACCTATGGGTTAAATAGTATAACTACTGTTCTTCTAGGAGAATAGCTTTGGCATTAAATAACCTAAAATGAGTTGATATGCCATTAAACAAAGAAACCAAACCAAACTATTATATAACTTCAAATAACTATTTCTATGAAATAATTTGTTTACACAGATATATAGTTGCAAGTAACTAATATTAATCGTTAATAAACAATTATAGTTTCAAGTAACTATTCTTAATACAAATAATTTGCAGTTATATGGTATCATTCCAAACAAATATGAACGATTATAAAATAAAATAGGGGTCTATCGATGGGTCAAAAAGACCTAACAGGTACTCTAACTAAATCACTGCTGAACAGGTACTCCATACTCCCCAAATCCCAAGAATAGGAGCCCCACATGCAGTTTAGTCATACTCGGGACATCCTTTTTTATTTTAGGAGGTGGGGATATTACTCCGACTGCATCCTCTGCAGAAGGGTAATTTAAATCCCATCGACAGGGGGTTAAAATTGATTTAGACACCTTCCTAAGTGGTCACTCTAACAAGGACTGAAAGGGTCATCGGTGCTCAACTTTGGTGATCTTGCAGAAACTTAAGTTTGAATCGACGGTTAGTCATGAAGCTAATTATATCGACTGGAAAACTTGTCCTTGAAAATTTATTATTGTGAAATGAATAAATAAATAAATAAATATAGCATTGGGTCAGATTTGACCGAGTTTTATTTATCGATTACCATTTGACACTTGGATAAATGCAATTGAACTGTTCATTGTAATAGTGTATTTGTGGATACCAAAGGTTTTATAAGTAGTTATTGGTAGTTTTTTTTTAAGCTTAAGTTGGTTTGACACAAGGTCAGTTCTATTGTTAAAAAAAACTAAGTGCTGTTCAGATTTAGTCTGTGAGAAGAGCTCCTTGCCACGATGAAATATCCATACATTAGAGAGTGTAAAAGACTTCCTGAAAGCTTAGATTACTTTTTCGGGGCTAGGAAAATGTTTTACTTTTTCGAATAGGAAATGTTTTAAGATCAGACTTTCTCAACGGGGAACGATATTTTCACCTATGGGTGGGTGATATTTTAGCAGTGATAGGAGAGGGATTTTCATATACAAATGGATTTTTTTTTAAATTTGAACTTTAGTTTTTTGTCAGTGAAGTTAAGAAACAAGGGAAAACTATTCTCAACTGGTGAATGACAAAATGTTTTAAAATTTGTTTTTGTTTCTAATGTGGGATAGGATCGAATAAACTTTTGGTATCGACAACTTGAGTGTTGGTCTTTAGTTTTTTTTTTTTATCGTATCTCACCGCCACGGTTACAGAATGAGGAACACAATTCGGATATTATTTACATCTTTCGGACTATTGTCCTCATTTTTGTCGCCATGTTTATCTCAACGTTTCGACCGTTGCATGCTCCGGTCTTCTTCAGATGGTTGGAATGTCGAACTTAACTCTTTATTTCGCTTACCGGGGTAGACTGTTCTAGTTCCACGAGCCATCTTTAATGGATGTCAGTTATCTCCTGTTAATTTCCCTTCTGAAAGTTTTCCACTGCCTTCACCGGGTATTGAACACACACTCTTTGGGTATGTCACTGGATCTAAACAACGCCTTTATCCACTGTACCATGTGTCCTTAACCACCTGAAGAAGGTCGGAGCGTACAACGGCCGAAACGTTGTGATAAACATAGCGACAAAGATGAGGACAATAGTCCGGAAAATGTTAATGTACATAATACATCATCTCAGAAATATAGACAGACGATTCGGACACTTGTTGCAGAGGAAATATATAATGGTTTAGCATTTCCTCGTGCCGAACAATACAAAACAATTCACGACAAATTAATATTTATTGCCTGGGCAAACTTAAAAAGAAAATAGAAATTACATGAAATAAAAAGAGAAAGTCTATTTAGTTGTTGAAGAGTAGCAAAGTTTTTATGGCATATCAATCATTGTGGGTTATTCAATGCCAAATTCTCTTCATACATACTATATATGATTTGTAAACGCATAGTTCGTAGATAACATTTTTAAAAGAGTCAGAGCTCATTTGTTCCCTTACCGTTAAATGGTTATACATGATTTGTAAGTCGTTTGTCGGTAATCTTATTTTTTTCACTGGTCAGAGCTAATTTGTTTGCACACAGTTAATTGGTTCCAAATATTCAAACAAGAATAATTCTATTTAGTATTAATCCTTTGTTTGTACTCCCTCAAATAATTCCAAATATTCGTATCTAACAAATACTTTAATTTGCACACAGTCAAATGGTTTTAAGCATCGCTATGTAACACTAACAATTCAATTTAGGAACACAGAAAGTTTCAGGTATTGATATTCAACACTAATAATTCTTTTCAACATTACTCATTCGTTGGTTCATTGTGAAATTGTTCCGAGTATTGCTATGTATCAAAAACAATTCAATTAAACATCAATCATTTCTTTACACACAGTTTTATTACAAATAAATCAATAATTCTATTTTGCATACAGGTAAACGGTTTCAAGTATTCGACACTACCAGTGTTATTTGCACACAGTTAAATGGTTAAATATTGTTATATATCACTAAAAAATCAATTAGTCACTTCTTTGCATAGTTTAAAATATTCAAACAGTTCTATTTGACCCATAGATAGGACCCTATCAGGCGCGACCACTTCCGATCTGAGTGGACCTGGGAGAGATGACTGGAGCCTCACCATCAGTTGGTTTTGTGTCATATCCGGGAAACTCACTGGAGAGGTGGGTCTTACCCCTTTGCAGTGATACAGTCTATTCTACAACCCCAACTGACTCAGCGTGAGTCATTTATAGAATGAATGTTGTATGAAGACTCACGTCAAAGCATGGTACTGTGCGTGGCACGACCCGAAGTTTGTCGGGATGAGTCTTTTCTCTTACCCTGTCGGGAGACGTGCACACGTGTGTATAATTTCAGGTTGTCGAAGCAGAAACGAAGGTTTTTTCAACTTAGCCGCATATTCTATGATGCTACTTTGGTCACGCCACCTAGCGACCATAAGTACTATTTTTAGAAAGCAAGGGATGTAATCTTTTTTCTGCATTTATTACTCATATAATATATATATATATATTCAAGAAACAAGACTGAAGTATCAGAGGTGTGGTTATTTGAAATTCCTCTCAACCCCACCTCCACAATCACCCTCCCAAAAGATTTATAAACAATAATTCACATATTGCATTTTACAATTTTAAAAAATCTCACTAACTATTGAAGTTGGCCTGTCAATGAGACAAGACTCAACCTCTTTCTTCTCGATATTATTTCCAAAATTTAGAATCTCGCAGCGAAGCCTCAAACACGAGAGTTTTCATCAAATAAGCATAAAATAAAATGTCATTTGAATTTCATTAAGAGGTTTTGGAAGAGAAGCCATTATCTTAAAAATATCCGTACGATATTGATAGAAAAAAAAAAGGTGGGTGATAAACACTGAAAGAAACAACTAGATAAGAATTTCTTTACAAAAAAATTTTTTTTTCAAACAGATGAGTCATTGATTTTGTGAAAATGGTTTCGTATTATTTTTTTCAAGAATGTTTTAGATTATGTTAAACCACCTTCGAGTGATGAGGCTTCAGTCCTGAAACTTTACGGAGTGTAAGTACCCTTTCTTTGCTATTACTCCCAGATTCACCCTGACCTGTAATGGCTATACTTATGAGGGACAGAGTTAAAAAAAACAAACTCTTAAGGCATAACTACCCAAAAATATAAACATAAACGTACGAGAGAATGATTCCCTAACCTCTTGGCATAAAAATAACCCTATACGGGTTGTGATGCCGTAAAAAATCAATCAATAAAATGTACCCGTAAAAATGACCTATGGTGGCTAAATTCAGAAAGAAAAACTTTAGACAATTTTTATACAAGCTTGAGCCAAACATTCTTAGTCTTGTGCTAATAAATTTATCCTCGCCCTTAAATGAAACTTGCTTAAAAAGCATTTAAATTATATATATCTTAGATTTGTTTATTCGCTTAATATGTCTCTCTCTCTCTCTCTCTCTCTCTCTCTCTCACACTCACACACTAAAGCGTATGAGAGAGAGAGAGAGAGGCACGCAAGCTGTGAAAGTTTCTTAAGCTGTAATCCAATGCAACCAGAAATGACTGACATCTTTTTTGGAAGCACTTCAGGGTTGGTAAAAAAAATCTTTCCTTTCATGGATTTTATTGGTGACCACAAAATAAAAAAAAAAACAATGAAATAATTCTTCAAAATTTTCGTCCTGAACCGAAGAACCCAATCAGGGAGAAAAATCAAACCAAAGCAAAATAAGTAATATTTTCTTATTTCCGTGATATATTTATATAAAAAAAAGTAATTTAAAAAAAAAAAACTGCCACTACTATTTCCACTATTTGTATAAATACTAATCTCCCAATTACTGCTATTTGTCAAGTCGCTTTTACTTATATGCAAAATATGCTATCACTAATTTTGAATATAATTTTATTGTTATACTGTTAAAATAACTTAATAGTCGTTCATTTTTTTTCTTCTTCTAGCCTTTTTCACGTTAGACTGTTCGTATTTTTGAAAAATTTCTCTTCATTTAAAAGACACTCAGGAAGAGAGAACGAACCAGATTGATTAATAGACATTCCTTAATGGTTAAAACAGTATGAAATGAAAAAAAAAATTTCCAAGATTTTTAAATACCGTATATACTCGTGTATAAGTCGGTCCCTTATTTAGGTTAATCTCGGATTATTATCATAAAGTCATTGATTTATGGAATTAATTTTTTTTGGAGCCACTGGTTGCTTCCTGATCAGTCGTTAGTGGATGCCTTTTCCATCACTTGTTTCCTCTCCCCCGTCAGGTAATAGGAACAGACGTGTTTCTAAGATCATAGGACTTACTGATTACAAATAAGGGATTCCTAGTGGCGTAGTGGTAATTTACTAAGCTTTTTTTTTTTTGCTTAGATGTGGCACAAGGCCATATGAAAGGGACACCCAATGAGACTCGAACTCACTCGTGTAGGTTTGCTAGTCGAGCTTGCTAACCATTACACCACCAAAGGCGCCTAACCAGTCTCTCTATGACGATCAGTTTCGGACAAACACTTTTGGGGAAAGTTATGAACCTCCGTATTTTCTCCAGTTATGGCTTCCATAGTATCACTACTGTTCTTCTACAAGGATTGCTTTGGCTTTAAATAACCCACGAAGGTTGATATGTTATTAAAAAAAAGAAACCAAACCAAACCTGATTACAAATAGAAAAATGGGGAAATTTAAGTTGAATAATTATTTACTAAGTTTGGCTGAGTTGTAGCACAAGGCCAGGTGAATTGGGCACCCAGTGAGACTCGAATTCAGGAGTAATAATTTACTAGTCAAGATTGCTAACTATTACATAACTTAAACCCACAAATGTAGTATCTGTTAGTCTCATTATATGGTTAAAAAAGATCTGTTTTGAAAATTATTAGTGTTTGGCTTTGGTTTTTTTGCATATAATTTGCATTGGTTTAGTTGGGTTTTATGGTATATCAACTATTGTAGATTATTTAATGTCAAATCCTTTTTATGCATATTTATTGAATATATAGGATTTGGTTTAGTTTGGTTTTATAGCATATCTACTATTGTAGGTCATTTAATGCCAAATCTTCTTAATACGTATATATTAAATTTGGTTTGGTTGGGTTTTATGGAATATCAACCATTATAGGTTATTTAATGCCAAATCCTTTTTGAACATATATATTAAATGATTTCCAAACACATTTTGTTAACATTTTAAAACAAGCCTGAGCACTTTTTTTCTTTGCACACAGTTAAATTTATCTAACATGAATAATTTTATTTACTATTGATTGTTTGTTTGTACACGGTTAAATGTTTTCAAGCATTGCTATTTAATGCTAACAATTCAATAAAACATCAATCATTTGTTTATATACAGTTAAATGTAAAAAGTTCTATCCCAAACAACTCATTTTAGCATGATTACACAGTTGAAATGTCAAACAGTTCTATTTGACCCAAAGATAGGAACCTATCAGGTACTACCACTCCGGAACAGAGTGGACTTAGGAACGATGGCAACGAAGAGGTACTCTACATTCCCCAAATTTCCAGCATTACTGGAGCCTCACCATCAGATTGTTTAGTGTCATATCCAGGTCACTCGTTGTGGAGGGGTGTGTCTTACCCCTATGCAGAGATGCAGTCAGTTTATTCTACAGCCTTGACCGACTGGGCCGTATAAGTATTTGATAGGAATACTTGAAACTTCAATTGTGTGCAAATTAGGCTTGGCTTGATTACTTTGCTTAATGGCATATCAGCTTTCGTGGGTTATTCACCACTTAAGACATCCTAGAGTTACTATTTAAGTCCTAGCTGGAGGAGGGGGAATAAGGGGATTCATATCTTTCTCAAGAGTATTGGTCCGAAAGTAAATGCAAAAGCGCGACTGTAGTTCGAACTCGTTTACTGGGGTTTCGAAGTCCAGCACGTTAACCACAACGTCACGGGCACTGCCCATGTGTACAAATTGTTTGTATTGAACAGGAATACTTGATATCATATCGTATAGTGCGAACAAATTATAAATTTTTTAAAGTGCAATTTAAAAAGATGCTATGGGACATTGAAAATATAATTATGATTACGACCAAACATTTACAACTGAATCAAATTTCGACATTAAATAGCCCATAAGGAGTTGATATGCCGTTATGCGAATAAACCAAACTGACTATTGATGATTAAAAAAAATTACTTTAAAAAATACTTTTCCGATATTGTGAATATTTTCACCGAATGCTGTAAAACAGTCATTTTCTGAAAAAAAAATTGATGCACCGTTTCAAGTTCAATGAGCATGCATCTTCAGATGATATCAAAATTTCTGTTTATATTAAAAAAATTCTTTATAACTCCTACGATGGCTTTTCATTTAGTATAATGGCTTGCAAGTTAGTCTCGTAGATCAATTAATATTGAATAGCGATTGATTGGTTTTAACGGCACGTCATCCTTTCTAGGGTTTTTATTCCTAGAAGTTAAGGAATTGCGTTCATTGTACATTTATATTCACATTTTTTTTTAACACAGTTGTATGGTTTAAAGTATTCCTATCTAATACAAATGATTATAGGATTTTAAGTACAGCTTTCTATTAAATAATAGTCATTTGATTGTACGCAATTATATGGTTTTAAGCAAGTATTAATAATCATTAGTAAATAATATCTTCAAGTAACTATTTTTGATACAATTAATTTACAGTTTTATGGTATCAAGTATTCATATCAAATACGAATAATTATTAAACAGTTATATGTGACCCTAACAGGTTCTGCCCCTCTGTATCAGTGGACCTGGGAATAATGGCAAGGAAGTGGCACTCCACACTTCCCAGAGCTTCAAAATTGGACCCTCACTATCATATACAGTTTAGGTTTGATTTGATGACATATGAACCATTGTAGGTTATTTAATGCAAAATTCTGCTTAAATCAAATATATATATATATGATTTGTTAACACATTTTGTAGGAAACACTCTTAAACGAGCCTGAGCTCTTTTTTGCACTCAATTAAATGATTTTAATTATTGCTATATAACAGTCAAAATTTAACATCAGCCATTTATTTGCATACATAGTTTGTTTTACTTGAGCTATTGATAGAACTCTCTCAGGTGCTGCCACTCCGGGTCAGAGTGTTCTTGAGAGTAATAGCAATGAAGTATACCACATTCCCCAAGATAGGGTTTCGTGTTATCCCCTGGCTAATTCTTTTTTGTGAGAGTATTACTCCCCAGGAGAGGATACAGTCAGTCTATTCTCAGCCCCGTTAGGTTGGACAAAATACTGAATTCAAGCCTTGCTAGGTGTATTTGTATCCTTGCGCCAAATTTGAACTAGGTGCAATGGTTAACGAACCGCTAGTGAGTTTGATTTTTTTTTTTTTTTTTTTTTTACTGGGTATCACGATTTTCTGGCCTTGTGCCAAACTAATCTAAACTTAGTAAATGATTACTTGTTGTATTTCCTAAATAGCTATTCTGACTAATAATATATCACAACTATCATTTCTATCAAATTATTCTAAAACTACCGCCACCACCAACCCTTTGCACTTTCACAAGTTGTCATGAGCTGATTACTCAAAAGGGACAGGTCGTAGAAGTGAGGAAGTTGGATTGCAACCGGTTATTCTGAAGATTATCAAATAAATGATTTATTTATTCGTTTTTATTGGTATTTTCTTTGATCTTAATTTTAGTCACTTTTTATCGCAACTCACCAAAGACGTTGATCTAAAAAAAGAAACTGCAAAAATAATAAACAATAACCCCACTTGGAGATACGAACCTGAATCCTTTAAACTTATCCTTTAATTTATTCACGATCTTTTTCAGTACCATGTTTGTTTTTTTGTCTCTCTCTCCCTCCCTCTCTCTCTCTCGTCTTTTGCACTAGTCGTTTTAGTAGTTATTTATTTATTCATCTCTTTCCCTAATGAGTAAAGTGTTCGCCAATGGTCCGGGAGACCTGTGTTCGATCCCAGGTCGAGTCATACCAAAGATTTAAAAAAATGGTACGTGATGCCGCCTTGCTTAACACTCAGCATTATAAAGTATGGATCAAGGGTAAAATGGAGCAATCCAGGGAAAAGAGTTGTGCCCTTCCCTACACCTCGATGTAGTAGCTATTGAAAAAGGAGACTTCGAGTCTCCCTCGACTAAGGTGACCAACTTTACTTTATGTGTGTGTGCGCGCGCGCGTGCGTCTATATATATATATAAAGTTAAGAATTGAATTATATATATATATATATATATATATATATAAAGTTAAGAATTGAATTATATATAAGTTAAGAATTGAATTTGAGGGGGGGGAAGGTGTCTTGTAGTATGTTGATTTCGTTAATATTATTAGCAAGAATAAGAATACCATCAACATATCTTAGGTATATTGGAGGTTTTTTATGCTATTAAAAATTCTATTTTTGAGGTCGGAAATGTAGAAATTACTGAAAATCTGGCCCAGGACAGACCCCATAGATACGCCATTTGTCTGAACGTAAATATTACCAAGACGGTCATGAAATGGAACTTCAGTAGTGCATGTTAGGAGTAGTTTCCGAAGTACATTCGGATTGATTTTAAGAGTGAGAGATGGGTTATTATAAATATTATTGATAATATCAATTGTTTCATTAACAGGTGCATTAGTGAATAAATTTTCTACATCCAGTGAGGCTAATATACCATTATTGGTGAAAGTCCAATTCTGAGTTTGTTTGAATGCTCACTGTATTCAAAACTTGTAAATGGACGTTCTCTCTAAATTGTAGTTTTCTATCTCGTCCTCCAATTCACAAAATATCTGGAAAGGGAAAGTGTGAAATACATTTTTGACTTTTTACAAAATTTTAAAATGCTCTTTAGATTTTTCTTAAACACTTTCGAACTGCAATAACCTTAGTAAAAGAGCTAGACATCACCCCCACCCCACCCGATGTCTAATGTTTCGTCTCGGATATCGACGTGGTGATACTCCCTAACACCAATCGTGAATAGAAAACTTCCAATTTTAACCTAGCATCAGTTTTCATTTCCCCCAAGAATAAAAGTCTTAAAATTTCTCAGTGAATAGATTTCAACTTACACCCACTCCAACTGAAACATTTTGTTCTCAGTGGACGTGGCGAAATTGTAGAAATTCTTATTTTGACAATGCAACATAACACGTTGTTGTTTAAACTTGGTGCAACATTAATTAAGAAACATCGCTTTATGCTTTTATGAGGACTTATAAAGTTAGTAACAATCGTGAAGAGGTTAATATTTGTGGCCATACAATTTTTTAATGTCTAGATTTTCCAGTGATCGATAAAATGTCATTAGAAAAAAAGATTATGCGGATTTACCCAGTCTTTCTGTCATTGGTAGGATGAGACACAAGTTCAATTTTTCAGCTGAGTACAACTGGTTTGAATTCAGTCTTATGTTTGACTCGTTACCGCACCAAGAGTCTAACCTGCCCTTCTATTTAACTGTAAGAAAAGATGGATTCATGCCTTAATGAACGACAAACAGTTTCGTTCTTAAAAAGTGTTATGCCATGTACCAAATACAAAATGAAGTAAATTGGTTGTAATTTAGTTTTCGACCTGGAAAATTTCAGCTAGATGTTTACTTTATATGACCTTAGTTGAGGGCGACCCGAAGGCTCCCTTTTCCTTAGCTACTACACCGAGGTGTAGGAGAGGGCGCTACTCCTTACCCTGGATTGTTCCAATTTAGCCTTGATACGTACCTTATAATGCTGAGTGTTAAGCAAGGAGTTATCAAGTACCATTTTTTTTAAGTCTTTGGTATGACTCGACCTAGGATTGAACCCTGTTCTCCCAGACCATTGTATACGGTTAACTAAAAATATAAAGATTCGGTTTAGTTTACCTAATGGACACAGAGTAAGGGTTCATTGTAGCGATATGATTAGACTCTAAATGTAACCGATTACTAAAACCTTCAAACGATTTGGAGTTAAAGAGAAATATCTCATGCGTTAAAATATGCCCTAGGGTCTCATATTTTTTTTTTTTTTTTTTTTTTTTATAATTTAAATGATATTGAGCTGGGAGGATATCTAGACGAGTTGGGGATGATTTGAAAAAAAAAAATGAAACCAGTTTCGGTACTTTTTGAGAAATACTGGACTGTACAAGTGCAACATTCTCCATACACAATTGATGTATGGAAATTTAAATTTTATAAGATCAGTTACAATCATGTCTCAGTAATGATTGTTTGTAGATTCCTTTGTATATCAATCTCACTTCCCAAAAAATGAAATAAAACTCTCCACCAAAAAAAGTGAATGTCCTAAGTATGACACTAAATTGGATCGGATGGTGAGGCTCCTGTTCTGAACTTCTGGACAGTGTGGAGTCATCTCTTTGTCATTATTCACAGGTCCACTCACTCATTGATTAAATAGATCAGTTTGAAATTAGTATTAGATAGGAATACTTGAAACCATCTTGCTGTGTGCAAATTATTTATATTAATAGTTACATGAAACTATAGTTGTTCACTAAGGATTATCATAAATTACTTGAAACTTTGATTGATAGCAAAAAAGACTGATTTCCGGAATGCGTTACCCAACAAAAGTTGACATTCCGTAAAATCAACCAATTCCCAATTATTAGTAGTCGTTGTAGTAGTAGTAGTATTAATATAAAATTTATTGGAATTAATTTTTCCATAAGAAATTCATTGAAGTTTTGAGAAATCAACATTGAACTGTTTGAACTTCTATAGATAATTTTTTTTCTCAATTGTTAATACTGATGCACACATAGATAAAAAGTAAAGTTGACCGACTGTAGTCGACGGTGACCCGAAGGCTCCTTTTTCAATAGCTACTACATCGAGGTGTCGGGGAAGACGCTACTCCATTCCCTGGATCGTTACACTTTACTGTTACCTTATATAACTGAATGTTAAGCAAGATGGTATCAAGTACCTTTCTTATTTATTTATTTATTTTTTAGTCTTTGGTGCGACTCGACCTGGGATTGAACCCTGGTCTCCTGGACCATTGGTGAACACTCAACTCATTAGGCCAATTTGTTCTTTTAGTTTTGAATTTATGATGAATGTTGTCGGTTAAAGGTTTTACATTTACTGATTTGATGAAACAAAGTCCTACAAAACGATAAATCGCCAGAATATAGATTCTTTAAACCCTATCGAGGCTTTGTTTAAACGATAGAACATTATTAGCAATTTCCCTTTTTCGGTAATTTAAACTAAGTTAGGAGTGAGAGACTTTCTTAACGTTTCTTAACTTTTTTTTCTTCTTCGACACACTTCTTTTTCAATACCTTTTTTTTCTTCAATACCTTTTTTTCTTTTTCAATACATTTTTATACCTTTTTTCTTTTTTTCAATACATTTTTATACCTTTTTTTCTTTTTCAATACATTTTTATACCTTTTTTTTCTTCGATAGACTTTTTTAAAACTTAATTTAAGAAAAGAAAATCTCAATTCAAAAAACTTGATCAAAATAGTTAAATCTTTTTAGTTACAGAAGGATACGTTTCTTCCAAGAAATCTCTTGCTAGTTATTGCATATAAAAATGTTATATATAATTTCAGACCGATTTTTTTTATGTAAAGGTTTCAAATCCTTTGATCTGTGTTTAATGATGAAAAATAAGTTTAATTTTTGTTCCAAATTTGTCAAATGCTCTACTTCAATAAGAGTCATTTTGGTTTTTGCTGGTTTTGTGTGTGTGTGTGTGTGTGTGTTTCCCAATGCCAGACGCTACATCTCCAATGTTTTTTTAATTACAAATTAAAATGATGTTTTTGTGCCTAATTGTGTTCTTTGTATAACATTAATGCTACTTAAATGTTTTTTGACTGAGATTTTGAGATATAGATTTTAAATTGACGGAAAGCATCTCAGATAATAAATTCACAACTTGTGCTTGACTTTTAAAGAAAAACATTTTGATTATCCCTTTGAAAATAAACAGTAATAGAAATCGCTCGGGAAAAATATAGAACAATTTTTTATACAAATTTGAACTAAACGCAAGAAATCTTGGAAGACGAGAAAAATTAATTAAAAAGATTTTTTTTCTTTTTTAGATAAAATATGCTCGAGACTGCTTAAATGTAAAAATAGACCATGCTGTTTTTGATCTGGGTATATATATATATATATATATATATATATACATACATATGCTGTGTTAAGGCCCAAAGAGGATATACAGTGTATTATTGTAGAGTCCGATTACTGTTTATACAGCTTTTATTTTGGAACTTATGCACGTATTGATCTGTATACGAGATCATTTACTGTAGTTTATCTATATTAACGGTATTTTTTATCCTTAAGTAAACGGAAACATATTAAGGGTGTAGCCTATTTATTTTGCTTGTGTGTTTAATGTTTAATTAGATTGGACAGACACTTTGTATCCGTCTATTTTATCTTTGATCTGCTTAAGTCTTCGTATGAGTCGTTCGACTTCTGGATGAAGCAAATTCAGGAAGGAACCGAATTTTTCCCAATTACTCTCGACCCCAACTGGAGCTACGTATCTTCAAGGAAACTAATGATAAATGACACCCTCAATAACGAGTCATACACATTTATATAAAGGGTAGGAGGAAGAAAAGAACGTTGATAGAAGTAAGAAGAATTGGCGAGAAAAGTGTTAAAGGCATTTTAAAATGTGGCTGCCATATTCGAAGTTGATCTTGTTTAAGGAAGGTCTATTAAACTTTGTAAAGAGAGCTTCATGAATTATTCAAGGTCTTCGTTGGAGCCGAAATTACTTGGTGGGGGGATTACGTCACCTTCCTGAATTCATTCCATCCAGAAGTCAAACAACTTAAACGAAGACTTGAACGGATCAAAGATATAATTGGAAGATACTTCGTATCAGTATAGTTTTCAACTAGCAATAACCACGCCTCAGAAAATCCTCATTAGCTATGGTATCGCCACTGCGCAAAGAGAAAATACTGCATATATATATATAAATATATATATATATAATTAGGATACCTAATGAACCGCTCAATTGGCGGGGTATGTATCCTCTGCAGTGGGTAATCCCTTAATAAAGCTGGTGTCGTGGATATGACCTTAAACAGCATTAAGTTGTGATGTTCCAATTCTGGAGCTCTGGGAAGTGTCGAGTACACCTTCATTGACATTTTTTCCACTCTGACCCGGAGTTCCAGTACCTGTTAGCGTCCCATCTATGAGTCAAACAGATGTTTACAAATTATTTGTATTAGATAGAAATACTTGAAAATATTTAACTGAGTGCATATTATTTGTTTTAAATAGAAATTGTTGATTTCACATAAATGCGTGCAAACAAATGATTTTAGACGAATGTAAAAGTAAAGTTGGCGACCGTAGTCAAGGGCGACCAGAAGGCTCCCTTTTCGATAGTTACTACACCAAGGTGTAGATGAGGAAGCTACTCCTTTTCCTGGATTGCTTCACTTTACCCTTGGTAAATACCTTATAATGCTGAGTGTTAAGCAAGGAGGCATCTAGTACCATTTTAAAAGTCTTTGGTATGACGTAATCTGGGATTGAACCCAGGTCTCCTGGATCATTGGCGAACACTCTACCCTCTAGGCCAATGAGTTATGATTATAATACAACATTCACGAATGAATAAAATTTCGGAATGAGATAACACTTTAGGAGTTGGCATGCCATTAAACAAATAAACCCAACCCAACCAAACCAAACCTATTAACTGAACTTAGCTGAACTGAGACCTGGAAAGGAGAAAGATTGTACTGCTCAAATTCGCTATGGTACAGTCGGCTGGGTCTGTAGAATACACCGACTGCATTTCTGCAGAGGGATGAGACTCCGCACCACCCCAACGAGTGTCCTGGATAAACAATCTGATAGGGCTTCAGTAATACTAGAGCTTTTGGGAATGCAGAGTACCCCTTTATTACCATCGCTCCAGGTCCACTCTTGGCCGGACTGGTAGCGCCTTAAGGGTCATATCTATGGATCAAATAGAACAGTTTGAGATTTAAACTGTGTACTTATGCTAAATTGAATTGCTTGAAATAGAACTGTTTATCATTTAACTGTATGTAAACAAATGACTGATGTTTAATCGAATTGTTAGTGATATACAGCAATACTTGAAAATATTAAACTATGTGCAAACAAATAATTAACAGTGAATAGAATTATTCGTATGAGATAGAAATAAGTAAAACCATTTAACTGTGCGAAAAAAATGAGCTGGGGCTTGTTTAAAAATGTTATCTACAAAATGTGTTTAGAAATCATTAATACATTTGTATAAAAAGGATTTGGCATTAAATAACCTACAATGGTTGATATACCATAAATTGGTTGCATCTATTTTGAGACACCCTGTTAATATAAAGATTTTAGATACTAATTTTACAAAATAGAACCTTCCCACAAACGAATTAGATTGACTTACAGGGTGTCTCAAAATAGATGCAACCAATTAATATTATATTAAATTCATATTGCATTAAGTTATTTTTCATCTGAGTCTTAAAAAGCAATCATATTACTTTAGAAAAGTCAAATCGGATGACAAGGGCAGAAATTGATTAACTTTATCCCACAGTGCACGTGAAAGACCAAGTTCTTGGGAATTTTCTTCAGAGCGACATTTTTAGACATTAAGACATCTCGCAGTTAACTTACAGCCAGATCTGGGATTTTCTGCCTTCTTGTTGTGGTTGTTTACTGACACTGTGGCTTGAAATTTGTGTACCCAACGATAAATTTGGCTTTTCTGTGGATAATTGTTAAACTTCCTGCAAAATTTTACTTGCAGTTTTGAATGGTTTTGTATCCAAATAAGTAGTGATGCAAAATATTTTTCCTCTCTTGCCTAAGGCATTGTGATCAAGGATTAATAGTTTTTATAGTATACTATTTTCAAATCTGAAACAAAAACTCATTATTATTCATAGTTATTAAAAATCACATGGGGCGCATGTATATTGAGACACCCAACAGAATTCACAACCGACATATGAATTACTAACTATATCTCCTCCTCATCATCTTCAAGGCGCACTGACAGCACGAATTCCTTCGACCCACTCTCCCTATCCGTCCCTATAGGCTATTGTTCTTGGTAGGTGCTATAGACCGCATTCAGTTTCCACACAAATGAAGAATGTAAGGTTTTATTGGTCCGTTAATATTGATAAGTCCATGAGTAAGAGTCCATTGAAAATTGCCTATGACTTCGTCCTTACTTCATCGGTAGTGCCTAGCATGTCTTGCTTGCCTTTCTGGGATGATAAATGGCCATGAAACTGTTTTTAGGATGCTACTTCTACGATTTGTTCAAGACAGTACGCAGCATCTTTGTGTAGTTTCCATCCAGCTTTTTCTTTTAGCAGTACGGTAAAACCATGGGATACAGCATGGTGGATGTGAAGAATGGCGGATAAATATCGCTTACTTGTGCATCAAAAACAAACTATAAAGCACCTGTTATAGTGGGATGTGTAACTTGCTCGTCTCGCAAACCTTTCATAGTGAATTAAAATTTCTGCAGTAATTTGGAACTCTGTTTCCTTAAATACAAATGAGATTGCATCTAAAATAACTTGCTAATTGGTGTTGTCAATGTCTTTATAATTGTCGGGTAGATTTACAGAAATGTTTGTGGGCGTTTTTTCAAAAGGTAGATTTAGAATTCTATTTATACGTGAACTTGGCATTATTACAATAATTTTTTTTTTTTTTTTTTTTTTTTTTTTTTTGACTCGTGTATTCTGAAAATTATGAAGAACTAGATTGGAACGGAAATGAACGTGTCAACATTTCTGTAAGAGAAAAAAACTTTAGTTTGCCAGTGACAGTTCTCCCACGCATACGCATTGTATATACTAGCAAGAGCACCTGGTGTTGTCCAAAGAAAAATAACTTTAAACTCCACAGATCACGAAGGCTGAAAATTAGTTCTACTTTCGTATTACCCTGGGTATGGATAAACTGCATTTGATAGTAAGGCTCCTGTTCTAGAGCTCTGGGAAATACGAAGTACCTCTTCATTACCATTACTCCCAGGTCCACTTTAACCAGGAGTGATTGTATCTGTTGAGGTTCCATGTGTAGGCCAAATAGACCCGTTTGAAAATTATTTGTATTTAATAGGAATACTTGAAACCATATAACTGGGTGTAAAGTATTTGTATTGAATTGGAAATCTTGATACTGCATAACTTTGAGTTATATAAATAAATAAGTGTAGACAAATATTTTTTAAAAGTTCGGTTAAAAAATGATTGCACTCAAACTTTGAAAATATAAATGGTTAGGATTATGATAAAGCAATTAGAAATGAGTCTAATTTCAGCTTTAAATAAACCTCAAAGAGTTGATATGCCGTAAAACATAACAACCCAAACCAAATCTACTTTCATTGACCTCTAGTGTCATCGTATTACATCTTGGACTTAGGATTTTGTGAAGTCAAAAACATTTTTGTAGTTTATAGCAAACACAACATATAACTTCATTTTACTAGAAATGGTATGCTGGTAACCTCAGAGATCAACCTATTATGACCTAACTAAATGTCTTGCAAATTTTCAAGCCAAAAATTAGGTCAGTAGGCGTGATCGTGGCACGCACGGACATATTTACAAACAGAAGTGTGTGTGTGTGTGTGTGTTATGTGATTTTTTTTGTGGCCCTAAAAATCGGATATCTCTTAGTTCTACTGATTCACATCGGTCTGTATTTGTACTACACCTCTTAAAGTGTGTGTATTTACCCAACCCCTCCGCTGCAGGTACGGTGTGACACAAGATCAATTTTTAAGCGGCGTAAATCTGGTTTGAATCCAGTTTACTTATTTTTAGGCAACCATTCTTAGAGAAGAAAAGTTGGCGACCGTAGTCGAGGGCAACCAGAAGGCTCCCTTTTCAATAGCTACTACACCGAAGTGTAGGGGATTGCTCCACTTTACCCTTCATACGTACCTTATATTGTTGAGTGTTAAGCAATGAGGTATCAAGTACAATTTTTAAAGTCTTTGGTATGATGCGACCTGGGGTTGAATCCAGGTGTTCCTGACCATTGGCGAACATTCTACCCACTAGGCCCCTGAGCCGGTAACTAAGGCTAAAAGCTCAGTCTGACCTACTACTTAATCAAAGTTGGAGTGGAATGAGAGGAGGATTCATGCCTTTCCCAAGGACATTAGGACGAATTGCTTCGTCCCGGATTTGAACTCAGGTTGTTGATTCCATTTCCTACGACGATAACCGTTACGCTAAATGCGTGTTAAGAGTGTGAATTTTGTGATCCTCCAAGGGATCGAACCTTAAATAACACTGCCTCGGTGTTATGTGCGTATGCGTTTCCTTATTGCATTCTGTTGTAACTTATAGTTTCCTAGCCCAGACGGCTGGGGCTGTAGAATACGCTGACTGCATCACTACCGAGGGGTAAGACCCTCATCCCATCCCACTGAGTTTCCTGCATATAACGCTAAACGATCTGATGGTGAGGTTCCAGCCCTTGAATTTTGGGGAATGCAATGTACTCTTTCATTGCTATTATTTCCATGTTCCCTCTGACTCGTAGTCGGAGTATCTATTCGAGTCACGTCCATGGGTCAAATAGAACTTCAATTATTTACTATACTTAAAACCATATAACTGTGTGCAAACAAATGATTCATATTAAATTGAATTATATGGTTTCAAACATTGCTATCTAATACAAATAATTCAATTTAATATGAATCATTTGTTTGCACACAGTCATATGGTTTCAAGTATTGCTATCTAATACTAATAACTGTGTGCAAATTTAGATATTAGTGTTAGATTTAAAAGTAAAGTTGGCGACCGTAGTCGAGGGCAACCAGAAGGCAGCCTTTTCAATAGCTACTACATTGAGATGTAGAGGAAGGCGCAACTCCTTTCCCTGGATTGCTCCACTTTACCCTTGATACGTACCTTATATTCCTGTGTGTTAAGCAAGAAGGTATCAAGTACCATTTTTTTTTTTTTAAGTCTTTGGTATGACTCGACCTGGGATTGAACCCAGGTCGAGCGGACCATTGGCGAACACTCTACCCACTAGGCCAATGAGTACTTGGAGCTATTTAACTGTATGCAAACATTTAATAGCAATACTTGAAACATTTAACTATGAGCAAACAATTGAGCTCTGCCATGTTTAAAAAAGTTACCAACAAACTATTCGGTCACAAATTTGTGTGTGTGTGTATAAGAAAGTGAAACCTTACTTTTTATCCGTCTTAAAACGGAGACTTAAAAGTATCTTATTTTTACTTTTTATTTATTTATTTTGTAATGACGACGCTTAGAGATTAGAATAAAACTTATTTAATCTAAAAAATTCAAAAGAAAATTCATGGAAAGTGTACTGATAAATAAGATTGTTAAAAGATAAATAACTGATGTATAAAATAAATGCCTTTTTTTTATCATTACGCTACAGAATTATTAAGATACCTACTAATATATAAGGGATGGTAGGGAATTTAGTGTTTGGGATGGTTGTTGTTGGCTCAAAGTATTATTACTTTTAATTTTTTTTTAAATAACCGTATTTAGGCATTAGAGTAAAACTTATTTAATCGAAAAAAAAAAATTAAAAATATCACAAAAGTGAAAAACTGAGATATAAGAATAAACGCTGAGAAATAATTTTAATTCTACAGCTTCATTTTCGTAAGACGGGCAGAAAGTATGGGTCTAACATTTCTATATTTTCATTGTAAACTGAACTAACATATCCTTTGTCCTCCTTCTTTTAGAAAACAAATTTGAAGAGGTTATAATTTGAATTGAAAGCCCTCAAAATTACTTCAGAAACATTTTTTTCTTCGAAAATCTAGGAATGAGTAAAACGAAAACTAAATCTGAAATTTTATTTTAATTATTTATTTTAATTTTCTACCAGAATTATCAGAATATAATTTTTTTAAAATTTACTTATCATTCTTTGTTATAATGACTTTTCGATTTTTTACGGCATCATTTGAATTTTTACTTTAAAATTTTCTTTTTCTTTTACAGGTGACGGAGGGAAGCGTAGCGGCTAGTCGGTTAAACGCTGGAGATATTATTTTAAAAATTGGCAATGTGAATGCTTCTGAACTTTCTCACGTCGATGGCCAAGATTTGATACGGCATTCAGGAAATAACTTGCAACTGACTATCAAAAAGTAAGTAATAAATAAAATTTTCACCTGCTTTTAAACTGCAAAAAATATTTATTTAATAATTATTTAAAAATTTTATATTAATTATTTTTTTTAATACTTTTTAAGAATCGGACTTTAACAGAATTTAGATGATTACACAAAAATCAATTCAATCTAACATTATTTATTGTATTATTTGATACCTTTTTCATTCAAGATTCGTTTCAAATAATTTCATTTTCCTGAAATAACGTCTTATGAATAATTTTTGGTTCTTTCAGTCACTGAAAAATTGCATCCTCCGCAAATTCTTTTTTTCTTTTTAAAAAAAAAAAAAAAAAAAAAGCATATTTTAAACGTTTTGGAATGGAGGCTCAGTTTACAATAAGATTACTATAGTAAAGTGAACCCTTACTTCTTGTTCATCTTTAAAAATGGAAACTTTTTAAGAATTATTATTTTTATGTATTCTCCCAACCCCTCCCCCATGAACCGAAATAATCTCCTGATTTTCATTTGTCTGTATTTGTACCAAATCCCTTTACATTGTATTTTCCCAACACCACAAACAGGAAGCAACACAAGGTCAATAATTAATCAGAATACACCTGGTTTGAACTCAGCGTTTTTCTTCTCCTAAACCGGTTGCCATACAAAATTCAAAGAGTTCAGTCTGCCCTGTTATTTCCTCTTTGCTTGAAAGAGAATAGTTGGCTTCATGCAAACAGCCTAAGCTAGGATTTGAACTCTGGTCACAGAGTCCATTTTCCTACGATGGTAACATTTACGTCACGAACGCCTTTCATAGTTATCATTTTCATGTTGAGATGAATTATGCTGTTTGGATAATAATGCAGATATTGTGTGTGTGTGTGTGTGTGTGTGTGTGTGTGTGTGTGTGTGTGTGTTTCTTTTAAACGCTCAAGCTAATATGAATATATTAGTTCATGTAGTTATTTACTAAGCTTTGCTTAGTTGTGGCACAAGGCCGATGTAGAGAGAACCCGGTGAGGCACTAACTCACTAAAATAGTCTGCTAATTCGGTTCTCTAACCATTACACGACCTGAGGCACCCATATATGGTTTAAGTAGTAATTTACTTAACTTTTTACTTAGATGTGGCACAAGGCCGTATGAATGAGGTAACCAATGAGACTCGAACTCACTCATGAAGGTTTGCTTGTCTCTCTTGCTAACCATTACACCCACCACCTGAGGCGCCCATTTATGGTTTAAGTATCAGTGTGAAGTTATAAAAAGCGGGTTTTGTAGAGAATGCATTACCCACCTACACTCACATATAGGTGTGTGAATAAATACATTGATATTCACAGGTGTAAGATACACATTAGTATTTACTAACATGAACACAACATGGCAATATATTTTCGCATATGTGCATATATATATATATATATATATATATATAGTCATCCACAGACTGTTTCGTTGTACTCATCAGTTTTGCTAGACACACAGGACGCTTCAAACTGGGATTGAAACCCGCCCAACTTTACGTTTGACTTAGTATCGTACCGCTCAGTAAACAGTCGACATACGTCATTTAGGGAATTATAAGGTATTATGTAGTAGCTTTCGCTCGTTTACATTTTGCTTTATCGGATACCAGAGTCTTCAATTCATACGAAGAGCTATGCATTACACGAGTGGCAGCTGTCAATTCCTTCGCTAGTGGGAGGGAGTGTGTGTATATATATATATATATATATATATATATATATATATATATATATATATATATATATATATATAATGTACATTGATATATTTATCAATATCGGTGATAGAACATATGTAGATATGAGATGAGATAGCGAAGACAGTCAATGGTGATTGTCAGCTTCTCGTCTAAGCGATCATCAGACTCAGGCAAGAAACTAACAGTTACCTAACGCAACTGAATCTTTGTCTACGCTGTTTTAATTCAAATACATATGCTCTATCACTGATATTGAGCACTTTTTATTCATAAATATAGCAAACATATATTCGCCAACTATTGGCAGAGATTTTCTCTCCTCCTCTGCCCAGCCAGCTGGGGCTGTTGAATACACCGACTGCTTCTCTGCAGAGGGGTAAGACTTCCTCAACGAGTGTCCTTGATATGACATTAAACAATCTGATGATGAGGTGCCAGTGAGCCTCACTGGGTTCTCTCTACATCGGCCTTGTGCCAGTGATGCTGGAGCTTTGGGCAATGTGGAGTACACCTTCATTACCATCGCTCCCAGGTCCACTCTAGCCCGGAGTGGTAACACCTGATAGGGTCCTATCGATGGGCCAAATAGAACTGTGTGCTTTCGCTTGAAATTGGAGATTTTTTAACATTTAAACTGCCTACTTATGCTAAACTGAATTGTTTGAAATAGAATAGTTTTGACATTTAAATGTGTGTGAACAAAAAAAAACTACACTTATACTAAACTGAACTGTTTGAAATTTAGTTCGACGTTAAATGACCCGAAAAGGGTTGATATGCCGTAAAACAAACCAACCAACCATTAATTCTTTCATGACAACAGAAACTTTGCAAATCTCCAAGGATGTCTAACGCGTAAATTTTTCTCTTATGTCTCCATCTCCTGCCTGATTTACGAATGCGCTTATTATTCATTGGGCACTATTTATTATCTCGCTTCTTGTTATCTGTTCTGCTCGCCTCCATTTTTGTATCTTAGGATATCATTTATTTTGGCCTATTCTCGGGTTCATACGGACATCTTTATATTATTCTTAACTTTGCTTTTCTTTTCATTTACTTTTTCAATTTTAAATGTATTTTCAATCAGTTAGATTTTTTTTACTCTACTCCAAGTTAGATCTAGTTGGTTTATTTAATGCCAAAGTCAGAAGGTTAAGATCCCCACCCCCAAATAGGATGTCCTGGGTATGACACTAAACTACATCTGGTGTCGAGGCCCCTGTTCTGGAGCTGTGGGTGAGTGGGGTACCCCGTCATCGCTGTTACTCCCATATCTACTCTGACCCCGGAGTGGCAGTACTTGTTAGGGTCCTATCTAAGGATCAAATAGATCTGTTTGAAAATTATACGTATTAGATAAGAATACCTAATATATTACTGCGAGCAAAAAAAAAAAAAAATTTAAGAAACTGCCCCAAAACTGTAAATATAAACGTACACAATTCCTTAACCTCTTGGCATGAAATATTCCCCAGATCAGATGGGTTGACATGCCATTAAAATCAATCAATCCTGCCATGGGTAAATATTAGGACAAACCAGGCACTTTAGTCTTGTGTGGCAACCCTCTAGGAGAAAGTAAATTCTACATTTAAACCAGCTGATGTTGGTTGGTTGGTTTGGGTTTATGGCATATCAACCTTTTGTAGGTTATGTAATGCCAAATTTACTTTATACAAATAATCAGTTCTATGTCAAACAATTCCGTTTAGCATGAGTACACAGTTTGTCAAAAAAATATTTCTATTTTAAGCCATTTAGTTTATTCAAACAGTTCTAATTCAGCTAAATAACTTTAGTACAAGTATAGATTTTGTTTACATACAGTTAAATGTCAAAACAGTTGTTAATTTTTACAATTCAGTTTAGCGTAAGAAGAGTTTCAATGTCAAAAACAGTTCCATTTCAAACAATTCAGTTTAGCCTAAGTACGCAGTTTAGTTCTATTTAACCCATAGATAGGGCCCTTATCCGTTGTTGTTGGTTGGTTAAACCAGCTGAAGTCCGCTCAAGAATTAACTTTTAGTTTCACCCTCTCTATGGTGGAGGGATTGTGTAAATACATGTTCCGGGACATATTTTCAATCGATTTTGTCCAGTTTTATTTCTCATACTCGTAAATTGAAACCTGTATAGTAAATATATTTTACTCTACATTTTAAGCATATTGATAAAGATTTTTTTGCCATTTTTCTTTTAATAATTATGTCGTCATTTAACTAAGTGACTTCCAACCAATCATTATGCGTCATTTGATTTTTTTTTTTTTTTTTTTTTCATGATCTATATCCATTTTTATCATTTGTTCTGAGTGGTTGCATTCTTGAAACTTTTCCAGGTCTCCTATATCTTCACAATATTCTTCAGGACGTTACAAGTGAATATGATTTTTGTTATCAGTAAACCTACTCTGAGACTTTATCTGTTCACGTCATTTAGCGTTTTTTATACATTATCTGATGATTCTGATATAAGCAAAATATAAGCAAACTGTAGTTGGTAAATCTTAGAGGATTGAGAAGTTTACTCCCATTTGTTCCCAATCTATATTTGCTGCCGATTGGTGGATCAAGAAAGTCAGATAGTTATAAGGGGTACTATCTGTGGATTGCACGAATCACAGAGACCTCAATAGGGACCCAGCGATTAATAAAGAGTTAAAGAATACTTGAAAAAATGGCCACATATGACCATAGTAATCCACAACTTAGACCCATATAATCGGGACTCAAGATTAACGTTGTCCAAGAGAGACTAGAATATTTACTGGAGACACCACAAAGGACTGTGATTTTTTTTTTTAAATTAAAATAAGGTTTGGTTTGGTTTTATCAACTATTGTTGGTTATTTAATGCGAAATCCTGTTTTAACATATGCATTAGATATATAATTTGTAAACACATTTTCTAGATACAGTCAAATGATCATTTTTTTTTTCTAAAAATTCAATTTAGCATAAGTCAAACTTAAGTTTGGTTTAGTGGTATATCAACCTTTGATGGTTATTTAATAACAAATCCTGTTTATATACACATACACACACATATAATTTTAAACACATTTTGTTGATAACGTTTTTTAGCCCAGTTAAATGGTTTTAAGTATTGCTATGTATCACTAACAATTAAACATCAGTCATTTGTTTACACACAATTAAATGATCAAACAGTTCTATTTCAAGCAATTTAGTTTAACATGTCATTTGTTTGCACTCAGTTTAAATTTCACAGTTCTATTTGACCTATAGATAGGACCCTATCAAGTGCTACCACTCCGGGCCAGAGTAGACCTGGGAGTAATGGCAATGAAGAGTTGTTCTGTATTACTGGAGCCTCACCATTAGATTGTTCAGTGTCATAATCAGGACACTCATTGCGGAGGGTCTTACCCCTCTGCAGAGATGCAGTTGGTGTATTCTACCCCGACCCCAGCCGACTGGGCCGAATTAAAATAAGTATTATCGACAATCAGAAGATGAAAACTTTTCGTGCATTTTTATTTTAGTTGGGGGTAATTTAAGAAAAAAAAATTTATTCATACAATTCTGTGAAAAAAAAAAAATTTAACGACTGATTTAAAAATAGAGACCAGATTCTTTTTTCGTATTTTATTTTGGTTTGGACAGTTCTTAAGTTGTGATATACACTAGTATAAAACCATTATCAGGTTTCATATAATTTTTTATGTTCTATATTTGTGGTATCGTAAATAGATAAAAAAGATATTGTTTTGAACTTTGTTAAGACTTGAAAATTTGGATTTATTTTACACAAGCTAAAAATTCATTTTCCCCCTTTTTTTTCTTAAAATAAAACCCTTCCACTCACACGCATTTTATATATATATATATATATATATATATATGTGTATATATATATATATATATATATAACGCATATCCATCCATCGATGTATGTGTGCGTGCGCGCGTGTGCCCAACTAGACATTTACGAACATAGATATGATAATCAGCGTCTGCATGCTTAAGTGATAAGATGTAAGTTGCTCACCCAATTCTTTTAATGAGATCTTTGCCGCCCGCCATTTTTTAAAGTCATGTTTGCCATTTTAAAAAAAGTTCGGAAATTCATAGTACGTTGATATAGTCCAACCAATACCTCTTATCTCGAATCTGTTTTGTGCTAAAACGAAGCTTCTAGATTCTGACAGCCAATCAGAAAATTGGAATATTTTACGAAAAAGTATTTATATCAACTAATATGGTTGTCCATATTGTTTGTTGATAATATTAACTTCCTATTGTAGATCTAATTTTAATAATTGGAAATAGCTTGTCTATCCTTTATAAACGGCTAACGGGTCTGATGTAGAGCCATCAAATTTGGAATACATGCTAATTAGACCTCGAGGAGGGTTTTAATCCGAAAAGAAATTAGTTTTAATGGGGGATCTCAGTGAAAGACATTAACCAATTGATTTTAACGGCATATTAACCCGTCTACGGTTATAGGATATCTATTTGATTAGTGTTTTTTAATCTATTTTATTTGTTTATTTTTGTACCGAATGCTACATATTAGTATTTCATTAGTTTATTTTGTTGTATAGAATACTACGGATTGGTATTTTAAAAATTATTTTATTTTGTTTTGTATATATTTGCTCCACATTAGCATTTTATTTAGATGTAATGTGACTATTTTTCTATACTCTTCATTGGAAAATTTCCATAAAAATCTCATTACGATTTAAGGAACAGTTCACTTTGCTTCCATATATTTATTTCGGTTTTAGTTTGTATTCATTGAATGAAGGGAGAAATTTTTCTTGGTAGATATAAATTATTAAAGTACGGTTGGTTGGGTTTTATGGCATACAAACCCTTGTGATTTATTTAATGCAAAATCCGGTTTATATATATTTGATTTGTAAACGAATAGTTTGTAGGTAACGTTATTTTTAAACAAGCCGGGACTCATTTATCTGCACACAGTTAAATGGTTTCAGGTATAATAAATGATAAAATAGACCTATTTGACCCAAACACAAGACCCTACCATGTACTACCACTCAGAGAGAGTGAAACTGGGAGTAATGGTAATAAGGGGGTACTCTACATTCCCCAAAGCTTCAGGTCATATCAAAGATACTCAAGGGGGAAGAGTCTCATCCTTCTACAGAGATACAGTCGGTGTGTTTTACAGACCCCATAGCAGCCGACTACTGGGGGCTGTAAACAAAAAAATAAAAATAATTTTTAGTAGAGGTTTGAGGTGGTTAACTCATTAAATATGTATTTGTAGTCAAAATTTTTCTTATATAAATTTGAAAACTGTAGGATTTTATAACTAAAAAGGATTGCTTTTTAACTGGCCTATCGCCCCCCCCCAGTTACATGGTGTCGAATCGGATAAATCTCTTCACTGGTCTGTCATTCGTTGTCTTTACCCAACCCCTCCACACAAACAGGATGCGGCAAAAGGTCAATTTCTAAGAGGATTTGAACAGGTTTGAATTGTTTTCTTCTCCTAGAGTGGTTACCAGACCAAGTTTAAAGAGCCCAGCCTGCCCTACTATTTACCCATAGCTGGAAAGAGAATAGTTAAATTTATACCTTTTCTAAGGGTATTAATGATATGTGAAATACTAACCGCCTCGGATAGCCGTCTATATTTCCTGTGACGATAACCGTTACACCATGACCTATCACTCGTTGTAGCGTTGCAAAAATTTTGATTGGGGTCTGGATAAAGGCAGTGTAATGAATAGCAAGCTAGTCTCGCAAATCAGTTACTATTGAGTAGCGAGTTCGATCCTTATTGGCCGTCTCTTGTAGCTTTGTATCGAATCATGGCTTTTTTAAGAAAATAATCCGGACAGACAACCCACTTCCTTCGACCAACGATTAGTGTAGTATCTGTTCAGACATCTCGGCCGTATTCTAGTGGTCGGATCGAATGCAAAAAAAAAAAAAAACAACAACAACACATACATTCAAGAGTCGATTTCACGAAAGTATCTGTTCCTATTAGATCACTGAAGTTAAGCAATAAGCCCTTTCAGTTTTTAAATGAGTGACCACTTGGTAGTAGTAGGTAATGCAAGTAACGCGAGTACCAGGCTGAAGAAAGACTTTTAAAAAAGTCACTTTCAACCCTGTGACTACACTTCCTCCATTACACAAAAGGGTCGGGTTAGTCTGACAATTAGCGACTTTCTTTCTACAGAGTCCTCCTCTCCACATTCAACCAACCTTGTCTCACATTCCAGCGCCGTGTGGGGTTGGATAAATACCTACTTTTATTATAGACAAATAAACATGAAATCCTGAAGCATTATCAAAACATTTATTAATTTCATTTGGTAAATATTAAACAAGAGACCCCCGCCCCGCAAAAGTTTTGTTGCCAATTTTTTTCCCCACCTACTTAAATAAAATCAGATATATTGATTTTTTGATTGAAATGAAATAGAGTAAAAAAAAAATAAATATTCCAATATATGTTTAAATTTCCTATTTTATCTAAAAAAAAAAAAACAAACAAACAAACAAACAAACAACAACAAACAACCACCACCACAACACTAAAAAGTGCCCAATGCTGACTGATTGAGCAAGCTAAAACCGAAAATAAACGTAGTTCTCTTTGGCTACCAGTTTAATGTAATATTTTTGAAGGAGTAAGAAAAAAAAGTGCAATTTTCTTACTTCCTCAAAAACATAACAGGACTCTGGTAATAATGGGGGGGGGGGGCAACCAAAGAAAAATGAGAGAACCACACACACACTATATTAGGCTGATAGGAATTAAACAATTAAACCAATATTAAAGAAACGTTTCTTAAATGTGTGTGATTTGCATTCGGCTCAGAATCCAGAATACTGACCTCGAGGCTCGAACCTGAACCAGCTACAGTAAAAAGAAAAATTTATAATCAATAATATCTAGTTTTATCTGGTAAGGAACAAAAAGAAAAAGTGAAGTTAGAAATAAAACCAAATAAAAGAGTATTAGAAGACTAATTTTAGTCATTAAAGATTCCTCCACCAAAAAAACAACCAACATTTAATAAAGGGATCATGTGATCTCAGCCTCCAGAAAAAAGACCCTTCAAAAACTTTAGGGTACAAAATACATAATTCAGTAGTCTATTCTCAGAATGTCAATGTAGATGGTTTGCAAAGGACGTTGGCTTGGATAAATAGGTGACATGAGTTGAGGAAAGTCATCATCCGGCACAGTGGCTGGAATAGCCACAGTGTCTTTAAGAGTGGCAGTCCCTTGGATTAAAGAAGTAAATTTCGTACTTTCCGTATGATCTAGTAGTTGTGCAGAAGCTTCTGGAACGGACACCCTCGGCTCTTCTCGTCGGTCTGCGTTTAGTGGCAAAGAATTCGAACCCTTTGGGGCCGATGCAGAAACTGATTTGCCAATCGTGTGATTATTTCTCTCAGGCAGGTTTTTGTCTTTGACCATTAAGTTATTTGCCGCCAAAAACTGCATAATACTACTACTGTTGCTGTTAGCCGACGCCATAATTGTTCAACAAATGTGTATTTTCAGTCGTTCTCCGACTCAACGAGATAAAATCTGCTTAAAATCTCTCTATTTACCGTATTGCAAGACGAGAACTCGTCATATCCCATAAGAGGCGGTCGTGAGATTATCCCCCTCCCAATTCTTATAATTTATTATTCATTAATTTTTATTTCATTTGGTTAAGTGGAAAATTCTACCTGAGTTTTCTCAAATAAAATAAGTTTTTGTATGCAATTTATTTAATTAACGAAATATATTTAAACAAGAAAAAATGAACGATTTCCATTTTAGTAAGAATTTGGGGGACAGGTGATATTTTTGGAAGAGTCCAAAAAATAAAGTGAGCCAAACCAGAATTTACTGCTGACCTCAGCAACATTTAATACAGGATTTATCTGGATTTAATTTAATATACAAAGGTTTTGTTCATATACAGCAATATACGTCAGCAATATATTATCTACTGAAAGTGATGTCAACATACGCTTAACAAAGACATGGGCTGCTATTCTGATACAATAAAATGACTTCTTTTTTTCCGAGGATGCACCACCTAGACGCTAACGAAACATATGGAGAAAAAGAACTAAAGAATGCTACAAGCTGTTGAACAAATTCTGGAAGCAAGACTCCTCAAAACAGTAACTGTACGGCTACTTACCTCCCATCTCAAAAACCATCCAAGTAAGACGAACAAAACATGCTAGAGAAGTAAAGACGAACTCATGAGCGTGTACTTTTACGGACTCCTACTCATGTTGGCTTATTAACAAGCAATGGCTTACATAAATCAGCCCTGTGTGGACACTGAGTGCAGTCTAGAAGACCTACCAGAAGCTATGAATGATAGGGACGTATGACGAGAGAGTCAGGTATCTCCGTGTTGTCAGTACGTCTCCATGATATAGGCTAGTAAATTATTAGCATTAGATAAAAATACTTTAAATCATAATTGTTGATTGATTGATTTTAACGGCATGTTAAACCATCTGGGGTTATTTTATGTCTAAAGGTTTATATATATAAGTAAGTAAAGTTGGCAACCATAGTCGAAGATGACCCGTAGGCTCCCTTTTCGACAGCTACTACACCAAGGTGTAGGGGAGGGCACTACTCCTTCCCTGGATTGCTTCAATTTACCCTTGATCCGTACCTTATAATGCTGAATGTTGAGCAAGGAGGCATCAAGTACCATTTTTTGAGTCTTTGGTATGACTCGACCTGGGATTGAACCCAGGTCTCCCGGGCCATTGGTGAACACTCTAACCACTAGGCCAATGTCCGGTTTTATATATATAAATATATATAATTTTGTGTAGTTTAATTTTTTTCACTCGATTAATAGGTAGTGTTTGCCAATGGTACTTGATACCTCCTTGCTTAACATTCAGCGTTATAAGGTACGGATCAAGGGTAAAGTGGAGCAATCCAGGGAAAGGAATAACACTCTCCCCAACACATCGGTGTAGTAGCTATTGAAAAGGGAGCTTTCAGGTCGCCCTCGACTATGGTCGCCAACTTTATTTTTATATGGTATCAGGTATTCCTATCAAATACAAATAATTTGTACACAGTTACATGGTATCTGATATTAATAATTTGTAAACCGATTTAATTGAGCTATACATGGAAACCTAACCGGTAGTACCACATTGGGTCAAAGTGGACCTGGGAGTAATGGCAATGAAGGGGTACTCCGTACAACTCGCTACCAGATGCAGTTTTGTGTCATGCCTAGGACACTCATTTTTTGGGGTGGGGGTCTTACACTGACTGAGTCCCCTGTAGAGGAGTGTTCTTAGCCCCACTGATAGGACAGAAATCATGATTGGGTACAAGTTATTTGTATTAGATTAAAATTCTTACAAAAAGTTATATAAAAACTTGTAAATTACTAATGTTATATAGGAATTGTAAAATAATGTGCTTACAGTTATATATCTTTATCATTAGACAGGAAGTTACTTGAAACCATACAAATGTGTACAAATTATTTTTATTGATAGCTAGAACTGTTATTAGTGGGCTGGTTGGTTGTTTTACGGCACATCAACCCATTTCGGGTAATTTATGCCGAATTAAATTTCAAACAATTCAGTTTAGCATAAGTACGCAGTTTAGTTCTTGCACCCTTGGTAAATATGATTATTCTCAAATACAAATAATTTGCACTCAGCTCTATAGTTTCAAATAACTAATGATAATTCTTAGTAAATGATTGAACCGTTCTATAGATGGGACTTAAGCAAGTACTACTACTTTGGGTCTGAGTTGACCTGGGAGTAATGGCAATGAAAGAGTACGCCACTTTCCTCAAAACTCTAGGGCTGGAACCTCACTGTCAGATGCAATTTAGTATCATACCTCGGGCACCCGTTCGGGGCGGAGTGATATTCTTGCCCCTCTGTAGATGTGCAGTCAGTGTATTCTACAGTCCCAGCCGACTGGGCGTACATCTCCAGCATGGCACTTAAACTTGGAAAGTCCTTTGTAGGCTTTTATTTCTAATAATCTTCTATTTACCAATTAAACAGAAAGTAAAAAAAAAGTTTATATATTTTATTACTGTTAAACGATAAACAACAACTTATTACGATTTTGGCTGCGATATGTGTTATTCTATCTTAAGCTTCTAATAAATTGTCTCACTAGAATAATTCAATGACTACGAGAATTTCAACATCACATTATATGCGAATTTCTGAATACTTAGTTGTTATAAAACAATGTGTGCATCTTCGTTGTTGCTACACCAAACATGTCTGTCTTTTCATCTCTTTCCTCGGCATTGACACTTACCGACAGAAAGATCAGTTCAACCGCTAACCTACTTACAGGTCTGATATCAATTACATCTCATCTTGACGATCAACAGATTCATATTATCTTGTTTGTCACGTTGAATCTCATTCATTCTTGGATTGTTGCCATTATGTAGAGGTGCAGCATATTCCACGTTTGCCCAATTGGCTGGGGCTGTCAAATACGCCGACTGCTTCTCTGCAGAGGGGTAAGACTCCCCTCTCCCCAAACGAGTATCCTATATATTACACTAAACAATCTGATGGAGAGGTTCCACTAATACTGGAGCTTTGGGAAATGCGGAGTACCCCTTTATTGCCATCGCTCCCAGATCCACTCAGGCCCGGATTGGTAGAACCTGATAGTCCTATCTATGGGTTAAATAGAACTATACTGTGTACTAATGCTAAACTGAATTGTTTGAAATAGAACTGTTTTTGCATTTTACTCGTGTTGAATTGGATTGCTAGAAATAGAACTGTTTCATCATTTAACTGCGTATATATACAAAATATATTTAAAATCAAATATCTAATATATATGTAAAACAGGATTTGGCATTAATAACCGACAGTGGTTGATGTGCCATAAAACCAAACCAAACCATATTCTACATTGGACAGTTGGGATGAGCTCCTACTGACCTATAAGATAGCCCATAACGACGTGTGCAAACTCGCCACCTCTAACGTACAAAGTCCTCTACATGTGTCTACATTGTTGTACTGGTTAACACTACATGGAAAAAGGGTGTGAAAGCAAGTGTTTGGCATAGCAACCATTCCAACGCTCACAAATCTAAAACTGTGTTCCCCCGGGATCTGGCGCCTTCTGGTGGCGGTGGTTATCTCCTGGCAAGCCATTCACTAGTTGCTAGTGTGCCTACCATCCAAGCGTCTCTGTATGTGATCAGAGAAGCCCCGATTGATAAGCCGGGATCACAGACAGTGAGATCTATGACTGTGGCTAGGGTCCACCTTCGGACACCAATCTCAACAAGACTTCACCCATTCAACGTGTGGAGCTGGCTTGGCCCATATCGGGTGAATGCCATCACACACACACACAAAAGACAATGATTTAAACGGCATGTTAATCAACCCCGGACTATTTCATGCTTAAAAGTAAGGGAATTGCGTACATTTACATTTTTGTGGAGTTGTTTCTTGAAAGTTTTTTTTGCACACAGCTATAATATATATTCCTATCTAATAAAAATAATTTGCACGCAGTGGTATGGTTTCAAGTATTCCTATTCAATACTAATAATTATATGGTTTCAATTATTTCTATTTAATAATAGTCATTTGTTTGGACACAGTTACATGGTTTCAAGTAACCTTATCTAATACAAATTATTCTTATTTAATAATTGGCCTAGTGGGTGGATTGTTCGCCAATGGTCCGGAAGACCTGGGTTCAATACCAGGTCGCGTCATACCAAAGACTTTAAAAATGGTACTTGATACATCCTTGCTTAACACTCGGCAATATAAAGTACGTATCAAGGGTAAAGTAGAGCAATCCAAGGAAAGGAGTAGCGCCCTCTCCTACACCATGGTGTAGTAGCTTTTGAAAAGGGAGCCCTCTGGTCACCCTCAGCGGGGGCTGTAGAATACACCGACTGCATCTCTGCAGAGAGGTAAGACCTCCCCCCAATGAGTCTCCTGGATATGACACGAAACAATCTGATGGTGAAGTTCCAGTGATGCCGGAGCTTTGGGGAATGCTGGGCACCTCTTCATTGCCATTGCTCCCAGGTCCACTCTAGCCCGGAGCGGTAGCGCCTGATAGGGCCCTATCTATGAGTTAAATAGAACTAAACTTCTTACTTATGCTAAACTGAATTGTTCGAATTAGAAGTGTTTGACTAAACTGAATAGCTTGAAATAGAAATGTTTTTGATAATTAAACTGTGTACTTACATTTAAACTGCGTGCTTATGCTAAACTGAATTGTTTGAAATTGAACTGTTTTTTACATTAAAGCTGTACTTACACTAAACTGAATTGTTTAATATAGAAATGTTTTGACATTTAACTGTGTGTAAATAAAATACGTGCTTATACTAAACTGAATTAGCTGAATTAGAACTGTTTGAATAAACTGAATAGTTTGAAATAGAAAAGTTTTTAACAATTAAACTCATTTGAGAATTGACTCATGCTCAACTGAATTGTTTGAAATAGAGCTGACTATTTGCATAAAAATGGATTTGGCGTTAAATAACCTACAAAGGTTGATATGCTATAAAACCCAACCAACCATCGACTACGGTCGCCAACTTTACTTAATACATGTACTTTGCAAACAGTTGTATGATTTTAAGTATTCCTAATAATTTATGTACAATTTTTTATTATTTCAAATATCTGACTAATTTTTCTTGTTACAGTTTTTGTTTATCGTAACTTTCTGACGGTAAGAAAAAGTTGTAACTTGTTTTAGTGTAGCTCAAGATTATAATCTTGGATTATTTTAAAATCAAATTCCATGGTGACCCTTCAGTTGGAACTGCATTCTGGAAGAAGACACAAAGGACCAAATTCGGCTTGAGGAGTGGATGTAAAATAACGATTGTTTTTGTGGGGCACTAAATTTGGGGCCTTAATTTTAACACTTTATTAACGAGCATGTCATCAAATTGGATTGCTCAGAATGAAACAAATGATGCGTTGACAATAACTTCATTGATACTATTTACCAACCCCTCCGCTCGGGCAGGATATGACACAAGGTCAGTTTTAAGCGGAGTTTAACAGGTTTGAATTCAGAGTTTTCCTTCTCCTAGACTAGTTGCCTAACCAAGGCTGAAGAACCTAGTCTGTCCTACTATTTACCCATAGCTGGAGGGAGAATAACTGGATTCTTACCTTTCCCAAGGGTATTAGTGCTATGTGAAATGCAATCAGTCTCGTCCAGGATTTGAACTCGTGTCGCCGTGTCCAATTCCTACGACGATAACGACTACACCACGGGCACCTCAATAACTTCATTGATAGTGACCCGATGATTCTGTTGAACAATAGGTTCAATTCCTCAGATATTTCCTGTGATAGTGTTCGTTAAGAGTAGCCCTAACCTTTCATAATTCCTTCAGCGATGCTATTGTAACGTGAATGCCACTCAACCCACCTTGTTCGGTTCTTTTGTTTCTGCAACAAGCCTGCTTCATCATTTCCAGGGTCTCAATTGCACATTTTCAGGGCCTTCAGGATCACCGTTGCTAATTTCAACGGTCACCGTGGCCTATCTTATAGTTCTGTTGCCCGATTCAAGGGTCTCCGTTACTCGTTTCCAGGGTCATCGTGGCTCATTTTATGGGTCTTTGTTGCGCATTTTCAGTGTCTCCAGGGTCTCTGTTGCAGATTTCAAAGGTCACTGTTGCTCGTTTCAAGGGTCACCGTGGCTCATTTTATAGGTCTCCGTTGCCCATTTCAAGGGTTTCCGTTTCTTATTTCCCGAGTTTGACTCATAATTTTGTATTTGTTTTCTTTTAAAGTTTAAGGACCATTCTGATTTTGTAAATTGCAAATAAACCTGGTCACAAGAAATGTTTGTAACACAAATCAAAACGTTCCCAACATCACGCCACGTAGCATGTTGACTCACGACGGTTACTGGTTACTTCTTGTTAGTTGCAGATATCTCGCACTATAATTTACTAAGCTTTTGGCTTAGACGTAGCACAAGGCTAAGTGAATGGGGCACCAAATGATGCGCGAACTCACTCGTGAAGGTTTCTCAGTTTAGCTTGCTAACCATTACACAACTCGAGGTGCCCACGATACCTCGCACTATAACCAAAAATAAAACTGCTTATATTAGGTGTATTTATTTTTAGATTGCTACAAGTTCATGTTTCAGGAGGCGTACTTAGCGTAACGGTTATTGTCTTGAGAAATGGAATCGGTAGCCCGTTCAAATCCTAAACTAGGTTGTGTTTCACTCTGCGCTGATGCCCATCGAAAAGCATGGATCCATCTCTTCTTTCCCCCCCCACTTGAAGCTATAAGTAAATACTAGAGCAGACTAGGATCTTTAACCTTTGTTAGGCAACCAGTCTAGGAGAAGGAAAACCCTGTACTCCCTTTAAATATTGAACATGTGTCCCAACTTACTCATGGCTGAGGGATTAGGTAAATACATGTTCATATTTTCGGTGATTTTCAATTCTATAGAGTTTGGTGATAATCAATATTTGGTAAAAAAATAATATCCGTCTTCATTGTACGATATTGCACAAGAAATAATAAAATCCTTTTGGTTTAGAAGAAAATTAACTTTTTTATATAAAATTGGTAGGGTTAGCTTGGTACACAGACATTTATGTGCGATACGGTAAAAATTAATTAATTTTTGCAAAGTATTTTTGTTATTCTATCGTCCACATGTAAATTTGATAGGCTTTGTTTTTGCGTTATTGTGATTTTATTTTCGGTAGACTATTCTTATCTTCTGTGACTGCAAATCTATTTTCATTTCTCTTATTCTTCTCTCCATCTTTAATTAACTGGCTATTACATTTTCAACTGCGCCTGTACTCTATATTTACAGTAAAAAAACACACACCTGTACCTTTACCTTCTGACATTTTTGGGTGGTTGCAGTCAATTTGTCATTTCAACTGCTCTCTCTCTCTCTCTCTCTCTCTCTCTCTGCATGTTGATCTTTACTCGAAAATTCCTACCAGATGCATTTACATAGAGGGAGGAAGACTGAAAAAAAAGGAAGGGGACGGAGGGATGAAGAAAGAGAGGGAGAGCTAGGGAGAAAGGAGAGCAAGAGAGAGGAGGAGAGTTTGCTCGCAAATCTATACACAAAAACATGCAAGCGATGGATGGATGGATTTTGAATGAGGCATTCTAAGAAATATTAACCGGGGTAGGGGAGTCTCTGTGGAATAGTGGCTGACATGCCGGACTGTGACATCGTAGTGAGTTCGAACGTTAGTAACGCTCTTTTACATTCACTTTCAGACTAATACCCTTGGAAAAGGCATGAACCCTCTTATCTCTCCAGTTATGGGTTAAATAGAACCATTACTGTTCTTCTTCAAGAATGGCTTTGGCATTAAATAACATATGACGGTTAATATGCCATTTAACAAAGAAATTGAAATATTAACAGAAAACTAAAAAAGAAAGAAAACTATTTTACTTCATTTCGATGCGCTCCCTTATATAATGCGATACCCGACTTTTTGTATCTAAGAATTAATAACAAATTCATTATTTCATATAAGTAGGTGCATCGTAATTTTTTAAAGCATAAATTTAAGAACATATCATATAAAAGTCCATTTCATTATACTAGCGGGTAGAATATTCCCTAATGGCCCAGGACACCCGAGCTCATTCCCAGGTTGTGTCATACCAAAGATTCAAAAAATGATACTCGATGCCTCCTTGCTTAACAGTCAGGATTAATAGGCAGGGATCAAGAGTAAAGTGGAGCAATCCAAGGAAAGGAGAAACGCCATTCCCTACACCTGAGGGGGTGTCCTTGTGGTGTAATGGTTAAAGCGATGGACTACGGAATCGTAGTAAGCGAGTTCGTACTCCAGTCGCGCTATTACGTTCCCTTTCGGTAAAATACCCTTGGGAAAGGTATGAACCCCCTTATCCTCCCAGCTATGGGTTAAGTAGCATCACTGCTGCTCTTCTAGGAGAATGGCTTTGGCGTTAAATAACCTACAAATGTTGATATGCCATTAAAACAAAGAAACCATTTCCCTACATCTCTGTGAAGCAGCTTATGAAAACGAAGCCTTCGAGTCGTCCTCAACAATGGTCGCCAACTCTACTTTTTACTTATATAAAAGCCTAATTCGTTAGAACCTAGAATACGCTAACAGAATACTCTGCAAAGAGGTGACCCCCCCTCAATCTTCCCCCACTCTAAAAAAGGGGAGTATTCTATGATTGGTACTAAACTGCATTCGGTGCTGATTGTCCAATTGTTGGCATTATTCCCATGCCGATTCTGCATGTCAGTTATGCTGACACCTCTTTATTCGCGAGGAGCAGGGGGCAATCTTACCCTGACTATATCCTCTGCAGAAGGGTATTTTACAACAGCACAAAATCGATAGATGATCGATAAACGTAAACACGCACATTGTCAAACACACTATCTTGAAACGGGCTCTTCGAAAGTAGAACGTAACCTCTATCCTGGGCGTTTTTTATGTTTGCTAGATCTGTTGTAGGATCTGTTTGTACAAAGCTGGGCTTTCTAGTTATGGTATTTCATGACAGCAAGCAATTGCCGTCTCAGTTTACACTGGTCTTTCTGCAGCAACCTCAAGCCACCAACTCTTTTTTGTGACGAAATATGTGAGTATAAAGCAGTTTTGAGAAGCTATATGAGAATAAACGGTGTCAATGTCAGCAACAAAGACAGTTGACTTGCTCGTCATATATGCGACCGGACTTGTAAGGATGAAGTTGGTTTGAAGACTCACATACGCTCCGCGGGTTCTTTCGACAGAATTGAAGCGAAGGACTTTTGTGTGTGTGTGGCAATCACCGCACACTTACACATACACATATATGTAACAGATTAAAAGAACAATCGTTAATCAGAACGTTTTATAAATCAAAAAGTGCTCAAATACTGACCAGCAAAACGGTATAAAAAGTAAAGCAATTAGAATTTCTCCTAACAATCGTTTCACGACTATAAGTTTCATGAACCCTTTTTTTTATTTGAAAACACAATCACCAAGAGAAACTATAAAAAAGTTTCATGTGATGATTGTACCTTCTTTTATTAGATACATGAGACTTAAAATAATGAAACGAGATTGTAAGAAGATGAGATATTAATCACTCTCAGTTTATTTATATATATATATATATATATATATATATAGTATATATATATATATATATATTATATATATATTAGTTTGTGTGTGGCGCGAGTGGAGAATCTGGGGTGATAAATTTCTTCAATACCAAGCAGCTTTCGGTTCCCACTCAAGATTCTTTTCTTTGTTTACCTTTGACATTTCCAAGGCTTGACAAGGCTGCTGGTAACTTTTGAGGTCAAGGTCTCTGCGCGCGCGCGTGCGGCACACACATATCTATCTATCTATCTATCTATCCCAACCCCTCCGCTCGGGCAGGATATGACACAAGGTCAATTTTTATGCGGAGTTTAACAGGTTTGAATTCAGTTTTCCTTCTCCTCCCCAAGCTGAAGAACCTAGTCTGCCTACTATTTACCCATAGCTGGGGGGAGATTGAATGGATTCATACCTTCCCCAAGGGTATTAGTGCTATGTGAAATGCAATCAGTCGTGTCGCCGTGTCTCTTTTCTACGACGATAACCATTACACATTAGCACTTCTCATTCTCTCTCTTCTCTCTATCTATATATATATATATATATATATATATATATATATATATATATATATATATATTATATATATATATAGCTTATTTTGTCACTTTTCTTTTCTTTATGGCCCAATCATCTACAGTGAATGGATAAATAAAAAAAAGTATTAAGTAAAGTCTTTGGTATGACTCGATCATTGGCGAACACTCTACCCACTGGGCCAAGGTATTAGTGACCAGGTAAAAGTTTAAAGATACGATGTAAAAAGCAAACAATGATAGGTAAGCTTTATAATAGGTAATATTTATTACGCAATATGTGAATCTGTAATAATGAGATAGATGTGTATTTGGCGGAAAGTAGTAAGATCTAAGTGCTCTTAGGTAAAAGATGAATAACAGGTTATCAGCCACTGGTAGAGTGTTCCCCAATGGTCTGGGAGACCGGGGTTCAATCCCAAGTCGAGTCATGCCCCCAAAACTCCAAAAATGGTACTTGATACCGTCTTGTTTAGCACTCAGCACTATAAAGTAAGGATCAAGGGTAAAGTGGAGCAATCTAGGGAATGGAGTAATACAGTAGTAGCTATTGAAAAGGGAGCATTGTTTATAGAATTTTAAACAAGACAATTGTGTATTAAGTTATTCTGAGTTATATAGCCTAATGAATGGAGCACACACGAAAGAACATTCTAGAGACTTTTAAGTTAGGTAGTCCCCGTACAGTAATCCTTATCGTCGTTGGAAATAGACACGGCGTTGTAGTAGCTATTGAAAAGGGAGCATTCGGGTAACCCTCGTCTAAGGTCGACAACTAAGGCCTAGTATAAATGAATATTAAAAAAAGATCCGACAGAATTTTAAAAAAAAAGCATGTGAAAACCAAACTTTGGATTTTTTGCTTCTCTTATTTCTTTCTTTCTTAAAATGTTTCATTCTTTATAGGATGCCCAGTTGACTGAGTTGTTGTATAAACTGACTGTATCTCAGCCAACGAGTAAGACCCTCCCTAACGCGTCTCCTAGATATGACACTAAATCATCTGATGGTGAGGCTCCAGTCCTGAAGCTTTGGGAAATGCAGAGTATTCCTTCATTGCCATCGCTCCCAGGTCTACTCTGACCCGAAGTGGTAGTACCTGTTAGGATCCTATCTGTAGATCAAATAGAACTGTTTGACCATTTAACTGTGTGCAAACAAATGACTCATGTTGAATACTAAGAGTATTATGTATCAATAACAATTGAACAATCTGTGTGCAAACGAATGAGTGATATTGAATAGAATTATTAGTGTTGAATAGAAAGACTTGAAACCCTTTTACTGTGTGCAAAAATTGATTTATTGATATTACAAAGCAATACTTGAAACCATTTAACTGTGTGGAAATAAATGAATTGTGTTGAATAGAATTAGGTTTGGTTTGTTAGTTTTATGGCATATCAACCTTTGTAGGTTATTTAACGCCAAATCCATTTTTATGTAAATAATCTGTTCTATTGAAAACGGTTCAGTTTAGCATAAGTACACAGTTTAATTGTCAAAAACATTTCCATTTCAAACTATTCAAGCAGTTATATGTAATAATTCAGTTAAGTGTAAATACAGTTTTAATGTCGAAAAACAGTTCTATTTGAAATAATTCAGTTAAGCATAAGCACGCAGTTTAAGTGTAAGTACGGTTTAATTGTCAAAAACGTTTCTATTTCAAGCTATTCAGTTTACTCAATTCATTTTAGCATAAGTATGCTGTTAGTTCTATTTAACCCATAGATAGGGCCCTATCAGGTGCTACCACTCCGGGCCAGAGTGGACCTGGGAACGATGGCAATGAAGGGGTACTCCGCACTCCCCAAAGCTCCAGCACTGCTGGAACCTCACCATCAGATTGTTTAGTGTCATATCCAGGACACTCGTTAGGGGGGTCTTACCCCTCTGCAGAGGTGCAATCGGTGTATTCTACAGCCCCTGCCAACTGGGCAATGAATAGAATTATTAGTGTTAAATAGCAATACTTATAACAAAAAATACTGTGTGCAAAAATTAATATTAAATAGAATTATTTGTGTTAGATAGCAATACTTGAAGCTATTTAACTGTGTACAAAGAAATGATGTCTGGCTTGTTTAAAAATTTTATCTTCAAACTATGCCTTTACAAATCATATATATACAGGATTTGGTATTAAATAACCTACAAGGGTTGATATGCCATAAAATCCAACCAACTGTCCCACCTACTGGTTATAGGCTCCATCAAATAATGATTTGGGAAAATTTGAATTCTCGGAAAGAATACTGGAGAATATTGAATCTGTCTGCGAGATTGTCCAAGTAATGTAATTAGGAGCGCCGATTGTTATAAAATTTTAGTTACAACATTGATGTTTTAAGATCAAATGTAGTTAAAAATTATTTTAAACATTATCTTAAACAGATCTATTTGACCCATTCTCAAACAGTTACTACGAAACAGGATCAGAGTGGACCGGGGAGTAATGGCAACGAAGGGGTAATCCTACACTCCCCAGATTTCCCGAATTGGAGCCTCACCACCGGATGCAGTATAGTGTCATACCCAGGATACAAATAATTTGAAAATATTCATTATACCATAATGCTCATACTGTATATTTTTCTTTCGATAGATTTGGTTGATCCAACGTACTATCAAGTGGGGGGGAGGGGTCATGTGGCTTAGTGGCTAACGTGGTGGTCTGTGACATCGTAGTAAACGAGTTCGAACTCTAATTGCTCTATTACGTTCTTTTCGGATGAACTCTCTAGTCTCTCCAGCTATGGCTTAAATAGTACCACAACTGTTCATTTTTTACAAGGATATTTTTGGCATTAAATAACCCAAGAAGGTTGATATACTATTAAAAACAGAAACAAGACCAAGCGTACTATCAATAAAACCCAGGTTATAAGAGAATGGGATGTATAAATAAAAGACCACGGTCTTTGAGAGAATAGGAATCGAAACTAAAACAATAATACCAGCTTTTTGATAATACATCTTTTTTAGACGCTCATGACGATACGGTTATCGTCTTTGGAAATGAAATCAGTTCATTCCCGGACGAGGCTGTTTACATTTCATCCTCTTGGGGAAAGGTATGACTCTGACAATTCTCTCTCCTGCTATAGGTAAATAGTAGGGCAGACTAGGCTCTCTAACCTTGGGGAAGGAAAACTCCGAATTTAAAACTGTTAAATTCCGCTTGAGATTTGACCTTGTGTCATATTCTGCACCTTGCGGTGGAGGTTTTTTTTAAGACCACACTATTTAACTTGTACGAGATTATACAATAGCTATCATCACTCAAAAAGTCTTTACTACTTCGCTGGTCGTTGTGCCAATGTAACAGTAACATTTTGCTTTGATTACCTCTGAAACATACAGTGCCTTCAATAAGTTTCCAGACTTTTTTGAACAGGCATTTAAAATTGCCGTAGACTCTGGAAAATTCACTATGTTATTGCTATACATCTTATGAGATGACTGACCAATTTTTATTATTCCAGGTTCAAATCAACAGCTAGAGCAGCAATTAGAATACACCATACTAAAGCCTGATTGTCACAGCTAGAGAATTTCAAAACTGCAATCTGGACGTGAGGACACTTTAGAAGAACGATATGCAATAAAATTCTGTTTTAAACTTGGAAGAAAGACCACAAAAATCTATGGAATGCTTCAGACTGCTTTTCGACCATGTTGCATGAATCGAGCATCAGTTTTTTTTTGTTTTTTTTTAGTGGCATAAGAGATTCAAGGAAGGCAGGGTGTCTGTGAGGAATGATGAGAGGTGTGGGAGGAGTAAGGAAGTCAATACACCAGAGTTGATTGGCCAAAGGGCTAGGGTTACTATGTTGAGGTTTTAAGGGAGTTCAGGAAGAGATTCCTAGGGAAGAGGCCAGCACTCTTCAAATCGGGTCAGTGGCATTTCCACCAGGACAATGCACCAGTCCACAACTCCATCCTTGTCACAGACTATTTGACCAAGATGGGCATCAAGACAGTTCCTTAGCCTCCCTATAGTCCAGACCTCGCTCTCTGTGACTTTTGTTTATTCCCTAAGCTCAGAGGCTGTCGTTATGAGACAATTGAGGAAATGAAAGAGGCTGTGACGAAGGTCATTGACATGCCCACACAAGAGGACTTCCATGAGGACTTTCAGAAGTTGTTGGAACGTTAGAATAAGTGCATTGCAGTCGGAGGAGATTACTTCGAAGGGAACTCTAGTTTCATGTGTGTACTATCAATAAAAGTGCCCATACGAAAAAAAAGTCTGGAAACTTATTTAATGATCTCGTATCTTTTGTATAATAAACTTTAGAATTTATCCAAAATAGCAAGACTTTTGCCAAAATCGCTTAAAATATCTAACCATCAGTTAAATCATCTAGGTTTTCATCCTTCATCTAAATAGCAATTTCTGACGTAATCTAGACGATTTAGATCAAGATGAAAAATATCTGAAGACATAAGCGATAAAAGGATCTTCGTGGTAGTGGTGATGTTAAAATGGGTAAGAGTACTTAAGGTACTCCTTAATTTACAAGTTTTAAAAGAAACAACATACAAAAAGACAGGGTGTATGACAAAATAATTAAGATTACAACCTAAGGGAACATATCATACCACATTATTATCCAACAGTTCGGCACACTTGGCAAGTCATTTCTTAAGTCTGTTTTTCTTTTCTTTTTCTTTTTTTAAAATCTTCCAAATAAAAACAGCTCAGTCGACAGAGACTGTAAAATACGCTGACTACATCTCTGCAGAAGGGTAAGACTCCACTCCAACCAATGAATATGCCGCATATGATACGAAACTGCATCTGATAGTGAGGTTTCAGTCCTGGATCTTTGGGGAATGTGGAGTACCACTTTATTGCCATTCCTCCCAGGTACACTCTCACCTGGGGTCGTAGTACTTGTTAAGGTCCCATTTATTGGCTAAATAGAACTGTTTAATAATTTACTCTATTTGAAATCATTTAACCGTGAGCAAACGTATGAACAATGTTGATTTGCAATATTAGTATTGAATAGAAATACTTGAAATCATTTAACTGTCAGCAAACAAATAGCAAGACTTGAAACCATTTGATAGCGTGCCAACAAAATGATTAATATTAAATAGAATTATTAGTGTTAAATAGCAATACCTGAAACCATTTAACTGTGTGCCAAAAAAAAAAAGATCTCTGGCTCGTTTAAAAATGTCACCAACAAACTATTCGCTTAGAATTGTGTGAAAAGGATTTGGATTAAATAACCCACAAGGGTTGATATGCCTTAAAATACAACCAAATCAAATTTTAAAAAAATGAAAAACACATAACGAAGCATCTTAATAAGTGAAAATTTTAGAAATTCAGAATCTAATTATATTCATTGTTTGATGAATATTGCATATATATATATATATATATATATATATAATGTGTGTGTGTGTGTTTTACATAACCTGTCTACCACGGGTAGGATGTAACAAGTCAATTTTTAAGCTGAGTACGGATGCTTTGAATTCGGAGTTAACCAAGGCTAATAATGTATAATGAGGGTGGGCCGAAAAGTTCATAGGCTGACCAAGATACTCTCATGGACCTCAACCAAATGATATTTACTTTTTAACATTGTTCTTCTTGCGGTCCACACACTTCTTCCGTTGGTGTTGCAATGCTTGGATTCTATTAGCCAAAAAGTTATCAACATCAGATATGACGTCAAGTCTATTTACTTTTCAACCCACCCTTGTGTGTGTGTGTATATATATATATATATATATATATATATATATATATAGAGAGAGAGAGAGAGAGCAGCCATATTACTTATTTCAACGCCTTCTTTATCGTTTTGCAACCTCTGTACAATAATACATATGAGGCTCCTTAATATTACTAATTACTTACCATTGTAATATACAAGTTGTATGGTATTCATTATCAAAAAAGACATAACATCGCTTTTATTAAAGTTAATCGGAATTGTATTTAAAGAAGGTCTTATTAGTTTTTGCCGTTTGTTTACTAAGAATAACTGGATAAGATTCCTACCTCAATGAGTGTCCTAGATATAACATTAAACCATCTAATGATAAGGCTCCAATCTTGGAAATTTGGGGAATGTGGAGTACCCCTTTATTGCCATCGTTCCCAGATTCACTCTGGCCTTGGAGTGGTAGCACCTGATAGGGTCTTCTCTACCGGTTAAATAGAATTGTTTGACATTTAAACTGTTTGCAAACAAATGACTCATGTTGAGTTGGATTGCTAGAAATAGAACTGTTTGATCATTTAACTCCGTATATATACAAAATGTTTACAAATCAAATATCTAATATATATGTAAAACAGGACTTGGCATTAAATAACCAACAATGGTTGATATGCCATAAAACCAAACCAAAGTAAGAGTTTGTTTACACTAAGCGTTGCATACCAAGTCAGTTTCTGGTTCTTACGGGTATCTGATAGTCTCAAAAAACCCTTAAAATTAAGATATAATAAATATTTAATTTTATTATTTTCCACGCTTGGAAGAGTTTTATTGTTTTAATTGTGTTTCTAAGCCTTTTTAAAACCAGGCAACCGTTTATATTAAATAGATCTTCTCGAAACCTGGTCGCAACAGAGAGTACCTAAGTGCATGTAGAAAGGGAAGAAAGAGCCATCTGCTATAAGTAACGGACTTCCCTTTTATAGCAAGAAAAAAAAGTATTAATTTAAAAACTATTTTCAATTAAATACATACTAAGCCTGGAAGCTCGCTTAACGTAACGGTTATATTTGTAGGAAATGAACACGGCGGCCCAAGTTCAAATCCTGAATGAAGTTGTTATTATTTCACATAGCGCGAATACCTTTGGGAAAATATGAATTCAACTATTCTTCCTTCGGCTATGAGTAAATAGTAGGGCAGACTGACTCTTTAACCTTGGTATGGCAACCAGTCTAGGAGAAAGAAAACTCTGACTTCAATCATAATTTTTGCAAAAGAGTACTAGTGCATGGTACTCAGTGAGGATCGAACTCAGACCTGCTTACTAAAGCTCGATTCTCTTGTATTGTTCATCATCATCAAGGTGTGCCAGTAACATCCATTCCTATTTACTATCGTTCTAAGTAGTTTCTTTAGATGGTACCCAGTGTCCACAATGAGCTGGTTAATGTAAATATTTGTTTATCAGCCAACACTGGCGTGTTCCTGTGTAGAAGTCCATTGAAGGACGTCGCTTAGGCGTTCGTCTTTACTTCCCCGGGAGTACCCAACATATATTATTTATCTTACTTGGATGTTTTGTGTGATGAGAGTTAAGTGGTCACACAGTTACTGTTTTGTAAGGTACTGCTTCCAGGATTTGTTCAAAACATGCTGCATCTTCATCTAGTTCCCATCTATCTTTTTCTTCTGGCATTTTGTTAAAGTTCGAGTGGTGTAACCATACAGTAGTACTGATACAGCTACAGCTTGGAAAAATTCCCGTTTTATTTTATCAGGGAGATCAGATTTCTATACAGTCGATAACCTGTCAAAAGCGTGTATTGGCATCGCTTTCCGTAGATGAGATATTACTACCGAGATATATGAATTGGTCTAATTTTAGAAGCATGTCATTTAATGAGATGGAGCCATTGTTCCATATATTTTTACAAAAAATATTTCGGAGAATATCTTCAATGCCCCAAATTTATGATCATCTGGTTTTGCAATGTGTGTACATGTCATGTGATGACAATAAAATGCTAAATTTGCCAAGGTTTTTTTTATCTCATCCTGTCCCAGTTGGCACGCTTTGCCCCACCTCAACATGAAGCTTATAAAAATTCTGTGACGACATCACATCAGTTCTTTTTTATTCAGGGACGCCTCACCCCAGCTTCATCAGCCTCACTCACCCTAGTCAGCCTTCATCATATTCAATGACCTTTTCTGTTTTTTGAAAAATTACAAGATGAATAAATATTTTCCTGTCGTTCGTTTACCTGTCTCTCTTAACCAGTATATTCATATCTATCTATCTATCTATCTATCGTGTATCTCCCTATTAACCAAAGTATTTTTTTACCTTCCTTTCTCAAAATTATGTTTCGTTACCCTCCGCCCTCTCTCTCTCTCTCTCTCTCTCTCTCTCTCTCTCTCTCTCTTAACAAAGCATATATTTTGGCAACTTGGTAGCAATTCGACATAAATTCAAAATTTGCCCGTATGAGTAATCAGAAAGATTGCTGGTTGGATTTGGGTGGGAGGTGATATCAGTGGGAAGTTTGGTATGTGAAGCTACAAAGAACTCCTGAGGAATGAATGGTGCCTCGTAACCTGAAGACGATTCCACCTTCTGGCAAACAAGTTTTTTTTTTTTTTTTCTTTTCTCTTTTCATCTCGGGGAAATGGTGGCATTATGTTGAATGCGTCATCGCCTATCTCTATAGGCACAAGAAATTACCGCGTGAATGAAGGATTGTAAGGCTCTATGTATTATTTAGATATACCGAATATACCAACGTCTTTTAGTCATTTGCATGTACAGATCATCCTTCGATTTTTTTTTAAACTGAGAAATATGCTTCGTGTATTGGTCGATCTTAATTTTGATCTCTTTCTCAAGGTAGACGAAAAGTTCATGTTCTGATTGTGACACTAAACTGCATCTGATGGTGAGGCTTGTATCATGGAGGTTTGAGGAATGTGGCGTGTCCCTTCATTTCCATTACACCTAGGTCCGATCTGACTCAGACTGCTAGTACCCGTTAGGGTCCCATCTATAGGTTAATTGGTTTGGATGGTTGGGTTTTATGGCATATCAACCTTCATAGGTTATTTAACGCCAAATCCATTTTTATGCGAAGAAACAGTTCTATTTCAAACAATTCAGTTTAGCATGAGTACACTGTTTAATTGTCAAAAACATTTCTATTTCAAGCTATTCAGTTTATTCAAACAGTTCTAATTCAGCTAATTCAGTTAAGCGTAAGTATAGATATCATTTACACTGTAAAATGTCAAAACAGTTCTATATTAAACAAATCAGTTTAGTGTAAGTACAGTTTCAACGTCTAAAAACAGTTCTATTTCAAATAATTCAGTTTAGCATAAGCACACACTTTAAATGTAGTTACGGTTTGTCAAAAACATTTATTTCAAGCTATTCAGTTTAGTGAAACAATTCAGCGTAGCATAAGTATGCCGTTAGTTCTATTTAACCCATAGATAGGGCCCTATTAGGTACTACCACGCCGGGCCCGAGTGGACCTGGGAGCAATAGTAATGAAGGGGTGCTCCGTATGCCCCAAAGCCCCAGAATTACTGGAACCTCACCATAAGATTGTTTAGGCTCATATCCAGGACACTCATTGGGGGTGGGGGGTCTTACCCCTCTGCAGAGGTGCAATCGGTGTATTCTACAGCCCCAGCCGACTGAGCAATATCTATAGGTTAAATAGAACTGTTCAATCATTTACAGATAATTATCATTATTATCAGTTTTTTAGCTATACAGCTGTGTGCAAATTATTTGTGTTTGATAGGAATACTTGATAAATAGAATAAATAATGTTAAATGTTTTCAAGTATTGCTATTTAACTATGTGTAAACAAATAATAAATAGCAAATAAAATTATTAGTGTTGAATATAAATACTTGAAACCATTTTACTTTAACAACTCGTTTAGAAATATGTTAACTACAAACTATCGCCAACAAATCACATATATAACAGGATTTGGCACGAAATAACCCAAAAGGGTTGATATACCATCAAACACCAACCAACCAACCGACCGAAAACTTCAGCTTATAACTCATGTTAAGATTGGTAATATCTAATTTATCTACTATTCAGGTAGTATCTAAACTAAACTAAACTTGATAGTGAGGCTCCAGTTCTGGAGTACTTCTCCATTACCCAGCCCAGTCGGTATAGAGCAGTAAAATACACCGACTGCATCTTTGGAGCAGGATAACCCCCTCAACGATTGTTCTGTATATGCCATTAAAGAATCTGATGGTGAGGCTCCAGTAGTGCTGGAGCTTTGGGGAATGTAAGGTACCCCTTTATTGCTATCGCTCCAAGGTCCACTCTGGCCCGGAATGGTAGCACCGGATAAGGGTCCTATCAATGGGTGAAATAGAATTGTGTGATATTTAAACTGTCTGCAAAATTGAATTGTTAGAAACAGAACTGTTTGATCATTTAACTGTGTGTATGTACAAAATGTTTACAAACCATATATTTAATATATATGTAAAACTGTTTTGGGCATTAAATAACCAACAATGGTTGATATGCCATAAAACTAAACCAAAACAAAACTGTCCATTGCCATTACTTCCAGTTCCACACTAACTTGGTTAAAAATTCACTTACCTAGGAAGCAGCGTAGCATCAACCGAAAAGGACATCGACACGAGGTTAACGAAAGCATGGACAGCTATTAATAGGCTATCGATTATATGGAAATCAGACCTAACCGATAAAATGAAACGCAGTTTCTTCCAGGCAGCGGTCGCATCGATACTGCTATATGGATGCACTACATGGACTCTAACAAAACGGCTGGAGAAGAAGCTAGACGGCAATTACACAAGAATGCTGCGAGCAATCTTGAACAAGTCCTGGCGGCAACACCCCACAAGACACCAACTGTACGGCTATCACGAAAACTATTCAAGTTAGACGAACCAGACATGCAGGACACTGCTGGAGAAGCAGGGACGAACTCATAAGTGATGTACTCTTATGGACCCCCACACATGGCCGGGCAAAAGCAGGACGACCAGCACGAACATACATTCAGCAGCTATGTGAGGATACGGGATGTTGTCCAGAAGACCTGCCTGAGGCAATGAACGATAGGGGAAAGTGGCGAGAGAGGGTCAGGGATATCCGTACTACCAGCACGACATGATGATGATGATGAATCAAATAAATCTGTTTAAAAATCATTCAAATTTGATAAGACTGTACTAAAAAAAAACCTCTTAAAACAATTGCATAACAAAAGTAAATATGAACGTACAATAAACGCGATTCCCTAACCTCATGGTATAAAGTAACCTAGGACGAGTTGGCATGCCGTTAAAATCAATCAAAAAATCAAGTAGTAACAATGCTATACCAGAATTAATTAGTTGTAGTATTTGTAGTAGTTTAAGAACTAACAATATGTAGGTTGGTTTTATGGCATGTCAACCTTGGTTGGGTTATTTTCTGCTTAAATCAGTTATTATCTCCAATTATATACGTTATAAAAAATGTATATTCATAATCATTCAAAGTTCACGCTTTCTCACACCCAACATTATATATACACAGTAAAGTTTGCGACTGAAGTCGAGCTAGACAAGAAAGCTCCCTTTTCAATAGGTACCACACCGAGGTGTAGGAGAGAGAGCACCCCTCCATTCCCTGGATTGGTCCACTTTACCCTTGAATATGACTCGACTTGGGACCGAACTTCGGTCTCCCCAGACATTGGAGAACGTTCTACCCACTAGACATATATATATATATATATATATATATATATAATAGCGACCTTAGTCGAGGGTGACCCGAAGGCTCCATTTTCAATAGCTACTACACCGAGGTGTTGGGGAGGGCGCTACTCTATTCCCTGGATTACTTCACTTTACCCCTGATTCTTACCTTATAATGCTGAGTGTTAAGCAAGGCGGCATCAAGTACCATTTTTAAAAGTCTTTGGTATGACTCCACCTGGAATTGAACCCCGGTCTCCCAGATCATTGGCGAATATATATATGAAATCAAATAAAATTGTGAACATACAGCTTTGTGCCAGCTAGGAATGAACAGTAGGATAACCCGGGTTCTCTAACCTTGGTAAGGCAACCTGTATAGGAGAAGGAAAACTGAATGTAAACTAGCAGTACTCTGCAGAAAAATTGACCTTGTGTCACACCTTATTTGATGCGGAGACATATATATATCGGCCCATTGGTCTAGTGGATATATAATTATCCATCGTCTCCGCATCGAATAATAGGTTGCCTTACCAAGGTTAGAGAACCCAGTTTGCCCTACTATTCATTCCTAACTAGTACAAAGCTTATATCCACGATCATTTTAAACAGGTAAACACTTCATTCTTAGTTTCATTACCAATTGGAGTGATGGCAACCAATGAGTGATGCCAAATTTCCCAGAGATTCATAACTTGAGCATTATCATCGGATGCATTTTACTATCATACCCGGGACTCCAACTTTTGATTAGGTCAACGTATTCTACCCCACCCCGCCGACAATGTGGAAGCTTAACTGGATAAGACTATGAAGAATATCAAATGCGGGCGATGATGAGAGAGAGAGAGATTAGACAATCAGTAACATAATGTGAATGCAACAAATTGGCTCAGGAGTACAAAAGCAAGTACGACTGGATCCACCGAGAACTGTGCAAACGACTGAATTTTTACTACACGCGCAAATGGTATAGGCACAGAATGGAATCAGTTCCGGAAAATGAAATATGTAAAATTCTTTTGGATTCTGAGATAAAAACAAATAACCCAATAATTTTTCAACTCGCAGACTTTGCCTTTCCAAAAAGATTTTTCTGCATAGAAATGGAGACAAATCTGTATTACTTTTTCTAGTATTATAGGGAGTGGTATTGTGCTGCCACAGCAAAAATGGGTGGGGCTTAGAACTTTTTGAACGAACCTTGTGTGTCGCTGTAAGTATATAACCGTATGTGTACATGTGTTTAACTAAGCCCAACGCTACGAACAGGATGCAACACAAGAACAGCCTTTGGAGATTCCAACTTCTGGTTTTGCCATTCCACCATTCCCTGCCATTCCCTGTCCTCGTAGTCACTGGAATTTAATTCAAAAATTTCTTTCCTCTAGACTGGTTTACACTAAAGAACCTAGTCTGTTCTACCGATAGCTGGGTTAAGAATAGATGGATTTGTGTCTCTTTCAAGAGGATCATCGCGAAGTAAAACGCAAAAGGTCTCGCCCAGGATTTGAAATCTGGTCACCGAGTCCATTTTCTACGACGATAATCGTTATGCTAACTGACTCCGGAATTACCCACGCTTATGTAGTCATTTAACGAGTTTTGTTTTTTTGGTGGAATATAGCCAGGTGTATGGAGTCACCTGTGAGACTTGAGTACACTAGTAATGGTCTGTAAGTCTAGTTCGTTAAAAGATACACCTCTCGAAATTAGGTTTGGTTGGGTTTTATGGCACATCAACCACTGTTGATTATTTAAAGCGAAAAAGATAAATTCCCAGACTTAGATAGCTGAGAAAAGATGACAGTACTACCAATAATAGTAGGAGTCTTTCGAACGCTACTGAAGATCCTCAAAGAGAAAAAGAAGAAACTGAAGATTTGGGTAAAGATTGAGATCGTTCATACCTCAGTACTGTTAAGACCGGCTAGAATACTACGAAGGGTCCTGGAGAACTAACTGTCACTTGAACTCATTGAAAGCCATCAGTTACTCCTGGTGGGAAAAATCGCACAGAGTATAAAGGCTGAAGAAGATAATATGTCCTACTATTTATCTCAAACGTAGAGTGGAATGCAAACTTGAATTCGGGGCACCGATTCCATTTTCTGCCCCGATAACCGTTACGCTAAGCATGCCCCCTCAAATGTACATTTATGAGTGAAGATGTGACACACACCATCGATAAATATGTAGTTATGTTGGTTGATACCTAGATACTAACAAGCGTATCGCTACTATGTTTTCAGAACTTTATTCAAACAGTTAAAAGCGCCATAACATCTTTCTCTGCTTGATTTTGTTGATTCAAATTGTTTGAACAATGGAAAAAGAAAGAACTTTGTTTTTATAAACTACTTCTTTTTTTTTTTCTTTTATGAGTGTGTAAGGGGGGGATGGAAGAGAGAGTGAGTGAGAAAGGAGGAAAAAATACATTTTTGGTTATTCTAGAACCAAACCAAGACTACATTTTTAGATAATGCATTTAAAACAACAAAAGCCAGCAAAATTAAGAACTTTACCTGTCATTTTGAGATTCTGCACGCAGAAAAAAAGCAAAACTTGAATTGAACTCTCATAGACCACGTGACTCTTAGATATTACCAATTTCTTTAAGAGGGGGTCATCTGTTATGACGGTTTTCTATGTTTGTCTGTGATGATGAAATTGTTCGTCTGAAAAATATGGAAGGTACTCAATTTCAAATTTTTAGTCGTATATTTTTAGAATACATCAAATGCTTTCAAAAATTGAAACATTATTTTCACTTTCTACAATGTGCTTTCTTTCCTTTTCTCTTACTTCATCGTTTATTCTTTCCCTTTTTTTCATTTCAGTAATTTTTTCCTTTTTTTTCCTTCACTCATTCCTTCCTTCTTTCTTCTTTTTCCTTACCATCTTTCCTCTTATCTTCCCTTCATTTTTATTTTTGTTTTTATTCCTCGATTTCTTTCTTTTCCTAACATCCTTCTTTTCTCTTCTTCTTTCTTTTACTTCCTTTTTCTTACCTTTGTTCTCTCTTTTCCTTCCGTTCTTTTTTGCTTTCTTTTTTTTCTCTCCCCCTTTTTTTATTTTATTGTATTTTTAATTTTTTTTCCACCTCCTTCCAAGCATCAGACGCGATAAATAAATTTATTTATCCACTCAATGAGACGCTATCAAGAATCGCTGGCCATGTCAGCGAGATTTAGAATATGCTGACTATATCTTCTGCAAAGGAGTAAACCCTTAACCCCACAAAAAAATAGGTGGTATCTTGGATCTCTAGGGAGAATGGAAACCGCCTCCCCCACTGGTGTCATTACTCATAGGCAGTGGTGGACTTACATATAAGCTACAGTCAAGGGATACAGCCTCAGGGCTACAAATGTTTTTAAAATTACATTTTTATTTTATTATTATTCTTTAAAAATAATATATTATATGTATATTAAAAAATTAAACGGAAAAAATTTCAATTTTGTAGTTCCATTATAAACTTAGGAGTCTAGTCGGCTGGAGCCGTTGAATATACCGATTGCATATCTGCAGAGGGGTAAGACCCCCCCGCAACGAGTGTCCTGGTTATGACACTCAACAATATGATGGTAAGGGTCCAGTAATGCTAGAGCTTTGGGGAATATGGGGTACTCCTTCATTACCAGTACTCCTGGGTCAGCTCCGACCCGGAGCGGTAGCACCTGACAGGGTCCGATCTATGGGCCAAATAGAACTGCTTAATTCTTTCCCTGTATCCAAACAAATGACTTATTTTAAATTAAATTGTTCAGGATTCGCAGCAATACTTGGAACCATTTAGCTGTGTATAAAGAAAATTAGCTCAGTCACGTTTAAAAATGTTATCTACAAAATGTGTTTACAAATCATGTGTATTAACAAGTCAGCTGGGGCTGTAGAATACTCCGACTGCATCTCTGCAGAGGAGTAACCCCCCTACGAGTGTCCTAATTATGACACAAAACCATCTGATGGTGAAGTTCCAGTAATGCTGAATCTTTGGGGAATGCAGAGTACCCCTTCATTGCTATCGCTCCCAGGTCCACTCTGGTTCGGATTGGTAGCACCTGATAGGGTCCTGTCTATGGGTCAAATAGAACTAAACTGCGTACCAATGCTAAACTGAATCACTTGAAACAGAACTGTTTTGACATTTAATTGTGGGTGGAAAAAAACTATACTTATACTTAACTGAATTGTTTGAATTAGAAGTTTGACTAAACTGAATAGCTTGAAATAGAAATGTTTTTAACAAACTTTGTACTTATGCTAAACGGAATTGTTTGAAATAGAACTGATTATTTGTATAAAAATGGATTTGGCGTTAAATAACCTGCAAAAGTTGATATGCCATAACACCCAAACAAACAAATACCTAATATATTGTATGAACCGGATTTGGCATTAAATAATGTACAATGGGTGATGCTTCATAAAACTTAACCAATCAACCATATATTAGAAAGAATAACCTTTTTTTTTATAGCTTTGGTCTTCAGCAGGTGAAAGCTCGGCTCGAACTCTGGTCCTAGTTCCACTCTGACCCGAAATAGTTGTGCTTGTGAGGTTCCCATTTATCGGTCAAATAGCTCTGGTTGAAAATTATTCGTATTAGATAGAAATACTTTCTCATTTAACTGTGTGCAAAAGAAAAAAAAATCTTACGAAACAACAGAAAATACATAAATATAAAGTATAATAAACGCGATTCCCTATACTCTTGGCATAAAAACCTCAGACAGGTTGAAATGCCATTAAACTCATTTTTAAACTGCAAACATTCTATTAAAAATACCTTAGATTGAATGTTTGTATTAAAATCATCATCGTCTTGTTGTGCCATCAGCACGGATATCCCTGACCCTTTCTCGCCACTCCTCCCTATCGTTCATCGCTTCCGGTTGGTCCTCAAGGCTACATCCCGTATCCTCACAGAGCCGCTGTATGTAGGTTCGAGCTGTCCGCCCTGCTTTTGCTCGGCCATGTGAGGGGTCCATAGGAGTACATCACTTATGAGCTCGTCCCTACTTCTCCAGCAGTGTCCTGCATGCCTGGTTCGTCTTACTTTGATAGTTTTCGTGATAGGTGGTAGGTGGTCGTACAGATGCTGCTTTGTGGGGTGTTGCCTCCAGGACCTGTTCAACATTGCTAACACAGCATTCTTGTGTTGTTGCTGTCAAGCTTTTTCTCCAGCCGTTTAGTTAGCGTCCATGTAGTGCATCCATATAGCAGTATCGACACGATCGCAGCTTGGAAGAAACTGCGTTTCATTTTATCGGTCAGGTTTGACTTCCATATGACCGATAGCCTATTGATAGCTGTCCATGCCTTTGTTAGTCGCATGTCGATGTCTGTCTCGGTCGATGAGACACTGCTTCCTAGGTAGGTGAACTAGTCTACTAGTTTCAGAGAGCTGTCGTTTAGTGTGGAAATGTCTCCTGTTTGGACTCTATTTTATTTGTTCAAAATGAGAGAAAATGAAAATTACACTCGAAAAAGAGGACAATAATGTGTACATTAGTAGCTACAATAATATTGAAGAAGTCCTGGAGGCAACACCTCACCAAGCACCAACTATACGGCCACCTACCTCTCATCACGAAAACTATCCAAGTTAGACGAACCACTGCTGGAAAAGCAGGGAAGAGCTCATAAGTGATGTACTACTATGGACCCCCACATATGACCGAGCAAAAGCAGGATGACCAGCTCGAACATACATACAGCAGCTATGTGAGGATACGGGATGTAACCCTGAAGACCCGTCAGAAGCGATGAACGATAGGGAGAAGTGGCGAGAGAGGGCCAGGGATATCCGTGCTGACGGCACGACATGATGATGATGATGAGTAGCTACAAAATCATGTGAGATATTTCAAGTGTGTGCGTGTGTGAATGAACGTAAAATGTGCGTATTTAATTTTCTCCCAACTGAAAACCAAATATACCTTTTCTTAATCATTCCTCCCTCCAATTTCTTTGCTAAGAAATTTTTCGAATTTTTTCTTTCATTTATTTTTATTTCTTTCTTTATCTTTTAACTCTTTTATTTATTTATTTGTTTATTTATTTATTCATCTTATTTTTATTTATTTGTCTATTTTTTTTACTGATTTATCCTTTTGGCAAATTTCATCGCGACACCAAATGACGCAAATTCCCCTCCTTAGAAAAAGAAATAAAAACTTCAATCTATACGCGATATTTTCAACACAAAAGAGATCTAGTAATGGAAGGCACATCTCGGGTATCTCTCTTTTCGCTGTGGCGGGTAGCTTCTCTCTAAATCTCCCTCGTCCTCCATCTCTCTTTCTCTCTGTTTATCTATCTTTCTATCTCTCTTAGCAAATGTCGTCTATTCAATGGATATGGGTCAAGTCTAATGTCTCGGCTTATCTTGTCTATTCGTGCATTTCCGTTAGGTTCTCTTTCTCTCTCTCTCCGGTTTATAAATAACAAAAATCTGTCTTTTTCTTCCAGTAATTTTACGCAGTTTTCTTTTTAACTGGAAATATAGAGACGAACGAAAGAATGACTTTTTCTAAGAACAGCTAAAATGAATAATTTCGTTAAATTAAATTTGATTAATAAAATGATTATTGTTGTCTCAAACGTACGAAGTAATTTACTAAACTTTTTACTTAGATGTGGCACAAGGTCAATGAAACTTGAACTTACTCGTTAAGGTTTGCTAGTCTAGCTTGCTAACCATTACACCACCCGAGACGCCTAACTCAAACATATATGTTTGAGTTCATGGTTATTAATTTTATTTATCGAATTTTACATAAAATAAAATCTTATTCCTACGTCACCAGATGAGTCTATAACATAATACCTCATTTTACCACAACAACGGAATATCTCATTAATATGTGTGTGTGTGTATATATATATATATATACACGAGGGTTAGTCAAAAAGTAATGCCTTTTTCTTTAGTACAGCAATAATTACCGACACAAGAACATGCTTCATACATCAAAATGAAGCAAGTCTTAAATGGATCACATTCCTACTTCTCAACATAGTCACCATTTCTCTCAATAGCAATTTTCCGTGATTCAGTATGTTAGCCTTTTATTCAGTTTTTCTTGTTCATGAACAGGATGTCGCAACTGTTGTTGACTGTTTAAAAACTATCAGAAGTCTCTGTTAGTGCATCCGAATACGGGTACTTTCGACCATATTTGGTCATTTGCGAGTATGTGGTTACTCCTGTTTTGACGTCCTCCGTTGAGACATTCCGTTCGTAAAAAAAAAAGTAGAATAAAACGCTCAACACGAAATCTCTACCTTTTATTTTCTATAGAATATGCCCACAATGGAATCTGCTGCACACCAGCCCATTGGCATATTGGTTAGAGTATTCGTCAATCGTCCGGGAGACCAGAGTTCAATCCCAGGTCGAGTCATACAAAAAACTAAAAAAAAGTGGTACTTGATGACTCCTTGCTTAACACTCAGCATTATTAGGGACAGATCAAGGGTAAGTGGTGCAACACAGGGAAAGAAATAGCGCCCTCCCCAACACCTATGTAGTTGCTATTAAAAAAGGAGCCTTCGAGTGATCCTCGACTACGGTCGGCCAACATATATACTCGTGGGTGAGTCAAAAAGTAATGCCTTTTCTTTAGTACAGGAATAATTTCTGATACATCAAAACGAAGCTACGGTCGGCCAACTTAACTTATATATATAATCTTACGATCGTTTTACTTTTTTTTAGCGGGGATGCATCTTAAATGCAAATTCAAGATTACTTCCCGGTATTCATTCATGTATCTATTTGCAACTAATAATATACACTGTGCATGCACACACACACACACACACACACACACACACACCATCGTCCTATGACTCAGAGTCTCACCTGTCACGACGATGATCAAATGGAGATTGCAAATGTCCAATTCCTCCAGTCTCTTTTCCAGAACTTAGGAACTGTTCTAAGTGTTCCACCTACAATTGGTATCACTGTCATCTTCATGTTTCAGAGCCTTTTCAACTCTGACAAGATCCAAGTGTTATATATATATATATATATATATATATATATATATATATATATATATTCATTTTGTAGACCTATGGAACAGCAAAATCCCTGAGATGAGGAAGTCTTTCATTCTTGTTTATTAACGCTCGGTTTGATCTTCCGGCCGAGATTTGGTGATCCATTTGTATTTCAAGATCCCTGAGAATTTTATGCGTCTAATTTTTTACGACAGATTCTGGTTTGTGCACATACCATTGGTCAAATTTTAATCCCTTGCACAATTCCTAGTGGATCACCTTTCCTACCCACCCGTGTCTAATCCTCTATTCTTTTTGTACCAGTTTGCTGCATTTGTTTATTATAATTAACCGTTTCATCCCTGTCACCACATAACCTTTACTAACTATTATTCTGCATATTATATTTTTACTTTGATATAATTGGTTCTTGTGGCGTTATTTTGTGCAGCTATTAAAAGGTTTAGTTTCTCTCTTCAGGTTTTCCCTTCGTAGCCATGTCTATCATTTCGTATGCGATTTCTTTAGTTTGTCGCTCGAAGTATCCATACAGTTGTTTTTCTTTTCATTTTCGTTTTCTAGATTTTATGATTGTTATTTTTTCTGTTTGTTTTTTAGTTATTTCTGTTGATATTGCTGATATTGTATGCTTTGATCAGTCTTTCCTTGCTCTTTTTTGTATATTCCACGAGTCCCAGAATTGTTGCATCTACACATTGGTCAGGGCAGGCGAGTCCACTTTTTCTTTCTTTTCTTGTCACATAGTTTGTCATTTATTAGAAGCAAGTCCCCGTGCATCGTCATCACTTTCTTTGTTCTGTCTTGAGTTCTTCCCTTGTCTATTTTGAGAATGGCCCAGAGTATCTTACACCAGGTACAACTGGGTATTTTTTTTTTTTATCTATTTATTTATTTGTATGAAAGTTCTACGGCAGAGTTCTGTTTCCAGAAGTTTTTCTTGCTCTTCTGAGATATTTTCTTTTTCCTTTTTCTTTCATTTCCGTTTAGTTGTTGGTGTTCACTTCTAATATTTCTCGACATTTGTTTTTTTTCCCCACGTGTTCTGATTAAGCAGGTCTGTTTCTTTAGTTTCTCTTTTTAAGCATGGTACATTTTTTTCAATCCCAAATTCTTGGCTGTATATTCTTATAGTTTGTATAAAGATTTCTAGTTCTTTTTCATCCTTGGCAAATATCTCCATATACATGAGACGGTTTATTGTTTCATGGGGTTTAGTAAATTTGTTGCGTCCAGTACATATTCCTTGCATCTATTTAATGACATCATTGCCGGAGGCGATGAATGATAGGGAGACGTGGAGAGAGAGGGTCTGGGATATCCGAGCTAGCCACACGACATGATGATGCTATAATTGTAGGGATGAGGATGAGTTTTCCAAGAAGATACTGTTTTGGATTAAAACTTCTGTTAGGGTTTGTTCTCTTGCTTTTAAGTATTCTAGATAGGATGGTGAGGCTCTAGTCTTCTAGTTCTGGTCAGTGTGGAGTACCTCATCACTATCATTACACTCGGGCCTGGACTGGTAGTATAGGGTCTCATCTATAGGTTTAAATGGAACTGTATAGCAATTTACCTGGGTGCAAAGAAATGATAGATATTAAATTGAATTGCAATTGCTTCATATTTGAAATCGTTTAACTGTGTGTAAACGAATGAATAATTTTGAATAGAATCATTAGAGTTCAATAGCAACATATGAAAGCATTTAACTATGTGCAAACAAATAAGTTCTGGCTTGTTTAAAATATTATCTACAAATCGTATACATTTGTGTATCATCATCGTCATGTCATGCTGCTAGCACGGATTTTTCTCTTTCTCTCTCTCTCTCTCTCTCTTTCCCTATTCGTCTATATCATCCATCACTTCCTGGCAGCTCTTCTAGACTACATCCTGTGTCTGTACAGAGCTGTTGTCGATAAATTCCAGTTGGTCACCCAACATTTGCACGTCCGCGTGAAGGGGTCCGTTGGAGAACGTCTCTTATAAGTTCGTCTTTATTTCTCCAGCGGTGTCCCGCATGTCTTATTTTGATAGTTTTAGAGATTGAAAATAGGTGGCCGTACTGCTATTGTTTTGTGGAATGTAGCTTTCAGGATCTGTTCGATATAAGCTCGTTGTATTCTTGTGCAATTCTCGTCAAGCCTTTTTCTCTATACGCTTAATCAGCGTCCATTTGGTGTATCCATATAGTAGAATGGACACAACTGCTGCCTGAAAAAAATTGCTTTTTATTTTATCGGATAAGTCTGACTACCAGATGCTCGATAACCTATCGATAGCAGTACACGCCTTCGCTAGTTGCATATTGATGTCATTTCCAATAGATCAAACGCTGCTTCCGAGGTGGGTGAACTTGTCCACTAGTTTCAGAGAAGCACCATTTAGTGACATGGAGGCCAATGCTGCCTGCTCCAGACTATTCAGCGAGTATTCAACTTAGGTAGGTGTATTTGCCAGAAGTGCAATGTCATCCGCGTAGACTGAGTCTGTAATAGTTTTTGTGGGGTAGCGTCTGCTTCTTGCCTTTTTTAGGGTAAAGCCATTTTCTTTCATTAGATCTATCGACGTTCGAAGTACGTAGTCTAGGTAGATTATGAAAGATTGCCAATATATAAATAAAGAAGATTAAATAATCTATAAAGGTTGATATGCCATAAAACCCAACCAACCTACTGTTGATTCCTTTTTTCAATTTTTGATAGGTTTCGTGATTAAGTTTATGCCTTGCATTAATATTTTCAGTCATTCTATTATCCCAGTTTGTGGAATTTTCTAATATATATATATATATATATATATATATATATATATATATTTGAGAGTTTTTCACACCAACGTTACCTTTTGGTTTCTCACTGGAGTTTGAGTGACTGCAAGTCTCCAGGACTCTTCTCAGTATTGTGGCCTATCTTAATAATACTGTAGTCTCTACTTGTTCTCTGATTTTAAGTCTTCTAGTCCTTTTACCAATCCTTTACAATTCATATCACAACTGGTATCACAGTCATCTTCATGTTCCTTATTTTTTTCAGATCTCTTGCAAGGTCATGATATTTTTCCCTCTTTTCGCTTTCTTTTACTCTGCGGTCTACCTGGACGGCAAAGTCCACTATTCGGCAGGTTCTCTTTTTCTATGATCATAGGTCAGGTCGTCTAGTCGAGAATAGGTGATCCGTTTGTATCTCAAAATCATAGGGAACTTAGTGCGTCTCATTCTCCAGGACGGATTCTGGATTGTGCATATACCAGTTGTTCGTATAGTGAAATTAAAACTTTTTGCACAATTCCCTATGGATTACTTTTCCTACCCAGTTGTCTTATGCTCTTTATGCTTATCGTTTTGTCTCTATCACCACATAACCTACGTTTGCTAATTTATTGCGTCTTATCAATTTTTACTTTAAATTAGTTTGTCCTTATGGCATTGCTTTATGCTGCTACTTGGATAGATTTAGTTTCTCCCTTAAGTTTTCCCTTTCTTAGCCATATCCAAGTCTTCGTATGAGATTTCACTTTTTTGGTCTCTTGAAATATCAACGTAATTGCTTTTCTTTAGATTTTTGTTTTCTAGTTATCATATTTACCCAACCCCTCCGCTCGGGCAGGATTTGACACAAGGTCAATTTTTAAGCGGAGTTTAACAGGTTTCAATTCAGAGTTTTCCTTCTCCTAGACTAGTTGCCTCACCAAGGCTGAAGAACCTAGTCTGTCCTACTATTTACCCATAGCTGGAGGGAGAATAATTGGATTCATACCTTTCTCAAGGGTATTAGTGCTATGTGAAATGCAATCAGTCTCGTCCAGGATTTGAACTCGTGTCGCCGTCTCCATTTCCTAAGACGATAACCATTACACCACAGGCACCAGGGGTTTTCTAGTTTTTGTTGTTCTTTTGATCCTTGTGCTGTTTCTAGCCGCTGTAATTAACCTTTCTTTATTCTTTTTATATAGTCTTCGAATCGACCTATCGGTGTATCGACACTATCTTCAATGCTGACAAGTCTTCTTTCTCCTTTTTTTCTGTCATCTCTGGAATGTAAAACCTTATGTATCGTTATGAGTTTTCTTGTTCTCTGGTCCATTTTCTGAAGTTTTTCCCTCGTCGACTTTAGAATGGTCCCGAGTATTTTACTAGGGGGACAGCCCAGGTGTTTATCCCTTTGATGAGGTTTCTGTTATATAGTTTGGTTTCGAGTAGTTTTTTTGTTCTTCTGAGATACTAATTTTTTTTCTTTCATTCCTGCTTATTTAATGGTGTCCGTTTCCAATATTCCCAAGTACTTGTAATTTTCCTTTTCTTCGAACGATCTGATTTTTTAAAATTTTTTTATTTGGTGGTTCTATTCCCTCCGTCATTTGCTGTTTACGCTTCTCATTATTAGCATGGCACATTTTTCAAGGGCAAATTCCATCCCAATGTCCTGACTGTATATTCTCACTGCCTGTATTAGGGTTTCCAATTCTTTTTCGTGTTTAGCAAATAGTTTGTTATCGTCCATATACATTAAGTGGTTAATCTTTTCTTGCAATTTATGTAATTTATAACTATATTATTATTATTATTCTGTGAGTTTTTCATATCAGTTTTAACTGGTGATTTTTCTCTGAATTCTGAGTGACAGCAAATCTCTTCAGGTCTCTGGGACTCTCCTCTGTATTCAAATTGATCTCAACAGCTCTTTAGTTTTCGTTCTCGATTCTTCCTTTTATCTCCATTTCCCCCATCCCTTTTCCAGGCAATTGAGAACCATTCCAATTGCACCAAAAACAATTGGTACGACCGATACTTTGTTTTTTTTTTTCAGAATTTTTTCATCTCTGTAGCAAGATTTAAGTATTTGTCTATCTTTTCGCTTTCTTTCTTTAATCTTTTGTCCAAATTTGTGATTTTGAAGTCGTTTAAACAGGCTGAGATAATTGCAATTTCATGAATTCGTTATTTTTTCATTTGATTTTTTTAAATGCATTCAATCATTCTTAAATCTTAATCTGAAGATTATATGATATTGAAGTAGAAGAGGATGATTTTATACACTTTGAGGTTTGCTGTCATAATCGGAAGCTTTTATCATAAGGAACAGCGCGAGGATTTTTACTGCTTTAGGCGCCTCTGTAATGTAAAGGTTAGCTAGCTAGGCTAGTATTCAATCGTTAGCGAGTGAGTTCTCACTGTGTGCCTCATACTTCTGTTTTTTATTAGACAAAACTAAGCTGAGTAAAAGAATTTTTCTTTTTTTTTTATTCGTTTTTCGTAACTTCTGCTTGAATGTCAATGCAATATCACTGTGCTCCACTGTTGTTGGCATTATCGTAGGAGTTGGTGCGTTGAAACATTGGGTATTGCTTCACTCTGTGTGTGATTTGAAAACTGCACAGATGAGCGTGCAGTAACGTAGTCTAAGTCGAGAATTTGTGTTTTACGAGTTCGAACTGAACTATAACGTCGCCGAAGCAACCAAAAACATTTGTTGTGTTGAAAGATAAAAGTACAGTAGATCACAATATAATAACCAGATGGTTTCGCTCGGGTAACAAGAACCTCGAACATCCGGCTGTGTTTTAAGCCCGAGAAGTAAATCTGGGGAGTAGCATTTGAAGAGTATCAGGCGAGCTTGGTATCTCAGGTTAGAAAATATAGTAAATACTTTAACCCGTCCGAGGAAAATTAAAACTTTTATAAGTTAACATGATTCAACACTTATTTGGTTTGGCTTCTTTGTTTAATGGCATATCAACCTTCTTTCTAGAAGAACAGTGTTGTATTGTATACTACGCGGATACAAATATGCACGGGAACATAACTGATAATGAAGACTTCAATAACGAACGAATACACTTCGTTACAAAAATATAAATCTCTCACAGTTTATTTTCGAAAAGGTGATGTTTGTTGTGTGTGAGAAATGAGTGGAGACGAGGACGGACTGTTATATTGACCCAAGTACTTCCTCGACCATACCAGCACTTCTTCCGCATCTTGGCTTGGGTTGCTAAACCGGGGTTCACTACAGACCCAAAGACCCTCAATCTGCAGCTGGTTCTCACTTTGACATCCTGTCTCTGACTCGAACCGCCCGGTTATATCATTTTGTAACGTCCACCTGCTTCCGCTGTTCTTCCGCTTATTTACACGGGTGCATCTCTTGATTGACAGCTCGGTCGAGGGTCAATATATAACAACAGCAGTGATTTTATTTAACCAATAGCTGAGAGGATAAGAGGGTTCATACCTTTCCCAAAGATATTTGTCTGAAAGTGAACGTAATAGCGCGACTACGATTCCACAGTCCAGCGCTTTAACCATTACACCACGAGGACACTCCTTTATTTGGTTTGCTTTCACTTCATTGCCATTACTCCCAAGTCCACTCTGACTCAGAGTGGTAGTACTCGTTAGAGTCCCATCTATTCTATCATTTTCTATACTTGAAACTATTTAACTGTGTGCAGATAAATGATCAGTATTATCAACGCTTTGCTAACAAATGATTAATGTTGAAATATAAAGTAATACTTGATAGAATAATAATAGAATTATTAGTGTTGGATAGCAATACTTGAAACTATTTAACTGTGTGCAAACAAATGAGCTCTAACTAGTTTAAGAATAAAGTTACTTACAAACTATTCACTTACAAATCGTGTGTGTGTGTGTGAATAGGATTTGGTATTGAATATTCATCAAGGGTTGATATGCCATTAAACCAAGTAACCCAACCTATCTGATTATCAATCAATTTTTTTCTTCTTCTGATAAAACTTTTCCTTTGTCTTTACCAGGGGCGGCGGAGGAGGGACAGAGATGTTTTCGCCCGAGATAAGTGGACGCCCTATGTACGATTCCAACACGGGTTACATGTACAAGAACCCCCCAAATCGGAACTACGACCCCACTCCGCAACAAAATCAACAAATGTATGGTGGACATCAGTACAACATCCAGCCAACGCCTCAAGATTGCTCATCTGCCTTTCGTTCGCTTAGCGATCCCTATAGTCAACCCAACAGTTATGGCTATGTGTCCCCTGTGACCCCAACCCCTCGCCACCAATACTACGTGGAACCTTATTCACCCCAAACTTATCACCAAAGCCCGGAAATTTACCAAGACAACACCCCGTGTTATAATAATAATACTCATTCGGTCAACATTACTCCTAATTATTCTAATGCATACCCGGCTTCCCCTAGGGTGGCTCACAATGAACCATACGTCACTTCTCCGACGTATATTCCATCACCAGCCTCACCTATTACCCCGCGCCATGGGCAGAACGATTACTCTCCCTACCAAAACCGAGTTGCAGAAGTAAAACCCAATTTTGGTCAGGATACCAGTGCCTTTAGTCCCACACCTGCTGCCCAACAAGCATCGTATTTTACCGGAAGCCAGCCGTCCCCTCAGCCAAAAGAATTATCTCCCTTAGCTAGTCCTTCATACAATGCACACATAAACGAAAGATGCTCCCCATCTTATCATTCTAGCGGCTATGACGGTAGCCTCAGCCCCGTAGCCCAAGCGCCAGTGTCCGCAGGGGTAAGAGAACGACCAGAAGAAAACCTGTACTGGGCGAAACCAATCAATATTTCAAATGCACCTGACTACAGATCGAACAGCTATGAGGAGCAGCCTCGTTTATCCGACACGAGTGGATTGATCGCCGGAGATGACAGTGGAATTGGTGAGGGCTATAGTTCACCGTATTCAGCTGTCAGTCACCCGGCCAATCCGCCGTTGAGGGCAACATCGTATCAAGAAATAATAGAACCTAACTACGTACCTGAGGCTACTGAGGAGCCCGCACCTTTGGCTCCCTCACCTCCAGCTCCTCAAGCTCCACCTCCTCCACCACCTCCACCACCACCACCACCACCTCCACCAATGATGCCAGATGACTGGAAGCCAACCAAAAAACCAACTAAGGTATGTTAATAAACACACAAACTTGTGTGTGTGTGTGTGTGTGTGTGTGTGTGTATATATGTGTGTGTGTATCAATATACTCTTAAGCGTGTTTCGTTAAAAACCACATACAATGTTCTTTTAATTAATTTTATTGATTTTTTAAAAAAAATTTTGTTGAAATTTAAGGAGTGTTTTTGTGGCTTGTTAACTCGGCAAAGTTTTTTTTATGCCTATATGTTAGGGAATTGTGTTCATTGCACGTTCATATTAGCCTATTTGTCATAGTTGTTTGTGTGTGTGTGTGCTTATGTGAGTCCACACACACAAAATCCTGCTTGGTGGTTGAAATAACTGTGTGTTTCCTAACACGGCTGTTCAAATCAAGATTAAAGCTAAATTTTCGAATGCTGATTTTCAAGGCAGAGAGAGCATTCACGCTTGATAAAATGAGACGGCATAAGCTTTTTCATGATTTGACTCTTACCACACTAATTTAGCCTTATGAAATATTCATACAGTTTCCCAAAATTCTAGATCTATCGACAAAATGCATTTTAGAGTTTTATTACCGTAAATGCTCAAATTGGGATGGATTTTTTCATCAGGACACTTGTGTAAATGTTGACTAGAAGAAAACTCGGCTCTTTCTCCATGAGCAAGATATGATAGGTCAATCTTTTAGTGGAATCCAGTTAGTTTGAATTTAATTTTCCTTCCCCTATATTGTTTGCCTAACCAAAGCTAAAGAACCCAGATGGTGAGGTTCCAGTAATGCTGGAACTTTGGGGAATGCAGAGTACCTCTTCATTGCCATTACTCCCAGATCCACTCTGGCCCGGAGTGGTAGCATCTGATAGGACCCTATCTATGGGTTAAATAGAACTAAACTGCATACTTATGCTAAACTGAATTGTTTGAATTAGAACTTTGACTAAATTGAATAGCTTGAAATAGAAATGATTTTGACAATTAAACTGTACTTGCATTTAAACTGCGTGCTTATGCTATATCGAATTGTTTGAAATGGAACTGTTTTGACATTTAACTGAGTAAACAAAATCTGTGATAGGAACTAAAATACTAAACTGAATTAGAATTGTTTGAATAAACTGAATAGTTTAAAATAGAAATGTTTTTGACAAACTGTGTACTCATGCTAAACTGAATTGTTTGAATTAGAACTGATTATTTACATAAAAATGGATTTGGTGTTAAAAAACCTACAAAGGTTGATATGCCATAAAACCCAACCAACCAACCCTACTGCTTACTCATAACGGGAGGAGGAGAACAAATGTATTCATACCTTTTGCCAAAAGTATCCGTGCAAAGTGAAACACAATCTAACGTAGGAATTGGAATCGGTGATCCGAGTTCAAATCCTCAACGATGCTATTTGCATTTCAATTCACACAAAGGAAGGCATGAATTTATCTTTTCTTACCCGCCCCCAAGCTATGAGTAAATAGTCGGGAAGACTAGGCTATGTAGACTTGGTTTGGCAACTAGTCTAGGAGAAAGAAATTTTTGAGTGAACTCAGCTGAACTCCGCTTAAAAATTTACCTTGTATCACTTCCTGTTTGTGGTGAAGGGAATTGATAAATATTTACTTCTCTGAAATATATAGATTTACCAGCTTCTCCACAACGAGCATCATATGACACAAGGTCAATTTTTGAGAGGATTTTAACCAGTTTGAATTCAGTTTTCCTTCTCCAAGATCAGTTGCCATGCCACAATTAGTTGGATGCACACTTTTCCCAAGAGTATTAGTGCTATGTGAAATGCAAATAGCCTCGTCCAGATATTGAACTCAAGTTGCTGTGTCCATTTCCTACGACGATATCCATTACAATACGAGCGCCTCCCTTTCTAACATACTCATTACTAAAAATTTCCTTGATGACATATCACTATAGAAAAGGAATTTAACCCAAACATACTCCGCTTAAAAACTGACCTTGTGAAAGATTGGATAAATATATGCATTTTCAACTATTTTTTAGTCAGAAGTCCCGAGGGTACGAGCGAGGGGAGTGGTTTAGGGTGCGAAGTCTAGTAACAACTGTTTTATTGTAACATAGAGTCCTCCACAAGCAGAGAAAGTATGATGACTTGAAATCCGTGGTCAGTACTGAATTATTCCCCTTGAAGTTTGTCAATTAAATATCTTCCTCTTAATCAGGCCAAGAGGAAAGTGAATACAATGCTCCCTTGTGGAAGGCAGCATATTGTTTTGAGCGAGATTTTGTATCAAAATTGAAATGAAAAGTCAAAATATAATATGGAATAATGAAAACTCTTTAACTTTATACCCAAGGAAAATAATTCCCTATTCATAAAAGTGATTGTTAACGTTAGTTATTATATCCATTTATTCATAGTTTATTAACAGATGTTGAACTTCTCTTCAACTACACAGAAGTGATCGACCAGGTTAATTTAAAGTTAGTCACATGGTCTAAAGAGGTTCCTTGCATACCAAGAAGCACCAGCCCCTCTGTCTATAAGGGTCAAGACTGAGTTTGTTTTTTTTCATATTTTATTTGTTTTATTTTAAACATTTAAACTTTGGTTTCTCGGGTTTGCCTGGCGTTTTCGCCGGGTGGATGATTTGTTTGTTTTAATGCTAGTTACCTGGTCCCAGAGGACCTTCTTTCCAGGCAGCCCCTGCCCCCCAGTCAAAAAGAAATAAGGCTTAGTTAATTGCTCCTTTTCCCCTGAAGTATTGATTCATGCATGGGTTCCCCACAATAAAATGACAATGTCAATTCTAACTGGGTGGAAAGTTGGATAAAATCAAACATCATTAACACCAAATGTTGTTACTTATAATTCAAATTTGTTTTGACGATAAACATTTTTAAAATACTTTTATTATAATTTATGTGTTACAAACTATCGAAGCAAATTAGAAGAAAACATGTGGAAACTGTATTCATGATTTAAATGTTACTCATTAAAATAATTGGTAATTTTTAAAAGCAGAGTGATGTCCCTTAGAATGGGTTACAAGAGTTACTTCCCTTGTTCTTTTCATTTGCCTTTTTCGTATCCAGTTTAATTTTTTTTTCTTTTTCTCTTTAAAATATCTTTATTTTTACGCTTATTTTTGAGGAAATAAAAACCGAAAAATAAATATAAAACAATATCTCACGGCAATAATTGATACTTTATTTTCTCTCTATAAAATTTGTTTTTAGTTATATATGGAAGTAAATAATGGATTGTAATCCGACAATATGTACATATCACATGATAGTGTCTGTGACCCTGGATTTCTTGTTTTACGCATTCATCAGTCTCATTTTTACACTACATTACTATATATATATATATAATCAACGATTTATCGATTCAAACATTTTTGTTTTGTATAGATTCTTAGATCTAGCAAATGAATAATGCTCTAATTTTTTATAGTAACAGTTATCGTTTGTAACAATCTAAGATTGAAAAAAAAGTTGACTAGAAAAAATGAAATAGATCAAAAGGATTATTGAAATTTATTTGTTAATCTTGCTGTGCTTGCGGCCCGAGTCTTTACTCCTTACCCCGGCATAGATGGATACTTCAGTTACTTTATTTTACATCTTGACTTCTGGAGGCGAGCTTAGAGTAACAGTTCTCGTCGCAGAAAATAGAATTGATGTGAATTCTAATCTTGCATGACACTGTTTGCGTTTCGCTTAACGCTAATGCCCTTTGGGAAAACACGAATCCATCTCTTTTAACCAAGCTTTGACTAAGTAGTAGGACAGAATGGGTTCTTGAACTTTGTTTAGGCAACTAGTCAAAAGACATTCCGTAACCTGGTTTGATCATTAGTATGCCACTCATGTAGTGTGTCTCGGGCTCGAATAGCTTGGTAGAGGCCATCCCTCTCCAGGTCTGTAACTAGTCTAAATTCAGAGTTTTCCTTCTCCTAAACAGGTTGGTATTCCAAGGTTAAAGAGTTTTATCTGCCCTACTATTTACCCATTGCTGGAAGGGTAATAGTTGAATTCATACCGAAAGGATTACAACTATGAAATACAAACAGCCTCGTTCAGGATTTGAATTGGAGTAGCCGAGTCTGATTCCTACAATGATAACCATAACGCCACGAGCGCCTGTTTTTGTTTTGTTTTTTTTTTATCTAGAAGAATGAAAACTCTGAATTAAAACCAGCAGAACTCCGCATAAAAATTGGCCGTGCGCCAAATCCCGTTCTCTGGCAAAGGAATCGGGTAGATATATACATCTTCAGGTTTAGGTCATTTGGTTTAATGACATATCAACCCTTGATGGTTATTTAATGCTAAATCATGTTTATACATAAATGATTTGTAAGTAAATCGTTTGTAGGTACTTTTATTTTTAAATGAGTCGGAGCTAATTTATTTGCATACAATTAAATGATTTCAAGTATTACTATGTAACACTAACAATTCAATTTAACATCAGCCATTTCTTTGCGAACAGTTAAATGATCAAACAGTTCTATTTGGCTCATAGATAGGACCCTAACAAGTACTACCACTGCGGGTCAAAGTGGACCTGGATGTAATGGCAATGAAGAGGTACTCCACATTTCTCAAAGCTCCAGGACTGGAGCCTCACCATCAGATAGTTTAGTGTCATATCAAGACACTCGTTGATGGTGGTGATAGTCGGGATCTCTCCCCTCGGCAGAAATGCAATTAGCATATTATACAGCCCCAGGTGAGTGGGCTGCATACATCTTTACTTGGAAGAACCACCTCTAAATCTAATTAGTTATGTTTAATTAAACATAAATAATTATTTTAGTGAGACAATCCTTTTTTTGATTTTCTTAAAGAATTTGAAAATATAAATTCTATATACTTGATTGTCTTAAAAGAAATGTCACTTCTCACTGTTTGCTATAATTCCTTTCGAGTTTTTCACACGAGCGTTAGCTGATGGTTTATCACGGGAGTCTAAGTAACAACAAGTCCCTAGCACTCTTCTCGGTATGATGTTGTTGTTTGGAAGGTCTCTGCTCGTCCTCCGATTTCTAACTCTTCCAGGACTCATAGTAAGGCTTTGGGGATCGTTCCGAGCACACCAATTACAATTGGTATCATCGTCACCTTCAGGTTCCATAGCTTTTTTTAGTTCTCGGGCAAGATCTAAGTACTTGTCTCTCTTTCTCTTTTCTTTGATTTTCACTCCGTAGTTATTATTATTATTGTTGTTATTATTATTATTTACTCAGAGTTTTTTCCCTTCAGCGTTAGCTGATGGTTTTTCACTGGAGTCTGAGTGACAGCAAGTCACCTCAAGTCTCCAGGACTGTTCTCAGTATTCTGGCCGTTCTCAATAGTGTAGTCGTTTGGATGGTCTCCCCTCGTCTGCCAATTTCCAAGTCCTCCAGTCGCTTTATTATTATTATTATTATTATTATTATTCACTCATTAGAGTTTTTCACTTCAGCGTTAGCTGATGGTTTTTCACTGGAGTTTGAGTGACAGCAAGTCTTAAGTCTCCAGGACTCTTCCCAGTATTCTGGCCGTTCTCAATAATGTAGTAGTTTGGATGAACTCCACTCGTCCCCCAACTTCCAAATCCTCCCGTCCCTTTAGTAATCCTTTAGTTACTGTTCCAAACGCACCAATTACAATTGGTATAATTGTCACCTGCATGTTCCATAGTTTTTCAATTCTCTAGCAAGGTCGTGGTACTTATCCTTTTTTTCGTATTCTTTCAGTTTTATTCTTTGGTCAGTTGTTAAAGATCCCTTCTCAATTCGAGCATCCTTTCCCCAAGAGGAACAGAAGTAATGACATCAAAACCTTCCTCTTTTGTCAAATGAGTTACATGGCTACTCATCGTTTATTGTCTATTGTTAGAGATCCGATCTGAATAAGAATGATTAATTTTAACGCCATGTTAACTTGTCTAGGGTTATTTTATGCCTGGAAGTTAGAGAACCACATTCATTGCACATTTATATTTTTTGTGTAGCCGTTTTTTAAGGGTTTTTTTTCTGTACACGGTCCTATCGAATACTAATATTTTAAAAAAGATCTACTTGACCCATAGATAGGTCCCTTACAGGTACTATCACTCCAGGGCAGAGTGGACCTGGGAGTAATGGCAATGAATGGGTATTCTAAACTCTCCGGATCTGGAACCTCACTATCATATGTAATGTAGTGTCATTAACTGGACACTGTTATCCATCTGCAGGAGATACTGTAAGAGTATTCTTACCCCCCCTCCCCCTCCTTGTTGGTAGGGCGGGTCTAATTGAGTCCTCGCAAACACATTTTTTAAATGAATAAATTAAGTCCAAATCTTTCTCTGTATAACGAAATTTCTTAATTATTTTTATTGTTCGAGGCCCCCTCTCAATAAGAACTCCTTTTTTCTCTCTGAGAAAGAAAAAATACGCATAATCTTCCCCTGGGTTCAATACGTACACCTACCAAATTTGGTTGCTCTCCATGCAACCGTTATTGAGAATAGATAAGTAAATCCTTTTAAATTATTAATATAGATTTGTTTACGTGTGTGAATCATTAGATTTGTGCATTTATTTCATGGGAGTATTTGTTTAAAAATATCCAAAATTCTTGACGTCAAACACTGACATGTGGAATTCTTCGGAAACTGTAAATAACCTCTTCACAAAAACAGTGAGTAGAAATTTAGAAAAGATTTTTTTACAAAGCGATCGAAGCAAAAAATATTTTTTTTTACTATACAAGCGTAAAATAATTCCTTGTAAATTACACTTGATTATATCACTGATATATCAAGAAGGAAAGGACACATCATTACAAGATTTTTATTAGAGTAATACTCTTAAAATTCTTTTTTAAAAACTTAAAGAATAAAGCAATCTACTGTCCAATTAGAAACTGAATGATTTTTTTTTTGTAATGTCGGCATTTATATTGAACATAATTTTTATCCGTTCAAATTGTTTTAACGATGAAATACTAATTAGAATCATTCACTGCTTTCTAGATAGGGGCAGTTTCCGTGGCTATTGCGCTGGACTTCGACCTCGAAGTAAGCGAGTTCGAACTCCACTCGAGCCATTTCACTTTCGGTCTTACTCTCGAGAAAGATATGAACTCATTTATTTAATAGTATCCTTGCTGTTCTTCTACAGGGGGGGCTTTGGTATTAAATAACCCACAAAGTTTGATATGCCATTCCTAGATAAAATCATAAATATAATTATGGATCAGTATTTCAAAGGGAGCCCTACAGGTTCATGAGTCTTTTGTATGTATGTAGATAGATATTACTTAATCTAGTAAATCTGGAGTTGGGAACAATTCCAAACAGGACCAATAAAATATTCAAAAATTGAATATTGAATTTGAGTAATCCCGGTCAAGAGCTCAATGTGAATAAAATCCACTGAGCAAATAATCTTAATGTGACCGATTATTGTGGGGTTTTTTTTGTTTTTTAGAGAAATATATATATATATATATATGTATAAGACGAAAAGATACATTTTTTGAGATGTTTATTTTTTTTATCATTTTCAACTCGTTTCGACCTCAGCTTATTGTCGGGAGAAAAGTTTTTGTGGAAAAAAAGTTTTTTTTAGAAAGTTTTCAAAGGACTTGTTATGCTGTCAGAGAAGCGACGAAAATGCACTGGTGACGTAGCTTATTCATTTGTTGAATGATATATATATATATATATATATAATTGGAACTCAACAGATATAATTATATTATTATAAATTTATTTCAGCAGACCACTTATAAAGTTGGCCAACCTCTTGATAGCAAAATGACGGTCTGTTGAGGTTTTCTTCCAATTATATATATATTTGCTCTAGGGGATATTTATATATTATTGATTATACATTGAGCACTCCTGGCGAATTATAAGAATCCTCTTATATGTAACATAGCCAGATATGAATACGGGAAATAGACATATTCATACCGGTACGCAAAACGTTCATAATGTCCATAACGCACATATATAACATAGGAATCCCGAAACACAAAAAACACTTACGACTTCTTAGATCAGGTACGAAACTTTTTATTACCTTTGAGTTTAAAGGTTTTTCGACATAAGGAGAGAGATACACATTCTTTCTATGCTGACTTTTCCATCTGCCCCAAACGACGTGCGTACCCGCCACAAGGCCTCGGCGAGCAAGCGAAAGTCAACCTTCTTCTTCCAAGCCAGGAAGTCAACTGACTTTTCTCAAATTTCAGCCCACGCTTCCAGTGCGTGACGTCACTCACATCCCTGGTCACATCCTCTATCTGGGATTTTTATTGTGACATCTCTGAATGACACGTCCGCTCCGTGTGCGCGTGAACACCTGCGCTCATGTTTGCACCTAACTAACCCATGAACTGAGCCGAAAGGTTCTCAGCCTAACTAAACCGAAAGGCAAGATATATAAAACGAAATCCCTCGGCCATTATATTGCATATAGATTCTTAATTTGAATGCTTTCAAACTCATATTCTATGGATGGATATATATATATATATATATATATATATATATATATATATATATCCAGTAGGTGTCCAAAGACTATGGATGTGAAATATTCTTATGTAGAATATATGAGGGATTTCAAATACATCTGTGGGAGTGCTCGATGTATGGCTATTGTTATATATGCCTTTCAGGATGTTTATAAGAAAACTCACACACAGAGCGTGTATAATATAACTGGAAGAAAACTCAACCACGGTTAAAGTACCATTATAGATTTATTTCAACAAAGAATATCATCTTCGCCTCTTCAGATGATATACACGCTTATTCTGGGGGTAAGATTAGCAAATATGGTTTACAGTAAAAAAAAAAAAAAAAAAATGCACTGACGAAAAAAGAAAGGACCAAGAAAAATGAATGCACCATTCGTCGGCTCACCCCAAGGTCAACAGGCGTAGGTTTGTCGTAGCAGGTAGAATTTTAGTATTATCTAACCCTGTAAACTGAATTATCTTTTTATTTTTTAATTTTTATTCCTATAAGATCTGTATGTGTGTATGTATATATATATATATATATAATATATATATATATATATATATATATATATAATGTGTGTGTGTGTGTATTTCCAGCTCAATCTGCAACTGAATGATTATTTTATGAAGCATTCATTCACACTGAACGACGTTTTTATTTATCCAAATTCTTGTTATAACCAAGATAACTATGAAGTGTGTGTGTGTGTGTGTGTGTGTGTGTGTGAAAGAGTCCCCATGGCGTAGCGGCTGGACGGCGACATTGTAGTTAGCGAGTTCGAACATCAGTCGCACTGAAAAATAATTTTTTGCAGCATTTCTTCTTTATACGGTGAAACAAAAAGATAGATTCGGATGAGCAAAGCTGACGGACACAAAGTAAAGATCCAGTTTAGAATTATACTTACACTGAAAATCGAACTTCTTTCTAAAAACATTAAAAGTTTTAGAATTTTCAAAGAACTAATTTGCTGAAAACATGTTCCAAGGTCACAAAAAAGATCACTGAAAATCTGCTGTTCGTCATTTTGGTGGCAAAAATGACATTTAGTGAAACATAATTACAAATAATGGGCATAGAAAAATGTAAACTTTTGAAAGAAAAACAGACAACTTTTCGAGAAATACATCAAGTAATACTAAAATTACTAAGTCTCTTTAGATCACTGGAATTAAGCAATGATGAGCCAGTTCAGTTTTAGATGGGTAACTTAAGCGGAACATGTGCTCCAAGTGACCTGATTGATTTATCTTATCAGTATGCCCACTCTTCAAGGGCTATTTTATACCAAGCAGTTAGGGAATCGCGTTCATCTTATGTTCATATTTACATTTTTTTGTTTGTTTCTTAAAAGGTTTTTACACACAAATTATGCTATCAAGTATTTATATATATATATAATAAAAATAATTTGTACACAGTCATATAAAGCCCAGTTGGCTGGGGCAGTGGAATACACCGACTGCATCTCTGCAGAGGGGGGGGTAAGACCCCCCCCAATTAGTGACCTGGATATGACATTAAACAATCTGATAGAGAGGCTCAGACAATGCTGGAGTTTTGGGGAATACAGAGTGCCCCTTTATTCCCATCGCTCCCAGGTCCACTCTGACCCGAAGTGGTAGCACCTGATAGGGTCCTATTTGTGGATTAAATAGAACTGTTGAACATTTAAATTGTGAAAACTAATGACTTATGCTAAATTGAATAGTTAGAAATAGAACTGTGGTTAATGCTATAAAACCAAACCAAAGAGTTGTATGGTTTCAAGTATTCTAATCTAATAAAAATAATTATTGTTTCAAGCAATTATTTCTATTCAATGGGTCAGTTATTTGGTTTTAACTAATTAATAATAATCCTTAGGAAACAATTATAGCTTCAAGCAAACATTTGTGGGGGGAGTATGTAATTTGGTTACTTCAGTAGACTGCTCTCTAAATTATTCCCACCACAAATACAACACAAAACTTTACGATCGCGTGAAAGAAATGGAATAGAACGCAACGAACATTAAACAACAAACAATTTAATATGCATATAACAGAATATGAAAACAAACAAAATATATGATGTGTAAACGGCCTTTTGGAAAATAAAGTTTGATAAAAGGAAAATAAATTTGTTTAAAGATGTGTGTATGGTCATGTTAACGAAGTCCGTAAATAAGTCGTTCTTACTTACATTAAGTTTATAGCGGGTTTTATGATTTTGGCGACAGCGTGTCTCGTTGATGAAAGAAAGTTTGTCGGGTTTTCCTTTTGACTGTCATTCTCGGCCATTTGAAAAGAGGTCATGAACTTTAGTTGAGGAAGGAAAGGAATTTGTTGGACATAGTATCGGTTACTGGCTTAGTGGCTTGAGTTGGTCTGTGTCTTCGTTTGTGTGTAAGCTTGTGTCTTGTGTGTCTGGCTTCCTAACCCTGTTATTTATATCCTACAGGTGGATCAAAGAATCGTCCTAAAATTTTTGCGCGTAGACATTTATTGACCAATCAGATTTGTATTTTACTATTTTATTTTCGAGCCTAAATATTTTCTGCTAGGTCACTTCCGATCCAGATTTTCTAGAATGTTTTATTCCATGTTTTTAGCTGATTGGTTGAAAAATATAAAAATGTAATTTAAATGCTAATGCGGGTTTGATCCTAAATTTCTAGAATGTTCTTAAGTATGTTTTTATTGCTTATTTTAAAGCTAGAAAAATTTGTATCCTATACATTCTTAATACAAATAATTTAGTGAAATGGAATCAAGTATTCCTATCAAATACAAATAATTTGCAAACAGATCTATTTGATCCATTGACGGGAATTTAGCTGGTAGTACCGCTCCAGATCAGTGTGGACTTGGGAGTAATGGCAATGGTACTCCACACTCCCCAGATCTCCAGAACTGGAGCCTCACTCACAGACCCAGTTTCCTCTCCTATCCCGGACACCGGGGGGGGGTTATCCTATTGCAAGGAATGCAGTCAGCATGTTCCAAGTCCTGCCTACAAGACGGACTCAAGAAATTAGGAATGCGTTGCTTTCTTCCCTTATGACCCCCAATCAAAACTACTGCCCACCACCGACAAACACGCACACACTCAAACGGATACTTGAATCCATTTATCAATATCATAAACAAAGCTGCAACAATCGAATATTCCGGACATGGGTGTGTCGGGACTTGGCACCTCACCAAGAACTTACTTCTTCTCACTGAATAAACAAATAGGCAACTAAGAAATTGGCTCTTACTTCAACAGTAAACCATTTGTCTGATAAAAATTAAGGCTGTATTTTCCTCGCCAACGAGAAAGGATATTTTTAATACAAGCGTAGGTTTGTTAAATATTCTAGCAGTTCCAAGCGTTTTCTTCCTTTTCTTTTTCTTCCAGTTTTCATATTTTTTTCTTTTTTTTTCTTTTCTTTTTACTTTCTTATCATTTTGACCTTAGCTTTTCCTGGAATTTTTAAGTTTCTGTTTTTGAGGTTTTTTTTTCCTTATTTGTTTGTTGTTTTATTCGTATTTTCTTCGCGCTTTTTTTATTACTCTAAAATACCTCTTCCTTGTGGTTCTTTCTTTCTTTCTTTTCATCTTTCTCTTATTTTCGGTTCTTTCTTTCTTTTCGTTGTTCTTTCTTCTTTCTTTCTTTGGGTTTTTCTTTTTTTTTTTCTTTGCGTTATTCTTTCTTTCCTTTCCGTTGTTCTTTGTCGAGTCACATTCTATTTTTAGAATCTATATCTTGATAAATTAATTTGTAAGGAGAATACTCTTTAATTAGCATTTAATAGTTATCTACATTGAAAAATTATAATAAGACCATGTTGGGATACAATAAATAATTATCTCCCTTAGATAATTGGTACGTTCGTTAGAGATCCCGTAAGGTATTATATGACAGTACAGAAACCCCTTTTCGACTTCCGTTTACCTCTATTCTTACGACAGTTATGTTGTTTCTGACCCTACCAGGGAACGGTAAATTGAACACGGGTTTCTACTTTTCATTACAAGGTAGGTGTTATATACCCTACCTATGAACAATAATGGGTATGTCCCATTCCTCATAAACACATTGGAGGGGGTGAAAATATGATAAGTTGTCACCACGAACAGTGGTTACCTTCTTCACGCCGCTGGCGAGTATTGTATTTTGTTAGCGTTATAAAGATTTCTATTTCATTTCTAACTTCCGTTTTGATTATTACTCATTTAGTAATCTTTTTGTTAGGTGACAACTGTTGGAAAGTCTTGAATTTTAGAATTATAGCTAATGTACCATAGCCAGATACGGATATGTGAAACGTACATAGAATGTTCATAACATGTATACATAGAACATGGGAATCCCGAAACACGAAAAACACTTACGACTTCTTAGTTCAGGTACGAAACATTTTATTACCTTTGAGTTTAAAGGTTTTTCGACATAAGGAGAGAGAGGCACAATCTTTCTATGCTGGCTTTTCCATCTGCACTCCCAACACGTGTGGCACCCGCCACAAGGCCACTGCGAGCAAGCGAAAGTCACCCTTCTTCTTCGGACTGCAAGACTCAACTCAACTAACTTTCTTCAAAATCCCCGAAATCCTCCGCGCGCGCTTCCGGTGCATGACGTTATTCACATCCCCAAGTCACAATTTTCTATCTGGGATTTTTATTTTGACATCTGTGAACGACACATCCTCCCCGCACGCGCGTTAACACCTGCGCTCAAGTTTGCACCTAACTAACCCATGTGCTGAGCCGAAAGGTTCTCAGCCAAACTAAACCTAAAGGCAAGATATATAAAACGAAATCCCTCGGCCATTATATTACACCAATCTTAAAGTATGTAGCGAAACATAAAAACTACAACTGTTCATCGATTGATTGATTTAAAAGAACTAGTCAAATTTACTTAGGTCACATTTAATTCTTAGATGATAAGCCATTTAAAAAGATTTAAAAATGAACATGATAAAATTCAGTTATTAGCTTATTCTTTGTGTATATATATATATATATATATATATATATATATATATATATATATATATATATATAATTATAAAAGTGTTGGTTGTCACTAAAGCACTTTGTGGGTATGTGTCAAACCAAGTGCAATATAATATGGAGAGTGCTCAATATCTAGAATAGAGCTATTATATAATGATAATATATATATATAATATATATATATATATATATATATATATATATATATATATATATATATAACCCATGGAAAATAGTCTGCAAACCTGGATTTCATGAAGTCTTTTGCAAAACATCTTCTTAACTGCCTGGTGATTGTTGTTTTGCAAAAAACTTCATAAAACCCATGGTTGCAGACTATTTTCCATGGATGAAATATTATATATATATATATATATATATATATATATATGAGAGAGATCTCGTTACTCACGTCGAAGACGTGCAAGCTATAAGGAACTGCTTTTGAAGTTCAAATTCATGTTCACCCCCACCTTTAAGGCAGCCCTAAGATCTTCCTCCAGGGTACAAAATTGGATGTGGTTGATTCATACCTTGATAGCACTTCGTCTAGCAATGGATTTCTTTATTCTGAAATAAAATCGAAAAAGCTGGCAAAGCCTTCGAAAAGCTTGAAAATCGTATGTGGTCAGACAGAGACATCACAATCAAAAACAAGCGTAGTGCCTATAAGTGGCACATTTTCGCTGCCCTTTTATACACTTATGAAACTTTTACTGAATATTGTCGTCACTTTAAAGCTTTGGAAAGATTCTATCAAGCTTGTCTAAGGAGGATCCTAAACATCAGATGTCAGTCTTCAAATCCAGACAGCATTGTTCTTTCTGGGAACTAATACTTGGCGTATTGAGATGTTCTTCATACACAATCTGTAAAGATGCATTAGGCTGGGTTAGAGGATGTTAGGTTATCTAAGCAGTTGTTTTACGAAAAGTTACAACGTGATAAACGTCTGAGACATAAACAAAAGAACGTTTTAAAGGTGTCGTCAAAAACAACTTTAGGACCTTTAGTGTAGATGTTGAAGACTGGGAGCGGATGACGGAAAATCGATCAATTTGGGGAAAAATGATCTACGATGGTTTTAAAGTATTTGAAGAACAGAGAATCAAACACTCCATCTTGAAACGAATACTACCGAAGCAGGACTTGATCTTAGACCCGAACACTTTTCAGCCTGAACATGTTTGTAACATCTGTAGTAGGATCTGTTTGTCCAAAGCCAAAATGGCTAATTATATGAGATCTCATAACAATAAACAATCGCAGGCTCATTTTAAACAGGTCCTGACAAAGCAACCTACAGACAACTTGTCTTATCTGTGACAAAGTAACTGGGTGTACAGTATGTTTAACAAACCATATGAGAGTGAACGGGAGCAATGTCAATGACAGTTATCTTGTTTGTCACATATGCGGCAGGACTTGTAAGAATGAACTTGACCTGAGAATCCTTATGCATACCTGCGGGCGCTTTTTGCAGAATTGAGGAGATAGCCTTTTTTTAGTAAAGAAGTAGTAGTTAAATAATATTTACATTGATAGATAGATAGATAAAGAGTGATATAAAAGTATGAGGGAGGGACAGAGATGAGAGAGAGAGAGAGCGGTTGCTGTGTGGATTTCAAGAGACAATCAGTAAAAGATTTAAAGACAAATAAAGATGTGGAAAGGCGTAAAAGAGGCGATACATTAAAACTTTTGTAAGGAGATAAATTTAAATAAAAGATACAATAGAAAATAGTTCTGTATTCTTTATTCCTTTTTTTCTTATATGAAACTAATCCGTTTTTATATTTAGATAAAAACCTGGACGGGTAACGAATTTTGGAAGGGATAAGGTTGAAAACGAAAAGATCAATGCAAAGAGTGATAAAATAATAGAGACGTGAAACTATAGGTAATGTGAGATACCAGTACTCATGGAATGTCTACAAGTTTAACTTATTATTATTTTACTCATTTGATATTATTATTATTATTATTATTATTATTTTACTCATTTGATATTATTATTATTATTATTTTACTCATTTGATATTATTATTATTATTTTACTCATTTGATATTATTATTATTATTTTACTCATTTGATATTATTATTATTTTACTCATTTGATATTATTATTATTATTATTATTTTACTCATTTGATATTATTATTATTATTATTTTACTCATTTGATATTATTATTATTATTATTTTACTCATTTGATATTATTATTATTATTATTTTACTCATTTGATATTATTATTATTATTATTTTACTCATTTGATATTATTATTATTATTATTTTACTCATTTGATATTATTATTATTATTATTATTATTATTTACTCATTTGATATTATTATCATTATTATTTTACTCATTTGATATTATTATTATTATTATTTTACTTATTTGATATCATTATTATCGTAATTCTTACGAGTTTTTTTACACAAGTTCTAACTAGTCACCTTCACTGAGTGACAACATCCTCTACGTATCTCCAGGACTCTCCTAGGTATTCCAGTTGATCTTAACAGTGCTTTGGTCTGGGTGGTCTCTTTTCCTGACCTTTTGGAGACCGTTCCAATTGCACCTAATACAACTGGTATCACCGTCACCTTCATATTAATAATAATAATAATAATAATAATAATCATATTATATAAATGATTTTTAAAAGATGGATATGAATTGTAGCATTAGAAATATTTTTGGTGTGGGTGTGTGTGTGTGTGTGTGTGTCTTTTCAAATCAATAAGAAATCTGAGAAATTTGAAAACTGTACAGAAAAATCTCCTTTCACCGCCGAAGGAGTTCAAGTGATTTTCATTACAGACTTTTAAATCCTTAAAGATGTCTTAGCAATGTTAAAGCCAATTATTACTAATCTCTCAACAACGTCGACAAATGGATAAAAAAATGATCGCGACGAATCAAAAAAAAAAAAAAAAAAAAAAAAAAAAAAAAACGGAAAATCGTTTGTTGGTTTGTTTGTTTGTTTTGTGGAGAAATATTTAAGTTCATTCGACATTCTGTGTTTGAACGTTGGCGTCATCAATTTGGAGAGGAATTTATGCGTTAAAAGTTTGCATATATTTTGTAAAATAATATTAGTTAATGGAATATCGAAATGAGAAACGTTGCTTCTTTTTAAGAATAAATAAAACAATGAATAGGTAGAATTAACAACATATTTTATTGCCTGATCTAATTCAAATACTATTGAAAACAGATAATTAGATGAGATACAAAAGAGGGAACAAAGGTCGGTATAAAGAAATGTCCTTATCATACGTATTTAGAGCTGTGTCTAAATATTGATTATCATCAATTTTTAGAGAGATTCACGGAGAATATCAGTTAGTGGGATAACAGAATAAGAAATATAGTTTCTTCGTACAAAATTGATACAAGAACAATGATGTACGATTAACAACACGTTTTATTGTCTAAGCAACCTGTAACCATATCAGTACTACTGTATGGACACTCCACTTGATTTTTTAATGAAATGCTTGGAGAAAAACTAGATGGGAACTAAACAAGGATGTTGCGTATTGTTTTGAACAAATCCTGGAAGCAGCACCCTATAAAACAGCAGCTGTACAGTCACTTGCCTCCCATCACACAAACCATCCCAGTAAGACAAGCAAGACATACTAGGCACTGCTGGTGATGTTTTCCTGTGGACTCCTACACATGGACTAACCAGTGTTGACCGACCAGCTAAGACTTACATTCATTAACTCTTGTTAAGAACGATGGCCGATAGGGACGAATGGTGAGAGAGGGAAAGGAATCCGTGCTGTCAGCACCTTTTTGATGACGAGAAGAGTATATGAAAGAATGTCCTTCGTACATACATGTATGCGAATGTTCCTAAGAGATATTAAAGTTTGTGAGACTTACTTGGTGCATTCAATATTTTTCCAGACTTTTTCGTATGGGCATTTAAAATTGTCTTAGACTCTTGAAAATCCACAATGTTATTGCTATGGCATCAAGACAGTTCCTCAGCTTCCCTATAGTCCAGACCTACTCCCCGTGACTTTTGGTTATTCCCTAAACTCAGAGGCTGTCGTTATGAGACAATTGAGGAGATGAAAGAGGCTGTGACGAAGGTCATTGACACGCTCACACAAGAGGACTCCCATGGGGCCTTCCAGAAGTTGTTGGAACGGTACACCAAGTGCATTGCAGCCGGAAGAGAGTACTTCGAATTGGACTAGAGTTTCACGTGTGTATTATCAATAAAAGTGCCCATACAAAAAAGTCTGGAAATTTATTTAATGATTCTTATTCATTTTTGTGAAATGTTTCTAAGTTATTGGTGATGTGAAATCAATTATGTGTGTGAGCAAGTCAGCTAAGGACATTAAATGTTGTGTAATGTTCTATGGCGTCATGTTTAATGCCACAAGAGATTTGAGGAGAACGAAAACGTTCCCTCAGCGAGGAACGAGAACAGATCCTTGTCTCTTGGCCATTTTTGGAAGAAAGAGGATGACACTTTTGTCTTTCTTTATACTACTTTGGCAACGCCATCAAACGGTTATTAACAGAAACTCTTTCACAGACAAGGGTGGTAATCTCGCTCATTGTGGGGTAGGGAGTGCTCGCGGTTACTTTTTTTTACATCTATATTATTGAGAAGCATTTCTTTGGCATTACTCTATAAATGACCAAAAGGTTTTATTAGGCACTACCAAATTCTTTATAAATGCTCATTGAACTCAGAAGGTTTTAAGATATAATGATTTTGTTCCTCACGGGATGAGCTGCTCTCATCGAGAGGAGGTCGCTTAATATAAACAAAAATCAGTGAGATACCAGGACATAATTAATCGTACAGGATTTAAATTTCTAAAACCTTCAAAGAAAAAAAAGTAATTGTCTTATTGAAATAATTATTCCCACTTGATTGAATATTATTAAGTTTATAGTTACTTTAAGTTGAAGTTGTAAAATAATTATATAGAATTATTACTTAGTTTCGACTAACAATCTAGATAAAACCAAAAAATGTTTAAATTGATAAACTTCTTTAGTGTTGCTCATTTAGATTTTTAAAAAGATTTATTTGCAAAATTGTGGATTTTTTTTTACAGAAAAATAATAAAATGATATTATATATTTGGTAAATCTCTTTTTTGTTAAATAGATTTATCTTTTAAGGTAAGAATTACCGTTGGGTGTAAATTTTTAATTGACACCAAAAGCCTGCAAAATTGTAGAGGGATTCTTCATCAAAGCCCAATGTTTTATCTTCTAGATGGTCATCAAGCTTTTTTATAAGCGAGTTAAATGCAATAAAAATATTTTCTTTATTCAGAATTTTATAAAATTACTCGGCTTATCCAATATAGTAATTTACCAAGCAGTTTGCTTAGATGTGGCACAAAGCCGTATAAATGGGGCACTCAATGAGAACCGAACTCACTCGTGAAGGTTTCCTTGTCTAGCTTGTTAACCATTACACCACCAGAGGTGCCCTGCTTATCTAATATATTCCATAAAGTACTAAAAGCTGAAGATAACAAGGCATAATTTATACACATTTAAATTCGAAAGAACATTTTTTAAATTTGATATCATTTGCGATATACAAGGATTTTTTCAATTTATATATATATATATATATATATATAATTTCATAATCGAATAACTTGACCAATTTTCTAGTTCAAATGAGCTCAAATTTTAATAGCAAGTGTAAAAACAACTCAAAATCCTGCTAAATGTTTAAACGCCTTTTCTTTCCTCGGAAATGACATTTCTGTATCTGAAAATAGATAAATATAGAATTTCGAATTGTTTCTTGACATGGTGTTAAAACTTGAGATGATTTGAACGAGAATTGGTCAAGTAATTAGATGACGAAATTATACCGATTTTTCTGAAACACGATAAAATGAAAAATATATTACTAATTTCTAGAAACAAAAAGTCAGAAGTGGCCAAATGTGTTTTTTTTCTCGTCTTCTCTGGTAATATTTCTCAGAATGTCTAATTCAAAATCTATCCATCCATGGTTTTGACCAGTCAGCTGAGGCTGTAGAAGACACCGACTGCTTCTCTGCTCAGGGATAAGACCTCCCCTCCCCACAACGAGTGTCCTGTATATGACACTAAACAATCTGATGGTGAGGTTCCAGTAATGCTGGAGCTTTGGGGAATGCGGAGTACCCCTTTATTACCATCGCTCCCAGGTTCACTCTGGCCCCGGAGTGGTAGCACCTGACAGGGTCCTATCTATGGGTTAAACAGAACTAAAATGCGTACTTATGCTAAATTGAATTGTTTGAAATAGAACTGTTTTTTGACATTTAAACTGTGTGTAAACAAAACTATATTTATACTAAACTGAATTGTTTGAAACTTTTATCAAAGTGCCTTAATTCGGCATCAAATGACCCGAAAAAGGTTAATACCCCGTGAAACAAAACAACCAAACATCCATTGTTTGCATACGTTTTTGTGTGTATAGCAGCGCAAGCACCATCTAACCTCCTCTCTCTTTCTCTCTCACTCTCTCACACACACATATATATATCCTTCTTCCCTCTCTTTCTTTGCTTGGTCAAATTATTTGAATACGAATCGATATAAATTTTTTGAAACACCGTGTGTGTGTAACGAAATGATATCAGTTTTATAAAACACCCTATAAATAAAATCATCTAGTCGTGCTGATAGAATGGATTCCTTTGATTCTCCCTCACCTTCCATCCCTACCATCCATCGTTATCGGAAGGTCTTCTAGACGGCATCCAGTATTCGTAACATATCTGATGAATATAAGTCCTTGCTTGTCGGCAAAAATACTCGTATGACCACCGGAGAACGTCGCTTATGAGTTCGTCCTTGCTTCTTCAGCAGTAGCTAGGATGTCTTTTTTCGATGATTCGTGCAAGCGGCAAGTGGCCATACAGCTGCTATTTTGTAGGGTTCTACTTCCAGGATTTGTTCAGAACAGCACACGGCATCCTTCTGCAATTCCCATCTAACCTTTTTCGCCAAGTCCAAGTAGTGATACCATACAATAGAAGTACAAACATCAATCGATCTAATAAAAGAAAATGAACTCAGAAAAAATGGCTAGAAGCAGGTGATATCTCTCTATGCAAGATGCTGATTACGCAGATGATCTAGTTTTTCTCGCAAATACATTCATGCGAGCAGAATGTCTGCTGCATACCCTGGAACTCACATAAAACAAAACTCATATGTTTGAAATAAGATGCCATCTCCACATTAAATAAAAAGCTTCTGAAATTAGTAGACCATTTCACATACCCCGGTAGCAATATCTCATCTACTGAAAGCGTGGACTGCTATTGGCAAGTTATTGGCCATCTGGAAATATTAACTCTATGATAAAGTAAAACTGGAATTATTCAAGTTTGCCTTGGTTTGGTTTTCTGGCATGCCAACAATTATTGGTTATTTAATGCCAAATTCTGTTTTTACATAAATATTAAATATATGATTGTAAACACATTTTGTAGATATACACAATTAAATAATCAAACAATTCTCTTTTTAACAATTCAATTTAGCATAAGTCAACTAAGTTAAATGGTTCCAAGTATTACTATCTATCCCAAACAATTCAATTAAACATCAGTCATTTGTTTACACTGACTTAAACGATTAAACATTTCTATTTACCAAAAGTCATTTGTTTGCACTCAGTTTAAATGTTAAACAGTTCTATTTGACCCATAGATAGGACCCTTTCAGATGCTACTACTCCGGGCCTGAGTGGACCAGGGGGCCATGGTAATGAAGGGGTTCTCGGCATTACCCAAAGCTCTAGCATTAATGGAGCCTCACCATCAGATGGTTTAATGCCATATCCAGGATACTCGTTGAGGGGAGATCTTACCTCTCTGTAGATATGCAGTCTGTGTATTTTACAGCCTCAAGTTGTAGCTGTGTGTGTGTGTGTGTGTACGTGGTGCATTCAATAAGTTTCCATACTGTTTTTCGTACAGACATTTAAGATTGTCGTAGACTCTTGAAAATTCACTATGTTATTGCTATACATCTTATGAGATGACTGTTCAAAGGAACATTACAGCAGCAATTGGAATACACTCTACTAAAGCCTGATTGTCACAGCTAGTGAATTTCAAAAATGCAATCTGACACTTTAGAAGAACGATATGCAATAAAATTCTGTTTTAAACTTGGAAAAAAGGCCACAGAAACGTATGGAATGCTTTTGGAGCATCTTGCATGAATCGAGCATCAGTTTTTGGAGTGGCATAAGATATTCAAGGAAGGCACGGAGTCTGTGAGGGATGATGAGAGGTGTAGGAGGAGCACGGAAGTCAATACACCAGAGTTGATTGGCCAAAGGGTTTGGGTTAGGGTTACTATGTTGAGGTTTTAAGGGAGTTCAGGAAGAGATTCCGTCGGAAGAGGCCAGCACTCTTCAAATCGGGTCAGTGACATTTCCACCAGGACAATACACCAGTCCACATCTCCATCCTTGTCACAGGCTATTTGAACAAGATGGGCATCAACACAGTTCCTCAGCTTCCCTATAGTCCAAACCTTGCTCCCTGTGACTTTTGGTTATTCCCTAAGCTCAAGGAAAAACTTAGAGGCTGTCGTTATGAGACAATTGAGGAGATGAAAGAGGCTGTGACGAAGGTCATTGACACGCTTACACAAGAGGGCTTCCATGGGGCCTTCCAGAAGTTGTTGGAACGATACAACAAGTGCATTGCAGCCAGAAGAGATTACTTCGAAGGGGTCTAGAGTTCCATGTGTGTACTATCAATAAAAGTGCCCATACGAAAAAAATCTGGAAACTTATTTAATGATCCTCGTATATATTTGTAAAAAACCTAGAAAATACTGTACTCCGAAGCAACAGTTGAAATAATTGCGTTTCGCTTTGTGCTAATGCCCTTGAGAAAGGCATGAATCTGTCTCTTCTCTCCCTCGGCTATGGGAAAATAGTTGAACAAACTAGCTTCTTTATCCTTGGTGAGGCAACCATTTAAGAAGAAGGAAAACACTGAGTTCAAAGCAGCTTTACTCCGCTTAAAAATAATCTTGTGTTACATCCTGACCGCAACCGAAGGATTGGATAAATACATCCATCTCCTCTTAATGTAAATGATAATCATACGAAACGCAAGGGAACGAGTTCGATCCTTGCTCCCAAATCTCATTCAAACAATGTAAAGTGTCTATCTAAGACGGTTAAGACTTTGTGGTTGGAAAAGGTAGGGATATTGCAGGAAGGCATGTGCGCACACACACACACAGACATATGCATGCACCAACTCTGACATACATCAGATCACTAAAGTTAAGTAGGGATTAGCTTATTCAGTACTCAGATGAGAGACCACTTAGGGGACAGCTGGTACTATAAACAACACGGGACCTGTCTTACAGACTAAACAAAGCTTAGTAAATAACTAGTCACGTTGAAAGTGCTGGTTTCTGTCAGATTACTAAAGATAAGCAGCCATAAGATAATTCAGAACTCAAGATGGGTGACAACTTAGGAACAGCAAGTACTGTAAGCAACCTAGGGCTTTTATGTTCTAAGCTTATTAACAACTTTTCTATTGAATGCAAGAAAAAAAAAATTCGCAAATAACCCAAACGCATGCTCTCTCTCTCTCTCTCTCTCACTCACTCACCCACTCTCTCACACACACACACACACACACACACACACACACACACACACACACGAGTCTCTTTGTCATCTTATCTAATCTTGTTTCAGCTGAATACATTGTAGCATACAGTAAGGAATGAATATCCATTGCATTTCTGTACTTTATCTTAATGACACTTATAGCTGAGAAGCCAGTATCAGAGAGGCATGTTAAAAGTAAAATAATGCCCAAGCGTGGCAAAGAATATCATCTTTCTCTCTCTCTCTGTCCATCCATCCATCTCTCTCTCTCTCTCTCTCTCTCTCTCTCTATATATATATATATATATATATATATATATATATATATATATATATATATATAGTTCACTATCTCAGCATTTAAAAAAAACATTCATGCCCAACAACACAATTACGGAAAATTCTCACCGACAACACAACAATATTAGAACATCAAAATAATAAACAAAAACTACAGATTCTCGAAGCACTACATATTAGAAACATGCAACCGACATTTAATAGACTTAATTTTCAAACCAGTGCTAATGTACTTAAATGTCTTTAGCTACTGACACTAATTATAGAAAACCATTTAAAAGCAAACGCCATAATCTTCAACGGTAAAGACGCTCTTACATAGTGGTAATATGCTAAAACAAAAGTTACATCACTTTTGTAATAGATCCTCCCCTGATAATGGCCCAAAGTCGGGCAGAAAGTACTAGGGATACATACAACTATGGACAATACATAAATCAATTCCCCCCGAATACGATAAAAGTAATACGGGAATTCGAACGGATCCAGAAGAAAATATGTAGACATAAAATGAAATTTGTATCAACGAAGAAATGCTGCCTATATATATATATATATATATATATATATATATATATATATATATATATACTCTAAACGGGAGTAAAGGTATGAAAACAAGCAGTTTACTAATAGTAGTATACATAGAACAATTTGAATAAATATAGAATGTTCGACAGAATGGAAAATAACACGATGTGAAAACTATAAATCTTTTATGACGTTTATATCATAATAGGTTTATAAATGAATAACCTAGATATAAATATACTTTAAATATCTATATCAACAGTTACACTCTGTTATCACCTCAAATAGATTATAGACGATTCTATTTTGATTGTGAGAAAAGAATAAGAAGAAAAAGGAACGCACAATACCTCTGAGAGAAAAAGAAAGCAAATGAATGAGAAAGAGAGGAAGCGATAATACTATACATCAGATGCTTATCTTTTGCTTATCTTTTGCTTCAATGGAAGCAAAGAAAAGGGAAAAAAATTGTTTTCGTATTTTATTGTTTTCTTTTCTTTTTTTATTAGGTTTTTTTTTTTTTGTATTTTATTGTTTGTTTTATTCTAAACTTTTAAGCAATGATTTTCCTGGAGCTCATCTAGCGTTCGCGTCGGATGGGTGATTGTTTCAAGGCTAGTCACCTTGTCTCAGGAAGATCTTCCCTCTACCCTAGGTTGCCCAGTCGGCTGAGGCTGTAGAATACACCGACTGCTTCTCTGCCGAGGGGTAAGACCCCTCCAACGAGTGTCCTGGATATGACACTAAAAAATCTGATGGTGAGGTTCCAGCAATGCTGGAGCTTTGAGGAATGCAGAGTACCTCTTCATTGCCATCGCTCTCAGGCCCACTCAGGCCCGGAAAGGTAGCACCTGATAAGGGTCCTATCTATGGGTTAAATAGAACTAAACCGTGCTTCCTTCACTATACTGATTTTTGCATTTAAACTGCGTACTTATGCTAAACTGAATTGTTCAAAATAGAACTGTTTTGACATTTACTGATGTTAAATTCTCATAACATAGCAACTCTTGTAATAATTTAACTGTGTGCAAATGAATGAGGAAAAGTAAATAGAATTATTTATTCTGCCTGCATACTTATGCCAAACTGAATTGTTTGAACTAGAACTGTTTGACTAAATCAAATAGCTTGAAATAGAAACGTTTTTGACAATTAAACCGTACTTACATTTAAACTGCGTACTTATGTTAAACTGAATTGTTTGTAATGGAACTGTTTTTTATATTAAAACTGTACTTACACTAAACTGAATTGTTATATATAGATTTTTTTTTTTACATTTAACTGTGTGTAAACAAAATTAGTTGAATTAAAACTGTTTGAATAGACTGAATAGTTTGAAATAGAAATGTTTTTGACTATTAAACTGTGTACTCGTGCTAGACTGAATTATTTGAAATAGAACTGATTATTTGTATATAAATGGATTTGGCATTAAATAACCTACAAAGGTTGATATGCCATAAAACCCAAACAACCAACCAACCAAATGTACCTTAGTCAGCACGTGCCCTCCTATCTAAAAGGAGCAGGGTTGAGTTAACTGTTCTGCGCCCCTGGAGGGGGAATACCGAAAGAACCACGTAATTTTTGTGACTGGCACGCATTATTCTCAATTCGTGCTTGTCCCTCCCTACCATAAGTGACTTCATGTCGATTTTGATTTAGTGCGAAGGCAGAAAAATCAGTTGATTTACCAACCCTCACAGAACTTTCAAAGAAAAAGAATCCTCGTAGATTTCATTTTAAAATAAAAAAACAATGTGGATGACAAGGTAACTCCGACTTGTTTAAGCATATTGATATTATTTGCAGTGAACTACGCAGATTATCTCCCACTTCTCGCATATACATCTGCCTAAATAATATCTCATCTACAACAAATGATGTCATCATACGCCAAGCAAACGCACGGACTACTTTCGACATGTTATCGATCATATAGAAATCTAATCTCGCTGATAAAATAAAACAGGATTTCTTCCAAGATGTGGCTGTCAGTACTACTGCATAGATGCACCACCTGGACATTAGCTAAATGCATCGAGAAAAAGCTAGATGGGAACAGCACAAAATACCTTTTTATTGAACAAGTCCTGGAAGCAACACCCAACAAAATAGAATTTACAGTTTAATAATTGTTAAAGTGAGCAATTGTTTTATAATCTGCTCACTTCTTATCATTTACTGCTAACTGTATCAAATAACTATTAATTGATTAATAAGAATGGTGGTGATTTGGTCCACTCGGTAAAAAAGGGTTATTGACCCTGTCACTATTACCCCGGAAAGTTACTGTAATAAATTCCACTCAAGACTCTGGTCCGCTGTAATTCACTAAACTTTGCTTAGATATGGCAAACAGACCCAGGATTGCTTACAATACCCGCAGTTGTTTAGGTGGTCACCCATCGAAATAGTGAACATGCTTCTTAATTTCGGTGATTTTGGGAGAACCATTACTTTCAGGGTGACTTGACCGTAATGACACCAGTCAGATGTTAGCTCAAGAAAGAGAATTTTAGAATCTTTTTATTGACAAATAACGATGGTGGAAAGGGTACTTCCGTTTTCCTTGTACAATTGCTGAACTGGTACTTCCGGTTTCTTAAAAATACAAAAGACTCCTTAATGCATGACTACCCACCATCAATACATATATTTTCAATCTTAACCAAACATTTGTTTCTAAAGTGTCGCAAAAATAAACAGAAATCTATAGGAGTGTATTTCCAATGTTACAGAGTATTAAAAACTAAAAGTGAATGACGCATGAATATTCTGCGCTGTTTTGAACAAATCCTGGAAGCACCCTACAAAAGAGCACCTGTACGGCCACTTTCTTCCCATCTCACTATGGACTCCTATACATGGACATATGAATGTTGGCCGAGTAGCTAAAACTTATATTCATCAGCTTTGTGTGGACGGTGTATGATACCTAGAGAACTTGCTAAGGACGAAGACAAACAGGAACAGGGAGAATCAAGATAATGGCTGTTTGCCTTTTTATTTCTACCAACATATAATTACCATATATAAATTTCGCTAAAACAAGTTAAAATATGAAAAAAAAAAGTGATAATAATAATGGTAGTGACTGATTGATTGATTTTAACGGCATGTCAACCTCTTAAGGGTTGTTCTATTCCATAGGGAATCGCGTTCATTGTACGTTGATATTTACACTTTTTGTTTCGTTGTTTCTTAAATCAATAAAACACTAATAATAATAATAATAATAATAATAATGTACTACCACCCCGACCGGCTCATTGGCCTAGTAGGTAGAGTGTTCGCCAATGGTCCGGGAGACCGAGGTTCAATCCCAGGTCGTGTCATACCAAAGACTTTAAAAATGGTACTTGATACCTCCTTGCTTAACACTCGGAAATATAAGGTACGTATCAAGGGTAAAGTGGAGAAATAAAGGCAAAGGAGTAGCGCCCTCCCCTACACCTCACTGTTGTAGCTATTGAAAAGGGAGCCTTCTGGTCGCCGTCGACTACGGTTGCCAACTTCACTTTACTTTACCACCCGGGGTTCGTGTGGACCTGGGAGTAATGGTAAGGAAGAGGTACTTCCCCACCCGCAATCTCCAGAACTGCAGCTATATTATCAGATCCAATTTAGTTTCATACGCCTGACCCCCTTTTGGGGAGAGTTTTACCCCTCTTCTGACATTAGGTCATCGTATTCTGAGGTCTATTGAGTGTGCGATGGTGGTAGTCATATAGATAGTGAATATTACTCTACTCATTCAGACTACATGACCCCCAGTTTGGAACCTATTCTTTATGCTAGCTTTTTAAAAAATTGAAAAAATAAATAAAAACGTGGTTATTTGTTTTTTTTAAGAATTCTGATTGTAAAAACCATAAAATTTTTCATTTTGATGATATTCTCTTATTTCTGGACGAAAAAAAAAGCTTCAAAAATTTGTAATTAGAATATGAGGCTTGGAAAAATATTAAAAAATACAATCATACTATCTTTAATAAGATTTTTTTTATATATTTCAATTTAACCAATAATGTTGGCCCGGGAATTTTGGCTTGGAGGTGATGTGTATACTAGCAAAATGGTTGTCCCTGGTAAAAGAAATTATTGGTCTCCGTACTCGGTTTAAAAAGGTTGAAATAAACGCAAACCTGTCAATATCCTAATTAAAAAAAATAATCAAGTTCAGTTCATTAGGATTTGAAAATTTCATCAACTTGGTAGTAAACCTATTGTCTGTCGTTTTTTTATTTTATTTTTATTTTATTTTATTTAAAGTTTATCTGAAAATAAGGCTCTTCTTCTTTTTTTTTTTTTTTTTTTTTTTTTTTGCAGTCATATTTAATTTCTTGCATGACGCTCAGAAATGTTAAAAGGTTGTTATAATGGATACATTTTGAAAAGGCAAATCGCTAATCAATTGAGACATGCGATGATCTTCAACCCTTGTTGTTGTTGTCAATCCGATTATTTGCAAAACAGTTTTTCCCTCGTCCTTGTCTCTTTTTTTTTTACTTAGTCAACAGGTCGCGAACTTGGACTGAATGAAGAAGCGATGCAAAAATAGTTAGAGTAGAAAAAGGAAGGGAAAAAAGAAAAAGAAATATGCGATTTTTTTTTTATACAAAGAAAAAGATTGTTATCTTGGGTGTATATTTATTTATAGACAGTCGGCTTTTGACGGAGATTGAAATATAATGAAGTAGTGTAAGTTCTAATTTGGAAGAAAAAGAAGAAAAAGATAAATGAAGAAAGGAAAGGAAAAAGATAAATGAGGAAAGGTAGAAGATGGAAGAAAGAAGACGATAATTGAAAGGCGGGAAGAAGATAAATGAAAGAAGCGAAGAAGATAAATGAGAGAAAGAAGGTAAAAAGATATATGAGGGAAGGAAGAGAGGAAGAAGTTAAATTAGATAAAAAGAAGATAAATGAGGGAAGGTAGAAAAGAAGAAAAAATAAGTGAGGAAAGGAAGAATGTAAATGGAACAAAAAAGAGGGAAGAAAAAGAAGATAAATAAGGGAAGGAGGAGATAAATGAGAGAACGAAGGGAAGAAAGTAAATGAGGGAGGGAAAGAAAAAGGTGATGAATTAAAGGGGATAGAAGATAGAAAAAAAGATGAATAAATGAAGGAAGGAAAAGACGACGAGAAAAAGAAAGGCGAAAAAAGAGGAATAAACAATCAAAGAAAAAAGAAAAAAAAACAAAAAGGAAGGAAGGTAAAAAAAATAAATAAATGAATGAATATAAAAACTTCTCAAAGTTTATATTTTCGATGCGGAGAGCAAAGTGAACCTCAAGTTTTACACCTGAGTGTCGTCGTGTAAGCTATCAACATCTAATTTCTTAAAAGAAGCAGCAGCAAATGATATAGTAGTAGTAGTAGTAGTAGTAGTAGTAATCTGGGTTTAGTCACTAATTTGGTAAGAGTAAGGGTCATGTATGTGTATGAACTATCTACAATACATACAATGCCTGTCACTCCGTACGCATGTTAAGTTGTCTCAGTAACGAACGCTAAAAACGAAAAGAATCTTAAATCGGATACAATGTACTCGCGGAATATGATGTTGGTAAGTTTGTTTTTTTCACTAATCATTTTATAACCAATCTTCACAAAATTGGCATTTATTCGACTTCTTATTCTTAAGGCCATAAAAAGGATACGTATTTTTTTTCTTTAATTAAATGTGCAGGAGACTCCGGCAATAAAGACTTTTTTTTTCTTTCCCAATGAATAAAGATATAAAAGCTAATATTGCTGATAAACCTGCCTAGATGGGTAATAATGAATAAATAAATTGGATATCACCTAGACTCTAAGGTCCGAAGAAAAATTTTTACTTTACTTAAAATCTATTTAATCATTTTTTTCCCCCTTTTAAGAAATTATTCTGATTTTTTATATATATATATATATATATATATATATATATATATATATAACGAATCCTGTCAGACTCTTACATTGGTGTTTTGCTCATTCACTAAATAAAAATACAATTTCGCAATTTTTTTTTTATGTTTGGTCACCAAGTGCAGATATAGAGTTTTCAATATTTTCTTTATTTTATCGTCGGTTGATTTTCATCAGATCAAACGTGTTGTGCGTATCAACAAATAATCAATAAAGATTTGATTTAAGATTTCTGTCAACGATTGATTTACTCCTATGGCAAATTTTTTTTTACATAAGATTCCTTATCTTAATGACCGGTCAATTCGTTATAGTCCAGTTGTAGCAGCGGTCCATAATTGTATTGATACTTCTGTTCAGTATGAAGTAAAGGATTCTATTTTTTAAAATAATTAGAATTTCATATTTTCTGTCCTATAGAGAATTTGAATGATTAAAAAAAAGTGACATTCAGTACGAATCCAGACCTGTAAAATTATTATTCAGTTGCAAATTGGACTGGATATTACTATATTCTCTCAGTTTAGAGCATTTTAAGTATATTCTTCTTGTAAAACTCTCGCTATGATGTGCCTTTTTTTTTTTTTTTTTTTTTTTTTTAGGATAAGATGACATATATACAAACAAAATTGGAAATTCTAATAAGATTAATACGAAAATGTTATCGTTATTTTTGTTATTTAGAGAATTAAAAAAAAATATTGCCCAGTCAGCTGGGGAGGGGCTGTAGAATACACCGACTGCATCTCTGCAGAGAGGTAAGAACTCCCACAACGAGTGTCCTGGTTATGACACTAAACAATCTGATAGTGAGGTTCCAGTAATGCTGGAGCTTTGGGGAATGCGGAGTACTCCTTCATTGCCATCGCTCCCTGTGTGGTAGCACCTGATAGGGTCCTATCTATCTATAAGTCAAATAGAACTAAAATGTGTACTTATGCTAAACCGAACTGCTTGAAATTGAAATGTTTTGACATTTAACGGTATGTAAACAAAAACTATACTTATACTAAACAGAATTGTTTGAAACAGAACTGTTTATTTGTATAAAAATAGATTTGGCATTAAATAACCTACAAAGGTTGATATGCCATAAAAACTAAAACCCAACCCAACCCAACCTAAAAATAAAAAATGGTATTCAGTGGGATTGCAGGTCCCCCTAAAATTGAGTTGTTAAATGAACTTTGATATTGCTTTATGCTCTGACTTTTGAGCATTGCTCTTATAAAAATCTCGCTATGATGGGCTGTTTTTGTTGGGTTATTTCAAAAATACGAAATTAAGAATTTTAATTGATTCATTTTTTAAAGTAATTTTTAATTAATTTTTTTAAATGTTTGTTGTAATCAGCGCATTGTCTTATGTCAAGCAGAAAACTGTCAGGCTTTTGTTCACCCCCACCCTCCTAAGAAAAGGGGTTTTGTTCTTTTCCCTTTATTTTTCTCTTAGTTTTTGTTGTTTGAAAATTGAAACGTTGCTTATGTGCGTACATAAACACATACATTACCCAGACAAGAGTAAGTTTTTTCTTAGTGGGGTGGTTATCGGTTTGTTTTGTGAATTAGTGCCTGGATGTTTTCCCGGCTTGCCGATACAGTAAAAATACGGCGTCATGATTTCGATACTCTTGATTATCTTTTATGGTTTCACAGCCACAATAAAATACTCACATACCCGTGCGTCTCTGGCATTATAGACCATTAAATACAGGAACCTCACCATGCGACGATTTTCTGAAAGTTGTGTTGGTCGAGTTAACATAGTTTAATACGGTACTTTTGTCATGGAACAAACTTAAGATTGTTTTGTTTATCTTATTCAACTGAACGAGAAAGTTTTAATAAAAGTTTATATTTTATTGTCCGAGACATTATCCACGGTTAGATACATTACTTTTGTCATGCAACAAACTTTACGATTTTGTTTGTTCAAAAGGAATGAACAAATGCTTTTTTATTGAACATTTATTGTGTGTGTGTGTGTGTGTGTGCCGAAATAATCATATATAAATAAACACTTTGAAAATGGTTCTATTTACTCAAGTCTTCTTAAAAGATAATTTGTATAAGATCAAAATTGTTGAATTTACATTGAAAAGTGAATTAAAATTATTTATCCGAAATTTAAAAAAAAAAACTTTTCAAAATGTTTTGAAATAAAATACATTCGTTTAACTTTTCTTTCTATCTTTCTTTTTATTTATTCATTTATTCATTTTAAAGAAGACTTGGTACTACTTTGAACATATTTTTAGTAGGGAACCACTCCCATAATATTCTTACCTCTCTCTCCCTTTCTTTTTCCTTTCCCCTTCATTCTCCTCCTCTTTCTCTATCTATCTATCTATCCATCTAATCTATCTATCTCTGAAATGTGTGTGATGTGTAAGTGAAATTCTAACCCTCCTCGCTGTGCCTTGTCCAAAACAGGCAAAGTCTAAGACTCATCATAAAAAAACAGACATGTTAAAACAAAAACAAAAACACACAAACTATTGTTCTTAAACAAAGCAGGTAAAATATATTTTATCAGTGGTTTTTATTTAAGGAAAAAAAAATTTCTTTAATTTCTTTTTTAAACTTAAAACATTTTCCTGTGACATTTGTTTTGTTTTGAAACTTTAGAAAAATATTTATTTACTAAGCTTATCTTCAAAGCCTGAACTATGAGGTGCCCAGTGAGAATCGAACTCACTAATAATGGTCTACTACCCTAGCTCGCACCACGCATAAGTCAATTTTACTTTTCAATTCACTTCGAAAGGAAAAAGGTGGTCAAGTTTTTTGTTTGTATATATAATTTTATTTATTTATTTTTTTCTTGTTGGATTGGCTGAAGTCCTGTTAAAATTCTTTTGGAGTTTCGATTCATATCAATGCTCTTAACAAGAGGGAAATAAATTTATTATCGTAATGTGACCGAATATTTTCTTAGAAAAATATTATTTGCTTTGTGGATTTTATTTACATTGAGCTCTTTACCAAGAATATTTAAATATTCGAAATTTGAATGATTTATTTGTCCTGATTGAATTCTTCCCTATTCCGGATTTACTGGATTGAAGAAATATATATATATATATATATATATATATATATATATATATATATATATATATATATATATATATAACACTAAAAGAAGGTGTAAAAGCCCAGTCCGCTTGAGTTGTAGAATACGCTGACTGCATCTCTTTATAGGAGGTAAGACCCCCCCCTACCCAACACGTGTCCTTGATATGACAATAAATGATATGATGGTGAGGCTCGAATCCTTGAGTTTTGTGGAATGTAGAATACTTCTTCATTACCATTACTTCCATGTTCAGTCTGATTCAGGGTGGTAGTACCCGTTAGAGTCCCATTTGTGGGTCAAACAGAACTGTTTAACCAATTAACTATATGCAAAAAAATGACTTATGTTGGAGTTGTTAGTGTTACATAGAAATACTTGAAACCATTTAACTGTGTGCAAACGAATGAGTAATTCACCAAATAGCTTTTTTATTCCTCTCTCTCTCTCTCTCTCTCTCTCTCTCTCTCTCTCTCTCTCTCTCTCTCTCTCATTGTACAATTTAGGGATCGCTAGATCTACAGCCACTAAACATTCTGTCACGAATGGGAGCCAGGAATATATTGTTAGCGTATTAGTCTTTGAAAAGTTGAAAACTTTTAAAGTTTTTATCTAGGGGTTGAATTATGATGATGTTATGTACAATGTTAACTAATGGCGCGAATGACGTAATGGCTATCTTTACAGAAAATCGGTTGAAAGTATAAAGTTCAAATCCCATTGAGGTTGATATTTTTCTGACATCTCACCAACTTAGAACTGACATGAAGTAATTTCATAATGAGTTTGTGGGGGCGACCACGCTCAAATTGAAATCTAGGCGTGACCATTACAAAAAGACTTGGTCCTGTCGACATTTCCCTTGAGGGTTGCCGGGCAAAACCCCGGCTTTCCTCCTTTTTAGGCAATCAATAGGTATTGCCTGTGGGGAAGACTCCCAGGAACGAAGCGAATAATATATCTTACCTAAACTTACCAACTCAAAGACTGATAAATCTTCTATAACGTGGCTGTTTACGTTTCTCTTCACGCTTGCGATAAGCATGGGTCCATCTGTTCTTCCCTCAGATTTGAGTAAATAGTAGGGAAGGCTGAACTCTAGTTTTGTTGGTTGAAAACTGGATTATGAATTAAAGAAGAGTCCAGGAGGTGTTGGGTTTGCGATTCCTTTTCCAAAAAAAACCCTGCTCCCTACTGAAACTGCAACTCCTGGTAGAGTTGCTGTCGTATGACCTACAACTCTAAACTGGACCCTTATTTTGTGCCGGTCATGTTAGCTCAAATGAATTTTATCTTTTTTGTTCAATTGTATAAAATTGAAGGTGCTAGTGGGGTTACGGTTATCATCATAAAAAGTAGATTCAGCAACCAAAATTCAAATCCTGGACAAAGCTATTTACATTTCACATAGCGCTAATACCCTTAAGAAAGGTATGAACCCAACTATTCTCCCGCCATCTTCCTGAAAATACAAGGGCTGGCCGAACTCTTTAAACTTGATATGGCAAACAGTCTAGAAGAAGGAAAACTGAATTCGAACCAGTTGTAGACCAGGGGAGAAAAGGGTTCCGCCTAAGCCACGCTACATGGGTAGCACCCTCATGACTAAACCAGGTTATTGGCCTAGTCGACCAAGGCTGCAGAATACACAGACTGCATCTCTGCAGAGGAGAAAGATCCCTCAATGAGTGTCTTGGATATGACACTAAACAATCTGATGGTGAGGCTTCGGTAATGCAGGAGCTTTGGGCAATGCGTAGTACTCCTTCATTGCCATCGCTCCCCGGTCCACTCTGTCCCGGAGTGGTAGCACCTGATAGATTCCTATCTATGGGTTAAATAGAACTAAACTGTGTACTCATGCTAAACTGAATGGTTTGAAATAGAACTGTTTTAGACATTGAAACTGTATACTTATACTAAACTAAATTATTTGAAATAGAACTATTTATAAGTATGAAAATGGATTTGGCATTAAATAACCTAAAATGTTTGATGTGCCATAAAACCAAACCTAAATAAGGTTATGATACAAGTGAGAAAGAGATAAAGTAGACATCTCACTGAAAATTTCCTAGTCATTGAATTTGTAATACAAGCAATGGTTACAGGGTACCATAAATATTAACCACTCAGTGACGTTTATTAACCAGATGAATCATCGCAAAAACATAGTTCGGTGTTATGTCTGTATTTATTGATGAAAAAAAAAATGGAGCGGGTGAATTGGAGCGGGGTTAGCTTACGTAATTTAAAATCTTGTCTGCAGAGCTGGTTTTCAGCTTGGGAAAATAATTCTAAGGAAAGAATGAAAATTGCAAAATGTAATATTGACATTATCACCCACATTCATAAATACACACACACACACACACACACACACACACACACACACACACATACACATATGTACACAAATACACATACACACTGATTCAGTGATCAATTTACAAGTGTGAAGTATTTAGGGTATTTTGTTACCGAAAATCTTTTTTGCTAAATATAAAAGAATATAGGGAGACAATAAATAATCATCTATCTTTGACTATCTGCGTGTCACATGATAGTCTTGGAAACCCAATCTCAAGTTCTTTTACCTCTATTCTTTAAATGATAATAGAGACGTTGTCTCTGACTCTGTCAGGGAACATTAAAACCACATGACTATCTTTTATCAACACTTATCAGGTAAGCCCTTTGCTATTTTGTACCCCTTCTACATACTGCTTGTTCATGGAACGATGTATGTATTGCTGTAGCTGTTGGGACACATTCATATATTCTTTCTTTTAATATCACTGGTATGTATATTATATATACTAAATGTTGAACTTATTTACACTTGCAAGAAATTTATCTTATCACTCCGTCCGTTGTGTTCAGTGTTAATATACTACGGATATTGTAATGCTAATATGGTTCTTTAGTGAGTAGAGACTCGACTAAATATCTTCCTTAACACCAAACTTTCCAATAAGCAAGTTGTATGCGTGAATCTGTATGTATCTAATTCATATCTAGGACACTCGTTGGGGGAGTTTTGCCCCTCTGCAGAGATGCAATCGGTGTATTCTACAACCACAGCCGACTGGGCCACTTGTTTAATAGTACATCAACTGTTGTAGGTTATTTAATGCCAAAGCCATCCTCGTTAAAGAGTAGTAATTCTATTTAACACATAGCCGGGGGATAAGGTGGTTCATACCTTTTCTCAAGGGTATTAGTCTGAAAGTGTATCGCAACGACTTGAAAGAACTTTCTGGACGTGTTACTTTATTCGTTTAACATCACAGTGTTTTGAATTGTGTGATCAGTCAGCTTGTGATGCTTTAAAGGCTGTTGACATCTGAGAAACTAAAATAAATGATAACATTATAATCTTCTTAGTTTATTTTTTTTCTTTTTTCGTCACCATCTCATTTTCTTGCATAACGACACTATTACTAACGTGTGATAGTATCATTATATAAGAGTAGCCATTTCAGCTGGTACTTTGGAAAACACCGGCTACATCTCTGCAGAGGGTTAAGAACTCTCACAAAGAGTGTCTTGATAATGACGCTAAACAATCAAATAGTGAAGCTAAAGTTAAGCTGAAGCTTTGATGAATGCGATGTATCCTTTCATTGCCATCACTCCCAGGTCTAATCAGGCTGGGAGTGGTAGCACCTGATAGGATCCTATCTATGAGTCAAATAAAAAAATTTTTGACGTTTAAACTGAGTGCAAACAAATGACTTATGCTAAATTGAATTATTAGAAATAGAACTGTTAGTTCATTTAACCGTATGTAAACAAATGACTGATATTTAACTGAATTGTTAATGGTACACAGCAATACTTAGAACTATTTAACTTTGTCGACTTATATTCACAACTACCATAAAACCAAACCAAATTATCTAAAAGTAATCAACATATTGAGAAAAATACTCGAAACAGTTATGTTGTTACAATTTTCTAATTCTTTAAAAAGGTATTTTCATTAGGTTTTGAAGGATGAATTTAAAATAATTTAGTACATGTCTTGGGGGGTCGTATTTTCCTCTTCTCTCTCCCTAACTTTTGAACCTGAATACGTTTCCATTACAAGAGTGATTGATTTATTGGTTAGTTTTAACGGCATATCAACCCGTTTAAGGTTATTTTATATCTAGAGGTTAGGGAATAGCGTTCATTGTACGCTTATATCTATATTTTTTGTGTAATTATTTCAGCAGAGTGTGGGTCATAGTTACCTTTGACCCACACTCTGATGAAATAACTACACAAAAAAATACTGCTGTAGAAGTAGGGACGAGCTCATAAGTGATGTACTCCTGTGGACCCCTTCACATGGACGAGCAAAGGCAGGACGTTCAGCTCGAATCTACATACAGCAGCTCTGTACCGATACGGGATGTAGCCCAGAGGATCTGTCGAAAGCAATGGGACGATAGGGAGGTGTGGCGAGAGACGGTCAGGAATATCCGTGCTGATAGTACATGATGATGATGATGATGATGATGCTTTCATCAGAGGGTTTTTTTCATATCATAGTATATATTTACCCAACCTCTCCCCCAAGAGCAGGACGCGATAAGTAAAAGTAAAGTTGTCTCCCTTTAGTTGAGGGCAACCAGAAGGCTCCCTTTTCAATAGCTACTACACCGAAGTGTAGGGGAGGGCGCTACTCCTTTTCCTGGATTGCTCCACTTTACCCTTGATACGTACCTTATATTGCTGAGTGTTAAGCAAGGAGGTATCAAGTACCATTTTTAAAGTCGTTGGTAAGACGCAACCTGGAATTGAACCCAGGTCTCCCGGACCATTGGCGAACACTCTACCCACCGGACCGATGAGCCGGTTAAAGGATGCGATAAAAGGTAAATTTTTATGCAGAGTTTAACTGGTTTGAATTCAGATTTTTCATTCTCCTAAATCAGGGTTAAAGAGCCCCATCTGCCTTACAATTTACTCATAGCTAGGAAGAGAATACTCGGATTTCTACCTTTTCCAAGCGTTATGAGAAATACAAACAGCTACGTCCAGTATTTGAACTCGAATCACCGTGTCCATTTATTACGAAGATAACAATTGTGCCATAAGAGCACATATAGTTATAGGATTTCAAATATTCCCATCTAATGCAAATAATTCATATGGTTTCAAGTATTCTTATTTAAATACTAATAATTAGAAAAGTTAGGCGACCGAAGTCGACGGCAACCCGAAAGCTCCCTTTTCAATAGCTACTACACCGAGCTGTAGGGGAGGGCACTTTCCCTTGATCCGGGCCTTATAATGCGGAGTGTTAAGCATCAAGTACATTTGACTTTTTGCTATGACTCGACCTTAGGTTGAACTCCAGTCTCTGAGACCATTGGCGAACACTAAGCATTTAGCAAAAGTACTAATTTCTGTTTGATAAGTCATTTGTTTAGACATAATGTTAAGAAAACAACTATAGCTTATATAATTAAAAGTAACCATTCTCAATATAATTTACAATTATATGGTATGAAGAATATTAATAGATACTAATAAATTTTGAACAGATCTATTTCATCCATAGACAGGACCCTAACAGTTACTGCCACTCCGGGTACAGAGTGGATCTGAGAGTAATGGCAACGAAAAGGGTAGCACCACATTTCCCAGATCTCCAGATCAGGTGCAGTTTAGTGCCATAAAAAGGACACTATTACAAGAGTGAGTGCCATGGTTTGCTCAATAGGTAATAATTCTGACGTTCCTCTTCGGCTTGATATGTATATGTGGTGGTGGTGGGTGGTCCATAAAAAATTCCTGTGTCAATAAAAACGATTGAAACTTGTAAAATGTTTATTTTTCGTTACAATTATGTACTTTCTGTATCTTATCGTGTTTTAATTTTTTAAAAAATGGAATAAATTCATAATTATTTTGTATGTGTACTGGTGCCCCCCCTATTCTTTTAGGGATTTTCTCCGCTGACTGAAGAACCTGGCTACGCCCAAAGTGGGTACACATGTGTGTCAGACTGACTTCAGGTAAATTTAGATATGCAATATTTTCATTCTTTATCGACAAACAGTTAGGAGTTTTAGATTCAGCCGATTCAAAAACACCCGTTTAAAAGATCAACTTTACTGTTTATTTATTTATTCATTTATTTTATCAGGATTTTAGAGAAGGAAGTCAATTTATTGGTCGTATAAAAATTTAAGACTTTAACTTGGGCTTTTATTTATTCATTTAACTTGGGCTTTTATTTATTCATTTAACTTGGGCTTTTATTTATTCATTTAACTTGGGCTTTTATTTATTCATTTATTTTATCAGGATTTTAGAGAAGGAAGTCAATTTATTGGTCGTATAAAAATTTAAGACTTTAACTTGGGCTTTTATTTATTCATTTAACTTGGGCTTTTATTTATTCATTTAACTTGGGCTTTTATTTATTCATTTATTTTATCAGGATTTTAGAGAAGGAAGTCAATTTATTGGTCGTTTAAAAATTTAAGACTTTAACTTGGGCTTTTTTAAATCATTATTTTTTTATCAGGATATTAGAGAGGTTAGTGTATTTATTGGTCACGTGATGAATTTATTTCAAGTTAAATAAAAAAAATAAAAATAAGAAATAAAGAAAAGTTATTTTTTAATCAGCAAATAAAATCATTTTGGCCACTGATCTTCGCGGAGACCAAAATAAAATCGTTCCCCCGTAAAAAAAAAAAAAAAAAATTGATTTTTACACTTTGAACATTCAAGAAAACCAAACAATTGTACTGAAACCTTCCCGAAAATATCCGCCTTCTCTGTGGGTCTTAGAATGTCCCCTGCGGAGGAGTAAGACTCCCCACCCAAAAGAGGAGTGTCCAGTGTATGACACTAAACTGCATCTGAGGTTCTAATTCTTGAGCTCTAGTAAGTGTAGAGTACAACGACTGCGGGGGGGGGGTCAGAGTGGACCCGACAGTAATGGCCATGAAAAAGTATTCCGCACTTACTAAATCTCAAGAACTGGAATCTCACCATCATGTGAAGTTTAGAAGCCATACCCAAGCTCCAGTAATGCCGGGGCTTTGTGCAATGCAGAGTACCCCTTTATTGCCATCGCTCCCAGGTCTATTCTGGCCTTGAGTGGTAACACCTGATAGGGTACTATCTATGAGTCAAATAAAACTGATTGACTTTTAAACTAAGTGCAAACAAATGACTTATGCTAAATTGCATTGTTAGAAATAGAACTGTTTGATCATTTAACTATGTGTATCTACAAAATGGGTTTACGATTCATATCTTTAATATAAATGCAAAAACAGGATTTGGCATTAAATAACCAACAATGGTTGATACACCATAAAACTAACCCATATATTCGTGTGTGAGTCTGTCTATTTAAAAATCGTTATAAAAACGTTTACCTTGATTAAAAACAGTGCTCATACACTGGCTAGTAGAGCAAGCCAAAACTTAAAATAGATTGTTATCTCACCTTCTCATATCAGCCTCAATACTAAGAGTTTCATGCATTTGATTAATATGATCTTCAGGTGAAACAAGTATGTTTCATTTTTTTTCAAATATACAAAACTTTCAGTCTTGAAGTTGACATTATTTTAAGTGTGAGTGCACACACACACACACACACACACACACATTTCAAAGAGTCAGAATTATTTTGATGATTCGGTAAATCCTAGGTAGGTTGGCAGGCTCTTTAGATACTCTCTCTCTCTCTCAATCTCTCTCTCTCTCTCTATATATATATATATATATATAATGCCCCCCCCCAAATTGAAATTATTTTAAAAGCAATTTTGAAAACTACTAAGTCTAGCTTAATGAAATTAAACAGTTTAGGTTTTGAACATCTAGGACCGATTTAATACGTGCTCAATATGTGCACTGTGATACGGCACACGTTAAGTCGGTAGTTAAGCTTTTGCCAAACACGCTGTAACATGTCTCCGGTAATATTATCCAGTGCAAAGTGATTCTCTGCTCGAGTTCATCAATTCTAGCTGGATGAGGGGAACACAGACCACTCTCTTTACATATCTCCATAAAAAGAAATCATACAGGGATAAGTCTGATGACCGCAGAGGCCATTTCAGTTGAAAACTGTCTTCATCTCCACGACTGATTCATCTCTCTGGCAGAGTCTCATTAAGATAAGGATGTACTATCCTCTTCCATCAAATATAAAATCTTCATCTTTTTCTATACATTCTATAAAAATGTGTGGTTATTTTAAGAAGTGTCAAAATTATTGGCATGCGGAATGATGTCAAATTCTTTGGGACACCATATATATTAAAAAGAGTAATTGATCATACTACTATCGCTGTTACTCAAAGTTTCATGTGGTAAAAAGATATATTACTACGTGAAACTTATAGTAACAACGATATTACGATGAGTAGTCCCTCTTTAGTTTTTATACCGCTCTGCTCATCAGTATTCGAACACTCTCATTTTTATTTACAACACACTGTTAATGCCTTCTTTTTTCTTATTATATATAAGAGGAACAAAAGTGATCAGATGAAGTAGAACATATATATATATATATATATATATATATATATATATATATATATATATATATATATATATATAATTATTTCTTTAAATTTCTTTCTTTTTATTTTTTGCAATTACTTTTTAATTTTAATTGTTCTCAGCTTAGGGAAAATGTTTTTGTGAAGTCAAGTTTTTCAAAAGACTTGATCCTATTTACCAACCCCTCCGCTCGGGAAGGATATGACACAAGGTCATTTTTTAAGCGGAGTTTAACAGGTTTTAATTCAGAGTTTTTCCTTCTCCTAGACTAGTTGCCTGACCAAGGCTGAAGAACCTAGTCTGTCCTACTATTTACCCATAGCTGGAGGGAGAATAATTGGATTCATACCTTTCCCAAGGGTATTAGTGCTATGTGAAATGCAATCAGTCTCGTCCAGGATTTGAACTCGTGTCGCTGTGTTCATTTCCTACGACGATAACAATTACACCACGGGCACCTCCACAATAGACTTGATACGCTGGAAAAGAAACAGCGGAAAATGAATTGGTAATTGTGTGTGTGAAAAGCGCTTGTGGTGCAATGGTTATTGTTGTATGAAATGAAACCGGTGACTCGATTTTAGTTCCTAGACGCGACTGCATTTCAAATGTTGTTGATGACACCCTTGGAAAAGTTTTACATCCTGCTATTCTCCCGCCAACTATGGATAAATACTTGGGCACCAGGGCTCCTGTAGCAGTCGGTCTAGGAAAAGGAAAACTTTAAAATCAAATCTATTAAGGTCTGCTTAAAAAACTGACCTTGAGTGATATTTTGCTTGTTGTTGAAGGGTTGGTAAATACATGTAAAAAGTCAAGTTGGTGACCGTAGTCGAGGGCGGCCCGAAGGCTCCCTATTCAATAGCTACTACAAGGGGAGAGCACTGCTTCTTTCCCTAGATTGCTACACTTTACTCTTGATCCCTGTCTTATAATGCTGAGTGTTAAGAAAGGAGGCATCAAGTACCATTTTTTGAGTCTTTGGTATGACTCGACCTGCGATTGAACTCCGGTCTCCTGTGCCATTGGCAAATTCTCTACCCACTAAGCCAATAAAAGTGAAAATGAATCAGACATATATGTTGAAAAGAGAGAAAGAAGAAAATATATTTTTTGGTATGAATGAAAATTTATTGTATTTACTTAAAAGTAGATACAATAAATTTTCATCTAGGCCAAAGTATATATTTTTCTTCCGTTTAACTTTTCATCTTATATATATAAAATGATGAGAAACAATTTTAATGCTTCTGAGAAAAATGTGCTCAAGATGGATCTACCACTCCCCTGTTGCCTCTTTAGATATATTGCTGGCACGCACATAATTACCCCCGACACACAGACATGCACATACAGAGTCACTCTGACACACATGTATAGTTACTGAAATATACAGATTTTAGAATCATTCTGGTTAGATTTTATACTTTTTTAATAAATATGAACTCTCTTTACCTAAAAGACACAGATTAAATTTTAAATGCTTATTGAATATCAATATCATCGTCGAGTTCCTCTCTCTCTCTCTCATCGCGAGGGGATCAACTATAGGTTTCAGATAGCTCACGAGACCAGTAGCTCTAGATACAGTGCGCACATGGAATTGGTACTTGTAGTCAAGGTAGATCAGCAATTTTTTTTGTACTCCCCCTTCCAGACCTCGATTGTTGTATTTACTCCCCACCCCACATTCACACGAATTGACACAAGGTCAATTTCTAAACATAGTAGAACAGGTTTTAATTCAGTTTCCCTTCTTTTCGACTGGTTGCCATACCTAGGTTAAATAGCTCAGTCTGCCCTACTATTTACTTATAGCTTGAGGGAGACTAGTTAGATTCATACCTTTCCCAATGAGTATTAGCGCTATTTGAACTTTAAATAGCCCCATCCAAGATTTGAACTCTTATCGGCGAGTCCATTTCCTGCGACAATAACCATTACACTGCGTGTGCCTCCAAGCCTTGATGGTACCTGTTCTTTGCCTTTGAAAGAATTCGGTGCTCTCCTGGGTGGTGGCTCTCCATAGGATTCGGTTTACTGCCTTTGTGTCTACGGTTTGGTAGTTTGTGCAACATCGATATATTAGTTATTATTTACCAAGCTTTGTTTATCTGTGACACGAGTTCAGAAGAATAAGGCACCTAGTGAGAATCAAAATCACTTATAATGATCAGCTCGTAAACCATTACACAACGCAAAGAACCCTAAAAACAAAGCACAGTTTTAATTTGGCATATAACCAGCAAGCAAACATAGGGCACCCAGTGTGGAGAGAACTCAGTAACTAGTTACTGATATGCGAGTCTTGCTTACTAACCATTACACAAGGTTTTGATTGGTTGATTATAACGGTATGACAACCCACTTAGGGTTATTCTAAGCCTAAAAGTTTTGGAATTGCGTTATTTGTCCATTTTTATTTAGATTTAGTTTAAATACTGTAGTATTGTTTCAAGTATTCCTATCAAATACTAATAATTCTATGGTTTCTTGTAATTATATCTATTTGATAATAGTCATTTATTTGCATACAAACCGGCTCATTGGTCTAGTGGGTAGAGTGTTCACCAATGGCTCGGGAGACCTGAGTTCAATCCCAGGTCGCGTCATACTAAAGACTTTAAAAATAGTACTTGATACCTCTTTGCTTAACACTCAGCAACATAAGGTACGTATCAAGGGTAAAATGGAGCAATCCAGGGAAATGAATAGCGCCTTCCCCTGCACCTCGGTGTAGTAGCTATTGAAAAGGGAGCCTTCTGGTTGCCTTCGACTAAAGGGAGACAACTTTACTTACTTTTACTGATTTGCATACAGTTATATGGTTTCACGTAACTAATAATAATCTTTTACCGTTATATATATATCAAATATTCCCATCAAATACAAATTATATTTAGGCAGATCTATTTAATCTATTCATGGATCCCTAACTGGTACTACCACTCCGAATTCAGAGTGGACCTGGGAGTAATGGCAGTGAAAGGGTAATTTCACACACCCTAGATCTTTAGAACTAGAACCTTACCACTAAATGTAGTTTAGGGTCATACTTAGGACACCGCTTTTGCAGGCATCTTACTTCTCTGCAGGAGATACAGTTGATGTTGTCTTAGCCGTGCTGAGAGAGTATCTATTATACCAGGTTTCCATATTCGCTTTTGAAAATTTACTGAGGGATTATCGGATATGATGGAAAAATCTTTTAAAAAGAAGTCAATGCGGATATTAAAGATTGTAACTTTTCTCAACTTCATTTAAGTTTGCGATTTTCCGCATAAATGTTATAGCCCAGTCAGCTGGGGCTGTAGAATACACCGACTGCATTTCTGCAGAGGGGTAACACCCCCACCAAACGAATGTGCTGATATGACACTAAACAATCTGATGGTGAGGCTCCAGTAATGCTGGAACTTTGGTGAATGTGGAGTATCCCTTCATTGCCGATGTTCCCAGGTCCACTTCGATCCAGGGTGGTGGGAATTGATAGGGTCCTATCTATGGGTCAAATAGAAGCGTTTGACATTTAAACTGTGTTTAAACAAATGACTGATATTTGATTGAATTGTTAGTGATACACAGTAATACATGGAATCATTTAACTTTGTTGACTTATGTTAAATTGAACTATTAGAAATAGAACTGTTTGATCATTTAACTGTGTGTATCTACAAAATGTATTTACAAATTATATACTTGATATATATAGAAAAACAGGATTTAGCGTTAAATAACCAACAATGGTTGATATAACCAAACCAAACCATGAACATTAAAAAAAAGTTGGCGACCATAGTCGAGGGTAACCCGAAGGCTCCCTTTTCGATAGCTACTACACCAAAATGTAGGGGAGGGCGCTACTCCTTCTTTTTTTCCTAATGTGTCAATTTGACGCCTTATAGGACATACAGGCAAGAACAGTCTCGTTCATTTAAACAGAAAATATTGAGAAAACACTGGTTGTCTACAATAGTCAAAACTAAATATCAACTTATAAAAAGGTCCCCATCTTCAAGTACAGAACGAAGGAGGGTTTGTTTTTTTTCAGTCGCTTTTTCTGAAGAAAAAAAGGCGGGGCTGGTATTGTTATTGTCAGACGATTTAATGACCTCTCGCATCACTGGTTTCTATCGAAAACAGCTAGACATTGATGCCTTGTTTGTTTCCTAGCAACAACCGGACATCAAATTAACTGACTACTTCTTTCATATATATATATATATATATATATATATATATATATATATAATGTGTGTGTGTGTGCATACATAATTAGGATAGCGTAGACGTAGTCAACAGTCCTTGGTGACTGTCAGTGACCCCAAGATCCGATGATCACATAGGAAAGAAACTGATAGTCAACAAGCACTGTTGACCTTATAGATATGCCATCTTAACGTAGATATATATGCTCTACCACTGTCATTGAGCACTATTTATAAATTTTACAGTCCCAGCCGATTGTTTTGACACACACACACACACACATATAATGTGTGTGTTAGCCCAGTCGGTTGAGACTGTACAATATGCCGATAGCATCTCTGAAGAGGGGTAATACCTTCCAGTGAGTCTCCTGGATATGACACTAAACCATCCGATGATAAGGTTCCAGTCCTAGAACTTTGATGAGTTTTAAGTACCCCTTCATTGCCATTATTTTCAACTCTTCTCTGAACCAAAATGGTAGTACCTGTTAGGGTTCCATCTATGGGTCAAATAAAATTGCTTAATCATTGACTATACTTGAAACGATTTAACTGTCAACAAAAGTGACTGTTAAATTGAATTAGTAGTATTACATAGCAATACTTGGAACCACTTGACTGTGTGCAAATAGTTATAAGTGTTTGAGAGGAATACTCGCAACCATTTACTCCGGGCAAACAAATAAGCTCTGGCTCGTTTGAAAATAATATTGCCTATGAACACTTCGCTTAAAAATCTCTCTCTCATTCATATATATATATATATATACACAGTATCTGGCTTTGAATAACCCACAAGATTTGATATGCTCCAAAACACAACCAAACCAAGAAGCATGTATATGTGTGTATATGATATATATAATGTGTGTGTATATCTGCGTGTATATATATATCATCAAGTCACGCTGACAGCAGGGAATTCTTTAACTCTTTCTCCCCATCCATCCCTATCATCTATCGTTTTTTGGCAGGTCCACTTAGCTGCATTCTGCATCCATACAGAGCAGATGTATGTAATTCTTGGATGGTCGGCCAACACTGGTGTGTCCATGTGTAGGAGTCCACAAGAGAATGTTGTTTATGTGTTCGTCCCTGATTCTTCAGCAGTGCCCTACATGTGTTGTTCGTCTTGTGAGATGAGGGTTTGGTGGCTGTACATCAACTGCTTTGTGAAATCTTCGTGTCTATGTAGTGCATCCATATATTAGTATGGACACAGCTATAACTTGGAAGAAACCATATCATAAGATCGTTGGCTTCATCCCCCATCATCACCAGCGATCTCGAAGCTATTGGCTCCGAATTTGTACACGAGTTATACTAGTGTCTATATCGAGTTGTGTGTGCTCTAGTTGTACTCGTGTATATGTGTACGGATATAACTGTTTACTTTCTTTTGTTATGACCTTTCCATGGCGTAAGCGATTATTTCTTTCCACTTCATCTTTGAACAATAAATTACGCCTCCTCATGACTGTTCTAAAGAGGATAGTGGAATGCTTTCTCCCTTGCTTTTTCACGTTTTTTTTTAATTTAGAGTTATCCATCAAGAACAGTTTCGCACCAAGACTAGAAATTTCGATCTATCCAACTATTTTATCCATAGAACCAGAAAAGATGGATTTATACTTTTCTCAAGGGTATTTGTGCGAATTTAATATCGGCTCACCGATTTAAGTTTTTGCGCCTATAACTATTACTATACTCGCATTTTGCTGTATATACCTCTTATATTTTTAGGTATCTGATTTTGTGTACGTTCATTTGTCTTTTTAAGCCCTGCCGTTCGTAAAAATGTGTTATTCAAATAAGCAAAATCTCAAACTCCCTTGGGTACAGAAAAATGCTGTCAGAATAAACTATTGTTGTGGATTGTTAAGTAAAAAGTATTCGATTGTCTTCCAAGTTCACATGAATAAGCAATAAGTTGGTAAGTATCAAGTCAACATAGGATCGTCAGAGCGATGGCTTTTCAGACGAACGAAATATCATACTACATAGGTATGCAATTGTCTACCCTACTTACTTTTGTCAGACATCTTTCATCTTGTACCCAATTCTTTGTCTAAAGGAGGATGAATGAGACCGATAGTTTACTCAAATCTATACCAGGCAATTAATTTATCACCTAGTCGGTATGTAGATCTGTATGGTCTCGGCTTCATCCTTTAAATACAATCCAGTTTTTAGATTCAAATTTGTACTTTCTCACGTAAACGAAAATTTCGCCTATTGCTTTCGTTTCGTATATTTTATCTTCTGGCAACGTCCGTCTTGTCCATCTTCAGAGAAGTATCTGCTCTTCAGATTTTCGAGATGCAAAGATATTTTCATTTGCTTTCCCCAAACGAGGTATTTATCAAGATTTCTTTTTCTTCAACTTATTCTCATTCTATTTCTTCTTGACTTTACTCATTTTTTCTGTCAGAATTAAAACTGAGCCGAAACAGATTCGTTCAAGAGTAAATAACAAAAAAGAAAAAAAAAAAAGAAACTGATACAAGAGACTAAATAGTTACAAGTAGACTTGGTACTCTCTACTAAAAACGCATTCTTAACTTCTTTCTACGAAGAACTCTGCTTACAATTACTTTAAAATCTGAATGTATACTTTCATCGTGAACTCTGTAATTAACTTATTTACATATATTTTCTGGAAAAGTTTTTTAGTCTACCCTTTCTGTTGTTATGGTAATAGTTGATATCATAAGCAAACGTCGTGTGTATCGCGTTACTATGACAACAAATATTATCTTTACACAATTCGCCCATCTTTCTGTAATGGAATATTCTGAGGAAAAATGTTACGTATATATATATATTTCTCTCTCTCTCTCTCTCTCTCTCTCTATATATATATATATATATATATATATATATATATATATATATATATATATATATATGTGTGTGGATGCACGCTGTTGTTTAAGACGTGGATTAAAGAGACGAAATATTAGACACTATTTCATAGTAGTAGTACTAACAGACATGTCATACAATAATAAATGAAGAAAGCAGACGATATACCTTCGTAATAGTGGTAAGGATGATGATATTATAAACCACAACTTACAAGAAACGTAGAAATTGTTCATTGGTCGTGATAGTATTACGCTTAACATTGTTATTATTTAAAATGTCCCAGATTTGCTATAATTCTTTAACAAGTCTTTTACTTGAGATAAATGAAGGTAGTTATTGAACCTATTAGAATAAATTTTTTTTTTTTTTTTTTTTTTTTTTTTGAGAAGGTGAACACTACTAATTATTCCGTTTTTTTAGAATTTCTGAGAGAGATGGATTTCTTAATGTGTCAAACAGTATTCTTCGTCATCTTTCCCACAGCTCCTATTACTACTGGAATATCAATTGTGTTTAAATGTCACATTCTTGCAATTTCTATTTCCAGGTCCTTATATTTTAAAAGTTCATTATTTTCCCCCAACAACTTCTAGAAAAGTAGTGACTGTAAAATGCATGACAGTTGTGGTTGTAAATGTACAGCAGTTTTAGTGCCTACCAACAGCGATTTATTTTTAGTAACAAGTTCTTTGCCAAAAATAAAAGATTTGTACAATTATCTTTATTGCCGCGACCATCCTCATCACAGTTTAAATCTGTGATAATAATAGTAGTAGTAGTAGTGTCGTGTCTAATTTTGTTCATGTTGATGAGAAAAGCACAACACGTTTGTCGATTGTGACATTTAGCAGATCGAGATAGATTTTTTTTTTAAACCCTAAAATTTTTAACAATAAAAGAAAAGATGGTCTCTCTTTGCATGATAATTAGCAAACAAGTCTCGCTTATAATTCAATAATAAAGTGAGTTTGATTCTTCTTAGTTGCATTATCATTTCTTCTGGCTCTGGGCCAACGGTTGTTAACCTTACTGAATAACGCAAAGTTTTTCTTTTTTTTTCCCCGATTCGATTGTTCTAATTGTTGAGTCACCGTCCACAAAACAGTGTTTAAGCAGTTCTTGGTTAAGGTATGAGCTTTAGGAGTTGCAACCTTAAGATCCTAACCAAAAAGAAGTTGCTCAACAGACTGCCGTATATACTCGAGTAACAATCGACCCCAAATTTTTGGTCACAAAAAAGTGTTTTTTTTATCATATAATGAACGCCATTCAAAACGACTGCAATATAATCAAAACGACTGCAATATAATCAAAATGCAACACCGTACGAGGATCGTTCGCAAAGTTATAAACCTCCGCCAGGTTTTAGATTTGTTGCATACTTACGTATGGAGAAAAAGCTTGACGGCAACTATACAAGAACGCTACAAGCAATATTGAATAAGTCCTGGAGGCAACACCCCACAAAGCAGCAGCTGTACGGCCACCTACCACTCATCATGAAAACTATCAAAATTAGACGAACCCGACATGCGGGACACTGCTGGAGAAGTAGGGACGAGCCCATAAGTGATGTACTCCTGTGGACCCCTTTACATGGCCGAGCAAAGGCAGAACGACCAGCTCGAATCTACATACAGATGCTCTGTGCCGATACAGGATGTATTCCTGAAGACCTGCCGGAAGCAATGGACGATAAAGAGGGGTGGCGAGAGAGGGTCAGGGATATCCGTGCTGATAGCGTGACATGATGATACTTCTCACCTTTAAGTGAGCTTCACCTGTACGGAGATTAAGACAGAAATCTAAATTACGAGGATCATTAAATAAGTTTCCAGACTTTTTCATATGGACAGTTTTATTGATAGTACACACATGAAATTCTAGTCTCCTTCGAAGTACTCTCCTCCGGCTGAAATGCACTTGTACCGTTCCAACAACTTCTGGAAGGCCCCATAGAAGTCCTCTTATGTGAACGTGTTAATGACCTTCGTCACAGCCTCTTTCATCTCCTCAATTGTCTCATAACGACAGCCTCTGAGCTTAGGGAATAAGCAAAAGTCTCAGGGAACAAGGTCTGGACTATAGTGACGGTGAGGAACTGTCTTGATGCCCATCTTGGTCAAATAGTCTGTAACAAGGATGGAGTTGTGGACTGGTGCATTGTCCTGGTGGAAATGCCACTGACCCGATTTGAAGAGTCCTGGCCTCTTCCGACAGAATCTCTTCCTGAACTCTCTAAAAACCTCAACTTAGTAACCCTAACCCTAACCCTTTGGCCAATCGACTCAGGTATTCTGACTTCCTTACTCCTCCTACACCTCTCATCATCCCTCACAGACTCCCTGCCTTCCTTGAATCTCTTATGCTACTCAAAAACTGATGCTCGATTCATGCTAGATGGTCGACAAGCAGTCTGAAGCATTCCATACGTTTCTGTGCCATTTTTTCCAACTTTAAAACAGAATTTTACTGCATCTCGTTCTTCTGAAGTGTCCTCACATCCAGATTGCATTTTTGAAATTCACCAGCTGTGACAATCAGGCTTTAGTAGGGTGTATTCCAATGGCTGCTGTAGCTGTTGATTTGAACCTGAAATCATAAAAACTGGTCAGTTATATCATAAGATATATAGCAATAACATAGTGAATTCTCAAGAGTCTACGACAATTTTAAATGCCTGTACAAAAAAAAAGTCTGGAAACCTATTGAATGCACCACGTAGTTTTCCAATTTTTATAAAAAGTGGTAGTGTGTTGCTACCTCAAGACGTTTAGCTCTGCTGCTTCTTGTTTTTTGTTTTTTTGTTTTTTGTTTTTTTTTTACTTCGTGAGGCTTAGAAACTTTAAACGACCCTCGTAAGTAAAAAATGTCGTCTAGACCTTGATGTAGTCTATCGCGTTTACTTAGATATTCTAAACGTACTAAAACACCTACCACTGATATACAGTACCGTTGATAATGTTATAAATACTAAATAGTGTTAAGTAAAAATTCATTATCTTAACTTATAGTCTTTGTTTTAGTATAGGCTATGAGGGGACAATTTGAATCGAAATTGCGGTGAGGTTAAGTCTAGAAACAAGGTAAGCCTCGAGATTTTAAAAATATATCTCCTTTAATGAAGGACAATATCTTTAGTCTACTTTTGGTTGGTTGTATTTTACGGCATATTAACACTGGCAGGTTATTTAAAGCCAAATCCTGTTTACACATATATATTAAATATGATTGATAAACGAATTTTTTGTAGATAACAATTTTTAAACGAACCAGAGCTCACAGTTAAATGGTTTCAAGTATTGTAGTCTAATAATAATTCAATGTAACTGTCCTTTGTTTGTACACAAATGGTTTCAAGTATTGTAAATGATTAAACAGTTCTATTTGACCCATAGATGGGACCGTAAGAGGTACTACTACAACTACTACTATTACTACTATATTTCAATTGTAATATTTCTTAGCCTTTTAAACAACAAATTTAACTTTTCTTTAAATTTTTTCCTTCTGAAATAATCAATGGTAGCTTTATAGTATATGTATGTATTTACCTGGCCCTCGGCCCAGTTGGCTGGGGCTGTAGAATACTCCATCTGCATCTTTGCTGAGGGATAAGACCTCCTCTCAACGAGTGTACTAGATATGACTCTAAACCATCTGGTGGTAAGGCTCCAATCCTGGAGCTTTGGGGAATGTGGAGTACTCCTTTATTGCCATTACTTCCAGGTCCACTCTGACTCGGAGTAGTTGTTAGGATCCCATATATGGATTAAATAGAAATATCTAATCATTTTCTATGCTTGAAACTATTTAACTGTTGGCAAACAAATAATGTTGAATAGAATTACTAGCTTTAAGTAGCAATACTTGAAACCATTTAACTGTGTGCAAATAAAACTATTAGTGTTATATAACAATACTTGAAACTATTCAACTCTGTGCAAACAAATGGGCACTGATTCGTTTAAAAATTGTTACCTACAAACTATTCGTTTACAAATTATATATATATATATATATATATTTAATGTCTGTACGAACAAGATTTGGCATTAAATAACCTACAAGGGTTGATATGCCGTAAAGCACGACCAACCCAAACCAACCCCTCTGCTATGAGTAGGAAGCCACTCAAGGTCAATTTTTCAAAACCGTGTAAAGTTGGTTTAAATTCAGAGTATTCCTTCTCCTCGACTGGTTACCTAACGAAGACAAAAAAAAAACGCAGTCTGTTTTACTATTTCCTCATAGCTAGAGGGAAAACAGATGGATTCATGCCTTTTCCAATTGCATAAGCACGAGGTGAAATGCGAACAGTTTCGTCAAGAATTTTATTTATTCTCCGTCCCACCACCGGACAAGTACAGCACAAGGCCTTTTTTAAAGTGGGTCCGGACGCAGGGCTGCAGCTCTCATGCATCCGGCAAAATCCAAAAATACCTTTTGTCCCGTCGGCACCCCCAAAGAGAACACTTCAGAGGCCAGGAAACAAACAACAAACAATTGGTAAAACAATTAGTGAACTAGAATTTGAACTCGGGTCGCAGATTCACAGTATTTGTAGCTCAATAAGTCAACAAAATCTTAATTGTCTCATCGTGGTGTAACGTTTATGGAGCTGGTCTTGTATATCAGGAGTCATGAGTTCAATTTTCAAAATTTTACTATATTTATAAAGTAAAATTGAAAACGTTAATATAAATTCTGAAACTGTTGTATTTATCGGCTTCACATGGCAACAAAAAAAAAACTGGTTTTACTCAACTCAAAAGGTGTTCATTGAAGACGTTTTCCAAAATTATTAAGGGTGTCCTCGTTGCGTAATGGTTAAAGCGATGGACTGCGGAATCATGGGAAGCGGGTTCGTGCTCCAGTCGCGCTATTACGTTCATTTTCGGGTAAATACCCTTGGGAAAGGTATGAACCCCCTTATCCTCTCAGCTATGGGTTAAATAGTACCACTACTGTTCTTCTCGGAGAATGACTTTGGCATTAAATAACCTGCAATGGTTGATATGCCATTAAAACAAAGAAACCAAACCAAAATTATAAGAGTGAGTCAAAATTTTTGTAAGGTATTAGTTTGCAATGTGTATATCACGTAACCGAAACAGTTCAAGCCTTGATAGGTACTTGGTTGGTAGTATTATCATATTTACCAACCCCTCAGGCAGAATATGACACAAGGTCAATTTTTAAGCGGAGTTTAACAGGTTTGAATCAAAGTTTTCTTTCTCCTAGACTAGTTGCCTCGCCAAGGCTGAAGAACATAGTCTGCCCTACTATTTACCCATAGCTGAAGGGAGAATAATTGGATTCATACCTTTCCCAAGGGTATTAGTGGTATGTGAAATGCAATCAGTCTCGTCCAGGATTTGAACTCGTGTCGCAGTGTCCATTTCCTACGACGATAACCATTACACCACGGGCACTTCCCCATGGTTGGTAGTATTATGGTAGTTGGTGCGCTGACACGATATGTGTTGTGTGATTTAAAAGCCACACAGATGAATGTGCAATGTAGTTAAGTGTAGGATTTATGTTTTACGAGTTCGAATTGAGCCATAACACCACAGAAGCAACTAAAAACATTTGTTGTGAGAAAGTTGGAAGCTCAGTTAACCACAGTAATCTGATAGTTCAATGAATTTCGCTCAGGTTGCAAGAACCTCGATGATCAAACATGGTCATGTAGGCTTAAAAACGTGACTTCCGGGGCCGCGCTCAAAGCTATCAAGGCAAACCCAACGAGTAGCACTTGGAGAGTATCAGGCGAGCTTGATATCTCACAGACCAATATGGTTCTTGACCTTCACAACCTTGGTTAAAAAAAAACACCCAGAGTTGCCAAAATGAGCCTCACGTAACCAAAATATTGCAAAATTTATGTCGTAATTTTCTTTTTATGGAATTAAAAATTAGCTTATTTCTATCAAAATTCTCCGAGCCCAGTCAGCTGAGGCTGTTGACTATACCGACTCTATTTCTGCAGAGGAGTATGACCCCCACCCACGCACCAACGAGTGTCCTGGATATAACAGTAAACCATCTAATGTCGTTACTCAAGCCTTGGAGATTTGGGAAATGTGGAGTACTCCTACATTGCCATTGCCCCCCAGGTTCACCCTGACCCGGAGTGGTAGTACCTGATAGGGTCCTATCTATGGGTCAAATAGAACAAACTGTGTGCAAACAAATTACTGATGTTAAATGGTGACTGTTATATAGCAATACTTGAAACCATTTAACCGTGCGAAAAAAAGAGCTCACGCTCGTTTAAAAATGTTATCTACAAAATGTGTTTACAAATTGTGTGTGTGTAAGGATTTGGCATTAAATAACCTACAATGGTCGATATGCCATAAAACCCAACCCAAACCAACAAAACCAAATCATATATTTAATATATATGTATAAAGAAGATTTGGCATTAAATAACCTACAAAAGTTGATATGACATAAAACCTAACCAAGCCAAGTCATATATTTAATATATATGTAAAAGAGGATTTAGCATTAGATAACCTACAATGGTTGATATGCCATAAAACCAAATCAAATTTTCTTGGAAGTTTTTGAAAGTGATTGTTGTAAATGAAAAATGGTATTTTCTTAGTTTTTAGTTTTCTTGTTGGTTTGGGTGTGGAAATTTGTTGGCATCTTTAAACAGATGGAAAAAAATGTGCAATCAGATGAAAAGAAGAAACTACGTTAATTGGAGGTAGAAATAAAAGATAGCTGTCTGCCAGACGCAGTTAAAAAAAAAAAAAAAAGTAAATGCCCACACAAAATTGAAATATCAACTCGCTTTCATATTTTTTTTAGAAGTTCTGAGGTAATGCATTTCATCATTTCACAAATTATTTTACCTATTACTATTTTATTATTATTTTACTATTTTACCTATTACTATTTTATTATTATTTTACTATTTATTACTATTTTACCTAGCCAGTTACTTTCACAGATCATCCCTTATTGTGTTAATCCTCCATACATACACGTTACCTTACATTCACTTTGGATTAATGTCCAGTAAGCGTCTTATATTTACACCTTCTGACAAGCAAAGGTTTTCCACGGAAACAAATTACTAAGTACTGAAGTAAGCTCAATTTGTAATGCCATTTTTCTTATGCCTCGGTTTCTTCAAAATTTAAAATATTATCAAATCTTCGAGCTTAAATGAATACAAATTTAAACGATCAAATCTTTTATTTCTTTTCTATCAATAAATCAAAACTATGTATGTATTTACCCACTCCTCCACACAATCAGGATGTGACACAAGGTCAATTTTTAGGCAGCGTTTAACAGGTATGAATAATTCAACACTCATTTGTTGGCACACAGTTAAATGGTTTCAAGGAGAGTAACTGGTTAAACAGTTTTACTTGTGACTCATAGATGACCCGAAAGTGGACATGGGAGTAATATCAATAAATTAGTACTCCACATTCCTTAGAGTTCTTGTAATGGAGTCTCACCATCAGATGGTTTAGTTTCATATCCAGGACACTTGTTATGGTAACGGTTTTTTGCTTTCACTGTTTTTTTTATAAATCTTTGTTTGGGATTTTGACAATTTGAAGTTTATGTATTCTGAAATAATTACAATTTAGTGCACTTTTTTAAATTTTATACTTTTTAATTTTATGCTTTTTAATTTTTATAACTTAAAATTTTTGAAAGAACTATTGTATTTCCACAGATTCAGATACTTGTCCCCCCTCCACACACACTACCACCACCAATAACAACGTCAACAAAGATTTTTGTAATGTAATAGCAACTTTGTCTCGCTGATCTTCGACAAAAATGTCAGAGAGCCACACTGTGATCCTAGACAGATATATCGACCCAGGGCAGCAATTTTGGACATACGAGGATCATTCAATAAGTTTCCAGACTTTTTTCGTATGGCTACTTTTATTGATAGTACTCACATGAAACTCTAGTCTCCTTCGAAGTACTCTCCTCCAGCTGCAATGCACTTGTACCGTTCCAACAACTTCTGGAAGGCTCAATGGAAGTCCTTATGTGTGAGCGTGTCAATGACCTTCGTCACAGCCTCTTTCATCCCCTCAATTGTCTCATAATGACAGCCTGAGCTTAGGGAATAAGCAAAAGTCACAGGGAACAAGGTCTGGGCTATAGGGACGGTGAGGAACTGTGTTGATGCCCATCTTGGTCAAATAGTCTGTAACAAGGATGGAGCTGTGGACTGGTGCATTGTCCTGCTGGAAATGTCACTGACCCGATTTGAAGAGTGCTGGCCTCTTCCGACAGAATCTCTCCCTGAACTCCCTTAAAACCTCAACATTGTAACCCTAACCCTAACCATTTAGCCAATCAACTCTGGTGTATTGACTTTCTTACTCCTCCCACACCTCTCATCATCCCTCACAAACTCCCTGCCTTCCTTGAATCTCTTATGCTACTCAAAAACTGATGCTCGATTCATGCAAGATGCTCCAAAAGCAGTCTGAAGCATTTCATACGTTTCTGTGGCATCATTTTTTCCATGTTTAAAACAGAATTTTATTGCATATCGTTCTTCTGAAGTGTCCTCACGTCCAGATTGCATTTTTGAAATTCACCAGCTGTGACAATCAGGCTTTAGTAGGGTGTATTCCGATTGCTACTGTAGCTGTTGATTTGAACCTGAAATTATAAAAATTGGTCAGTCATCTCTTAAGATGTATAGCAATAACATACTGAATTCTCAAGAGTCTACAACAATTTTAAATGCCTGTACAAAAAAAGTCTGGAAACCTATTGAATGCACGACATCGTCTTTCATTTGATTGAGACTAAAATTGGCAGATTTCAAAACTACAGTCAGTTTTCTTCTATCACGACAAGTTTTTTCTCCCTCTACAACTTGCTCTCTGAATCACCACAGTTCGTGAGTAAAAGAGGGGTTCTCGTTTGTTTGGTTGGTTTGGTTTAAGGCATATCAATCATTGTAGTTCATTTAATGCCAAATTCTTTTTATACAAGAATATTAAATATGATTTTTAAACACATTTTGTAGATAACATTTTTAAACGACATTGAGCTTACTATTTTTCAAACGGTTAAATGCTTTCACTTATTTCAATCAATTAAAAATAATTCTATTTACTATTAATTATTTCTTTGCGCAGAGTTTAATGTTTTCAAGTATTCCTGTGTATCACTAACAATTCAATTAAACATCAGTCATTTGTTTACGCACGGTTGAATGATCAAACAGTTCTATTTCTAACAATTCAATTTAGCAAAGGTCAACAAAGTTAAATGGCTCCAAGTATTGCTATGTATCACTGACAATTTAATTAAATATCAGTCATTTGTTTACACATAGTTAAATGATCAAACAGTTCTATTCTAAACAATTCAGTAAACTAAATTGTTTAAAATAAGTGTACAGTTTAAATGTCAAATAGTTCTATTTAACCAATAGATAGGACCCTATCAGGTGCTACCAATCTGGGTGAAAGTTGACCTGGGAGCGATGGCAATGAAGGGGTTATCTTCAATTCCTTAAAGCTCCAGCATTACTCCAGCATCACCATAAGATTGTTTAGCGTCATAAAAAGACGCTCGTTGGGCGGGGGAGGTCTTACCCCTTTACAGAGATGTAGTCGGTGTATTCTACAGCTCCAGCCGACTGGGGCGACATAGTTTAGTGTCATATCCAAGACACTCGTTAGTCTTGCCTCCCAGCAGAGATGCAGTCGGTGTATTCTGCACCACCACCCCCGACTGAGTGGTCCAAGGATGCTAGCCATTACATTATAGTAACTGAGTTCGAACTCTAGTCACGCTATTACGTTCATTTTCAGACAAATACCCTTGGGAAAGGCATGAACCCCCTTATCCCCCATCACAGCTATAGGTTAAATAGTACCGTTACTGTAATTCTATAAGGATTGCTTTGGCGTTAAATAACCCACAAATACCATAAACGAAAGAATCTAATCCGTAAGTAAAATGATTAGTTTACTGATTGATTTTATTGATAAAACGTGAGAATTAAGGCTGATTTCCAAAGGCAAATATTAGCGCATTTGTGAAGCAAAGATATTTTACATATTTCAAAGTAAAACTTGGTGATCAAGACAAGTTTTAAGATCCCCTCAAGTGTCTCAAGAGTTTATCATATTTACCCAACCCCTCCGCTCAGGCAGGATATGACACAAGGTCAATTTTTTTAAGCGGGGTTTAACAGGTTTGAATTCAGGGTTTTCCTTCTCCGTGACTGTCAGTTTCTCGCTGATGCAATCATAAGGCTCGGTTCAACGGTTGAACATCTATTGACTATGTGTCTACGCTATCCTAACTTAATTACATATGCTCTATTACCAATATTGAGTATTCGTTATGCATAAATACAACACACACACACACACACATACATATATATATATATATATATATATATATATATATATATATATATATATATATATAGTACAATTTGATGGCGGCTCAAACTCAGTCCATATTTGCTACTCTGCGACTAGAGAGAAGCATGTAAATAGTCATCTGACGAGACGGAGAGTATAGTAATATTCTACGCTGAAATAAATTTATTATGACGACTTAACCAAGTTTGAGCCTCCATCAAATTGTACTGTATACGCTCTGAATGTGAATTTTGTTATACCGCTGCGAATAATTAGGGAACTAACAATAGCCATACATTGAGCACTCTCATAGATTTATATGATTACCCTCATATATTCTATGTAAAGAATAATCCACACCCACTGTCTTTGAACACTGACTGGATATATATATATATATATATATATATTACACTTTATTTTAGTGCAGTTGTTTATTTGTCTGTGAAATAAATAAAATTGGGTGGGAAGAAGACGAATAAAACCGTTTAATCTCGTGCTCAATCGTATTTGTTATGCAATAGCGATGAGGTTGGCAGGTAGATTTATTGATAAAACATTTAATATCAGTTTTGGTTTCTTATTCTTTGGCCAGAATAGATTCTCTTTCGCCAAACTCAGATTCCTTCTATTTTCCTCTCTCTCTCTCTCTCTCTCTCTCTCTCTCTCTCTCTCTTCCACTCAGCAAAGATAGCGTTGATCTTTTCTATCCTTCGAAAGTTGCAGAATTCATCAGACAATAGACATCTGAACACGTTGATTGAAAAACAACATCCCATATATATATATAATATATATATATATATATATATATATATATATATATATATATATATATAGTGTCTGTGTGTGTGTTTGTGTATACAAATGTATATATAGATAAAGAGAATTGTCAGTTGCAAAGATCTCGCTTGCCGATATTATACAAACGCGGTATTCAAGGAATTTATATTTATAATATCTGTGTGTGCGATAAAGAGAGAGAGAGGAGAGGAGAGATAAATAGAACAATGTTTTTTATACAACAGCAAACGTAAAAATATTAGTTATTATCATTCCTAGAAAACCAATCATCATCACCAATATCATCAAGCTGCGTGGACAGCACATATTCCTTTAAGACTCTCTCTCTCTCTCTCCACCCTTATCGGTCATCATACTTGGTAAGTCCTTTAGACGATACTCAGTTTCCACAGAGAGCTCATCAATGTAAATTTTTGCAGCTCGGCCAACACTGGGTAAATAGCGGGGTAGAATCAAGGCCGAACTGAATAAGCCATAGCTTAGGGCTGCATACCTCAGGGGCTTAATTTTTTTTTAAAGATGTATTTTTATTTCATCATTAGTTATTCTTTAGCGATACTACACACACACACTCTCTCTCTCTCTCTCTCTCTCTCTATATATATATATATATATATATATATATATATATATATATATATATATATATCGGTCCATTAGCCTAATGGTAGAGTAGTTGCCAATGGCCCGGAAGACCGGGGTTCAATCCCAGGTTGAGTCATACCAAAGACTCAAAAAATGGTACTTGATGCCTCCTTGCTTTATACTCAGCATTATAAGGTGTATATCAAGGGTAAAGTGGAGCAATCCAGAGAAAATAGTAGCGACCTCCCCTACACCTCCGTGTTGTAGCTATTGATAAGGGAGCCTTCAGGTCGACCTCGACTATTTGGTTTTCTTTGGTTTAATGGTTTCTTTTTGTTTAATCAACCTTCGTGGGTTATTTAATGCCATTCTGCTAGAAGAACAGTGGTGGTACTACTTAACCCATAGCTGGGAGGATAAGAAGGTTCATACCTTTCCCAAGGGTATTTGTCCGAAAGTGAACGTAATAGCGCGACTGGAGTTCGAACTCGCGTGCTACGATTTTGTAGACCATCGCTTTAACCATTACACCACGGGACACCCCCTCGACTATTTGTCGCTAACTTTATTTATATATATTTCTGTAACATTAATATTAAAAAAATTAGAAGGGTCTCAAATTTCATATAGCTTAGGATCTTAGCAGGTAAAAGTCCGACTAAGTTAGCTCTTTAACCTTGATTAGGCAACCAGTTTAGAAGAAAGAAAAACTCTAAATTTTAACCAGCTTTACTTCGGTTTAAAAAAAAAATTCCCCTTGTGTCACATCCTGGCTGTGGTGGAGGGATTTGGTAAATACTTAGTTTTAATTGCGATATGAAAACTATGAAGCTCCTCAGGGTTGGTTGTAGTTCTTCGAATGCCTACGACCACCAACTCATCACGGAGAGGGGTGGGGTCATTTAAAATAAAGAATCCAGAATATTCTAACGGTATACAATAAAGTAAAATACATAAAATAAAAATACCAATGAAAAATAAGGGAATTATGCAAGAGTTACATCCTCTATATTCATCTCAAGTGTAAAATTTAAAGTCATGGAGTACATTTAGAGAAATACGACAACGCAGCTAAAAAAGGAGTCTTAGAGTTGCTTCGACCAGTCGCAAACTCACTGGATTCTGTTAAATGTCAAGGACACTATTTTAAAGTAAATTAAAATTTCATTCGTTGTTCGATTTTGTCTCGGTAAATACAGCTTCAGTTTCGATTCGTCTAGACTCACCTCTCATAATACTATCTTTGTCCCATAATGGATGTTACATTTCGGTTTGGTTTAGTGGCATATCAACCACTGTAAGTTATTTAATGCCAAATCCTCTTTATACATATATATCAAATATATATGATTGTAAACACATATTGTTGGTTACATTTTTAAATGAGCGTAATCTCATCCTTTTGTACACAAATGATTCCAAGTATTTTTATGTATCACTAATAATTCAATTAAACATCAGTTACTAGTTTACACAAAGTTAAATGATCAAACAGTTCTATTTGAAACAATTTAATTTAGTATAAGTCATTTGTTTGCACTCAGTTTAAATAGTCAAAAGTTCTATTTGACCCATAGATAGAACCCTATCAAGTACTACCACTCCGGGCCCGAGTAGACCTGGGAGCGATGACAATAAAGGGGTACTCCACATTCCCCGAAACTCTAGTATAATGGAGCCTCACCATCAGATTGTTTAGTATCATTATAGGACACTCGTTGGAGATGGGTCTTACCCCTCTGCAAAGACGGAGTCGATATATTCTACAACCCCTGCCGACGGGGCTTGGATGTTACATTTATATTTACCAATCCCTCCGCTCGGGCAGGATATGACACAAGGTTTGAATTCAAAGTTTTCCTTTTCCTAGACTAGTTGCCTCACCAAGGCTAAAGAACCTAGTCTGCCCTACTAATTACCCATAGCTGGAGGGAGAATAATTGGATTCATACCTTTCTCAAGGGTATTAGTGCTATGTGAAATGCAATCCGTCTTGTCCAGGATTTGAACTCGTGTCGCCGTGTCCATTTCCTACGACGATAACCATTACACCACGGGCTTGGATGTTATATTTAGCATAAGAAATGTATCAATTATTATGAGATAAAATAGTTTCATTCATTGTTTTCTTTTGTCCTGGTAAATACAGCTTCAGTCTTGATACTTTTTGAACAAACTTTGTATCTCGACTTGTGACATGAAAAGCATGAAACTTTATGTGATCGTCAACTGTAAATGGGGAGGTTATGACGTCACGGTTCGTTTTGGTTCTCCATTTACCAGTGATTACAAACGCATCATAAAAGACTGAGCTCACGGTTCAAAACACTAAAAGATTGATTGAATAAATAGGGCAAGAAAGTTCTACTAGGCCTGTGTGATTAAGCAAACAAAATACCATAGAAAAAAAATAATGAGATTCGGCTTTTATCACAAATGAGAACTAAAAATTGTTGGAACTGCGCCACTCTTGAAGAATGTGATAAGTAGGAACGATCGTTCTTCTACTTCCCATTTAGCTAAGCCACTGTTGACACCATTGCTTAAAGTAAAGACATCTGACCCGTTGATAAGTTCAGGTTATCAAGGAAAAGAGGCGAAGTCGAATGAGGAAAACTGCCAATTTATCTAACGCAAACATATCCGAAATTAATGATAAGAATACACAAAGAAATAAAATTCATATCAAACAGAAACGACAGATATTTAGTTTGACTGCTAGGAATTCAATGAATCAATTATTATTTGCAAGCCTCAATTTACCGGAAGTATAGAAAAAAGCGTCTCTCTTATTTGGCTGGATATTGTTTTTTAAACCCAGGTGCTAAAATGAATACGTTTTTTGTCTGTTTGTTTGTTTTTGTTTTTTCTTTATACCTTTGTGCTTGAGATCGGCTAAAATCCTGAGAAGATTTGTGATCACTTTGACTCCAATGAAGGCCACCAATCTTGTATGGAAATACATGGAATAAAGAAAGAAAAAATTTTGAAAAATAAAATAAAGAGTAAATTTTATCATTAATAATAATCGAATGCAGCGAACTGGCACAAAACGAATACAAGAGTAGGAATGATTGGGTGGGAAAGGTGATTTACTGGGAATTGTGCAAGAGATTAAGATTTGACCATAGTGATAAATGTTATACAGGGTGGAACGCTAAAATTGTCGTCCTAAAGAAAACAACATTACAGCTTTATTTTAAAACTTTTATTGAAAAAATCAATTCAGGTAACTTGATTATGTAGTAGAGCTGATATCTATTCAATGTAGCCGCCTTCAGCCTCAATCACCGCCTCGATACGGATCCGGAACTGGGAGCATGCCCTTTCCACAAGCGCCAGCTGGAGCTTGGCGACTACTCTGCGGATAGCGGCGATCAGGCTGGCTTTGGCGTTGTTGAAGGTCATGTTGGTGATGTTCTAGACGTATGACCAAACGAAGTAGTCCAGCGGGTTCAGGTCGGGGGAGGAGGGGGCCAGTGAGAGAAGGGTACGAAGTCCTAGCACTCTTTCTGAAGCCAAGCCTGGGTCTCTTTGGACTTGTGAGCCGGCGCCGAGTCTTTCTGCCACACCCAAGGTCTGCCACCGACCACCTGATTGCATTTGAAAGTGTTGACTTTCAAGCCGACTTCGAAGATGTGAGGTGGCATGATGTGGCTCTCACTTGAAACCACACCAAAGACCATAACCGTTGCCGAAAACTTTGTTTTCATCACCCTGGGCAATCCAGCGATGGTTCTGGATGTCATAACTTGGATCAGTAGAGAGCGTGAGTTGTACAGCGGCGCATTTCCGATCTCGCTCGTTGAACATTGTGTCACTTTCAGACATGATAGAAGGCTCCCTTCGCTCTTGGGATTTGTACACAACTGGCCAACTAGTACATGGTCTGCAATAAAAAAAGAAAACCGGTTTTCATTAAACGGAAATGGAATCATGTTGTCTTTTCTAGGGCGACAATTTTATCGTATGTACAAACCAGAATCTGTCCTAGAAAATTAGGCAGATAAAATCCCGTGAGACTTTGAAATACAAACGGATCACTGAATCCTGAGCTGAAGACCAAGCCTAGTATTCATTAACAAGAAAAATAGAACTTATCAAGTGAATATTGTTATTCCAACACAATACAGAGGGAAAATAGATATAAGTTAAAAACTTGACAAATACCTGAACCTTGCCAGAAAAAAAAACCCCAAAAAACTTGTGGGGCCTCTTGGAACACTCCTCAAAAACTTGGAAAAGAGATTGAGTGAACTGGAGGTCAGATGAAAACTCGAGACCATCCAGACCACAGCCCTGCTAAAATTAGCTCGGATACTTAGAAAAGTCCTGGATATCTAAAGAGATTTGCGGTCACTCAAACTACGGCGAAAAACCACTAGTTAGAGCTAGTATGAAAAACTTGCAAGGAAAAAATAAAAACAAAAAATTATCATTATTATTAGTAGTAGTAATAACATTACTGTCCAATCTTTGTTTTTCCCTCTTTTTTGATTTAGTGGGCCTATTCGTACCTGAGGAAGTGGCTTTTCCGACCGAGTAATGCCTTGGCATGAATTGTCATGCAGATTCAAAATCTACTTCCTATAATTTTTTTTTTGAGTACCTGTTCCATTGTACAACCCACGTGTATTCAAAGTGTGTAAGCACCCACATAAAATATAGACTATTTCCCCACCCACTGTACATTATGAATAGACTAAGAAACGTCGACCCAAAAAACAAACCTATCATCTTTATACAAGCCCCGTCTATGACCACAATACGAAAAGAGCTCATACTCTATCACCATACATACCCAGAAGCATACGTGCACACAGACACACACTTTGACACTCACACATACACAAAAACTAACTCTCTCTCTCCACACACACACACACACACACACACACACACACACACACATACGCCAACGCGTGCGAACATGACATTTATTGTCATTTGAGTATAGACCGGAAGAGGACAACCTCACAAGTGACTCCGTCTTTTCTCAGTCGGAAGTTGGGACTGTTCCCGACAACAACCCGATCAATAGGAAACTTTTATTCGACTTTTTTTCCTTTTTTTTTAAAGAGTTATCTATCTTCATCAAGTTTGTCGTTCAACTTTCCACTGATTTTGAACTTTAAAACATCCTTGAATTCGTTCAAGTGTTGCTCTCCTCCTCCTCCTCTTCCTCCCCGCCTCCTTCGTTTGATTTTTTTTTTTTTAATCTTCATTTATTCCCTTCCCGACACATCGAACGCATCTGCACAAGTGTACCGCGAGCAAAGAAAAAATATCTCGGACATTATAGAAGGATGGTAAGTTTTTTGTTTTTTTACTCCATTGTTAAGGTAAATCTATATAAGGAGGCACCGAACACACACACGCATTTAGACCCATGCGAACACATATACACACATGTATTTACAGTCACTAAAGACACCCCCCATACACACGCATACAGACACAGATATTCAAACTCGGGCAGAAACACACACACATACAGCCAAGAACACAAACATTTAGATCCAAACGGGTGCACACAGTCAGACCCATGCGAACACACATAAACACAGACGCTCTCACTAATTAACACATGCAAACACACTCACACGAATACACAAGCGTGCGCAAGGACACATTTAAACTCACATATCTATATAAACACACACATATACACTCGAATATACAATCAAAAACACACGCACACACACACACACACACAGAGAAGAGAATTACATGAATAGCATTTTATTGTTACGGTTTCCTCTTTAGTTTTTATTAGAAAATAGAAAATAGAATTTGTTCCTCACATGAAAAGAATTTGGGGTCTTTTAAAATTAGCATTTTTACTTATATTTAGTAAATCATAAATAATACAATATACAAGGTCTCTCTCTCTCTCTCTCTCTCTCACACACACACACACGCATAATATGTTTTCACTTAGAGATTTTTTAATTGTATGTATTAAATTTATACACGTAAGCCTATACTCTCATTGGGCTAGTGGTTAAAGTGTTCGCCAATGGTCCGGGAGACCAGGGTTCAATCCCAGGTTGAGTCATACCAAAGACTTTAAAGATGGTACTTGAAACCTCCTTGCTTAACACACATCATTATAAGGAGTGTATCAAGGGTAAAGTGGAACAATCCAGGGAAAGGAGTAGCGCCAACGCCAGCCGGCAGAACTAAGTAAAAGCTAAAACAAGTGAGGCTCATTTACCCTCCTCTTTATAGTAATGTGGTATGTGGACCTCGCTTATATATAGGGTGAGAAAGCAAAATTAGAAATATTTTAGTATAATAATAAATGACTCTATTGTAAAACAAGATTAATTTTGATTTAAAAAAAAAAATAAACAACAGAATAAGAAGATAGACGCAAAACAGTAAATTTACTCAGTATGGCCGCCATTTTTTTTATTATTGTATCAACACGCCTTTAAAACGATTTACATGCATTCAAAATAAATTCTTCAGACATTTTATTCCATTCCTCTTCAATAGTAGTCTTAAGCAAACCAATATTTGGATGGGAAGTTGCTTTTGTTTTGTTTTCTTAAACGCCCCATATAGCGTAATCTAAGGTGATAAGGTCTGGGCTTGATGGAGACCGTGAAGAAACTCCAATTATTTCGGATATGTTTTGGGCTTGGTTTCAGCGTTTGTCGTTTCTTGCTCACTCATATTGGGCTGAATTTTAATGAAAAAGTGCTTGAATAATAGAGCTAATCATGAAAATTTAGACTTATCACGTGCCCGTGGTGTAATATCGTCGTAGGAAATTGACACGATGACACGAGTTCAAATCCCGGACGAGACTGATTGCATTTCACATAGCACTAATACCCTTGGGAAAGGTATGAATCCAATTATTCTCCCTCCAGCTATGGGTTAATAGTTGGACAGACTGGGTTCTTCAGCCTTGGTTAGGCAACTAGTCCAGGAGAAGGAAAACTCTGAATTGAAACCTGTTAAACTCCGCTTAAAAAGATTGACCTTGTGTCATATCCTGCCCGAGCGGAGGGGTTGGTAAATATGATCACGTTTTTTATTTAAAAAAATAGGACTAAAAAAAGGTTTTTAAATTATTCCATATTCCGCACCCTCTTTGTGTGTGTGCGAGCGCGCACACACACACACACACACACACACACATATATATATATATATATATATATATATATATATATATATACTCGTCAAAAATTTATCAAATATATATGTAAATGTTTGTATGTAATGTCGGTAATAATCGATTTTATAAGATTTTCGTTATATTTCCACCATAAAATCAAAGCTCTGATCTTTTATTAGAACCAAGAGAAACTTTATATTGATTATCAAAATTATTTAGTTGTCCAGTTTTAGCCGGTCTTAACTATTTTAAGGTTCATGCTTAATTTCCTTCCAAAGAAATTCACAAAGTTATCCTGATAAAAAGATTGAAATGTGTCCCAAAGTTTTGGCGTTTGAAACATTCAAAAGACTTTGGCCAGGAACATTAATATTTAAAAATTGATAATTCTATTTGTCGTTTGTACTTGATGCTTATTCACATAACCTCCCCGCTACTAAGTGGGATATACTTCCTCTCTCCTCAACCGAATGAGATATTCTTCTAAATCTACTCTCCGCTGCTAAATAGGATATTCTTTCACCTTTCGCCTCGATAAAATTGCGATATTCTTCTACATCCCCTCCCTGCAGCCAAGTGTGATATTTTTCCATCCTCCCCCTCAATGAATTAGGATATTTTTTACATTGATCTTCCCTCTTAAGATCAAACACTGTGTTCAACCCCGATGAAATTGCTCTGTGCTAAATTGATCTAATCCTCACTAAGTAGCAAAGTAAACAAAGTATTTTATATTGGTTTGCTGAAGATCTGATGAGCTTCGAGGATTCGATGAATTCTGAAGTTCTGATAAAGCTTTGATATTATGCTGTCGAAGACTGAAAAAGGAAAAGAACTCCAAAGATTCCTCGGTACCAGCAATACCGTTATCAATAAAATAGAATATACAATTATATATTATTTGTTTCTTTTGTTTAATGGCATATCAACCTGTGTAGGTTATTTAATGCCAAAGCCATCCTTCGAGAAGAACAGTAGTGGTACTATTTAACCCATAGCTGGGATAAGGGGGTTCATACCTTTCCCCAAGGGTATTTGTCCGAAAGTGGACGCAATAGCTCAACTGGAGTTCGAACTCGCTTACTACAATTTAACCATTACACCACGAGGACCCCCCCCCATATATATTAATCTTGTAGCTTCGGTAGAATAACTACTAACAAATGATGTTTTAAGTATTGTATAGATTGTTCATATTTACCAACCCCTCTGCTCGGGCAAGATATGATACAAGGTCAATTTTTTAAGCGGAGTTTACCAGGTTTGAATTCAGAGTTTTCCTTCTCCTAGACTAGTTGCCTCGCCAAGGCTGAAGAACCCAGTCTGTCCTACTATTTACCCATAGCTGGAGAGAGAATAATTGGATTCATACCTTTCCCAAGAGTATTAGTGCTATGTGAAATGCAATCGGTCTCGGCCAGGATTTGGACTCGTATCGCCGTGTCCATTTCCTACGACGATAACCATTACCCCACGGGCACCTGTATTGTATAGATTGTTGGTGTATATTTTTGTATAGTTTATTAAAATGGCAACAATAGGGTTTACATTAGTTGTCTTGATTTCTGAGACGAAGCTTGATGATTTTTATCATTATGGGTTTTTGGACTATTGTCTTCATCTTTATTGTTATTTCCACAACGTTTCGGCCCATATGTCCTCCGGCCTTCCTCAGGTGTTTGTCGAACTCGGGAACCTCTACGGAACTTCGAACTACGTCCTTTATTGAAACCACGGGGGTCACCTGTTCTGATTCTGTTAGCCATAAACGGGTATAAGTGTTAAGTATTCTTGAATAGTTACTCGCCTGCAGTCAGGATTGAACCAGCTACCTTCAGAAAATTGCAAATCATCCTTTCTGGCTTAAATAGCTCCTCTTGATTTTTTTGGGGTTGTTGTTGTTCCTTGGAATTTCCATGGTTCTTAATAATTGTTTTCTCAACAAAAATAAGAACGTGAACATTGACTCTGAATACACAGTGTGTCTATGCGCGTATTTTATGAATGTGTGCAGATGTACACGCTTGTGTTAGTTGTCCTATGTTTACTTTGAAAATCTTTCCTCTATTGTCAATCGCTAAGGTTCGTTAGTACGAAACTTTTTTTTTCTTCGGTAGGGGGTTCTTTTCTTGCCGCAATAATAACATTGACAACGAAAAGACGACATTGTATCCAGATTAATTAAGTCAGAATAATTGACAGATTTCACTTGTCCAATCTGTGCTCCCAATTCAAAGAAAGAAAGAAGAAAAAAAGGACATAGAATGGAGGGAGTGAAAGGTAGAGGCGACAACAACCACTTTTAAAAATTAAGATTTGATAGCCAAATTAGGCGGTACGACTGACGTTAACCCCGTTGAATTAAAGGCGTAAAGATTGAGACAGTAATAATTAATAATCACTAAGGAAGTAAGTGGCCTTTCCTAATTTCTAAAATGCGGAAAGCCTGACCTCTGACCTCTCGACGAATAGCTTCCGCCTCGACTTCTTAACTGAGGGCAATAACAAAAGTTGTTTGTACCTCTTCCCGCACCAAAGGGCCTTAGAGGCACAGTCAGCTTCAACGGTTCAACGAGTTGTGTATTATTAGGAAGGATCAACCCTCCACTTTTCTGTTAGCACGTTCTTTTTTTATTATTTCTTTTTTCTTGGTCTTCCCTTTTGTTATTTTTTATTTCTCTCTCTCTGACAATACTTTCCTGTCAATCTGTAAGCTAATGCTATTTCGACCTAAATCAAGACTGGTCACGTCTCTCTTCTAATAAACGTTACCATGTTCATTTGGCAAATAACCTTTTGTTTATAAAATACAGTTTATTCCATAAGAATAAACTGGGCTATTGTGATATTACAAAAATCTTGTAAGCAAAGCCCGTTCGAGATAAAAGCAATATAAGTGGTTTCTTAAAATTCCGCGGACACAAAGAAAAGCTAGTTGGGTCAAATAGAACTGTTTGACCATTTAACTGTGTGCGAACAAATGACTGACGTTAAATTAAAATGCTTGAAACTGTATGCAAATAAAACAATTGCTGTTCGATAGCAATAAGTGAAGTCAGTTAGATTTATACAAATAAAGGATTAATATTAAATAGTTATTCATGTTATATTGGAATAGTTGAAACCATTTGCGTGCAAAAATTTATTCATTAATATTACATTGCAATAATTAAAACCATTTAACTACTTGCAAATAAATTTAGTTTGAGCAATATTGGAAAAACTTCACTGTGTGCAAACAAATTAGCTTTAACTCATTTAAAAGTAAGATTACCAACAAACTTTTCTCTTACAAATCATATATGTATAACCATTTAACTGTGTGCACAACCCTGTGTACAAATTATAAACAGGATTTGGCATTAAATAACCAACGAAAGTTTATATGCCATAAACCGAACCAACCAACCGAAAAGCTCGTATTATAAAATAAACTGACCGTTTATATAAAAAAAATTCAGATTTTTTTCACTGTAGGTGAACCAATGATTAAGCATTGATAATAGTCGATATTGTTTTCGTTGATGTGCTGGAAGGGGTGCAAATCAAATTCACCTTGGAGACCTATAAAGGTTTTGGCTGGCCCTGCTTGGGAATCTTAATTGTCTCTAGTTATGTGAGAAAAGGAACCGATTATATTTCTCTTATGTATTATGAGACATTAAACTAAGTGTACGACGAAAAACCGGATGACAAAAACCTCTATGGCAAAAACTCAGACAAACCCTAAACAAAAGCTCAATGACAAAAACCTTATAACATAAGCCCAATCGGCTGGGGCTGTAGAATACACCGACTGCATCTCTGCAGAGGGGTAATCACCCCCCCCCCACAAGGCAACGAGTGTCTTGGATATGACATTTAACAATTTAATGGCGAGGCTCCAGCCCTGGAGTTTTAGGGTATATGGAGTACCCCTTCATTGCCATTTCTCCTTAGTCTACTTTGATTTGGAGTCGTAACACCTGATCTGGTCCTATCTATGGGCCAAACAGAATCGTTTGATATTTAAACTGTGTACAAACAAATGACTTAAGTTAAATCGAATTGTTTGAAATGACTGATGTTTCATTGAATTCTTAAGGATATATAGCAATACTTGGAACAATTTATCTGTGTGCTAACCAATGAGTAACGTTGACAAGAATTATTAGTATTGATCAGAAATACTTGAAACTCTTTATCTGTGTAGTTAAATTGAATTGTTAGTGCTATATAGCGATGCTGGAAATCATTTATCTGTGTGAAAATAAAATTATTCATGTTAGATAGCAATACTTGAAACTATTTAGGTGAGTGTTAAGTGATTAATACAAAACAGAACTAGTTGTTTTAGAATATATGGAACCATTAAACTGTGTGCAAACAATAGTAATACTTGTGTGCCAACAAATTAGTTTTGACTCATTTAAAAATAAGATGAACTACAAACTATTGACTTACAAATCAGATGTATAACCATTTAACTGCATGTAAACGAATGAGCTCTGGCTCGTTTAAAAATGTTATCTACAAACTATGCGTTTACAAATCATAGATAATAAGTATAAAAGAGGGTTTTGCATTAAATAACCTTCAACGGTTGATATGTCATAAAATCACATCAAACCTCATGACATATAAACTCCTGAAAAAAAAAAACTTATGATAAAAATCCTGAACAAAAAAAAGAACCCTTGATTTAAAAAAAAACAAAAACACAAAAATCCTATTGCAAAAACTTTAGATAAAATCACAAACGTGTGAAAAAAAGGAATCAGTTACCTTTCTCTTTTTATGCATTACAATTTATGAGACATTAGAATGAGATTAGGATTTGAAAAATCCCTGGCAAAAAAACCTCATGATAAAATCATTGACAAAAATAACCTAGGACAAAAACCCCTATGGGCATAAAAAAAAAACAGTAAAAACCTCTATGACAAAAACTTTGACAAAAAAAAAAACAAACAAACCCTGACAAAAAAAACTATTAAAAAAACGCTAGACCAAAAAAACGCTATGACAAAACCCCCTAAAAAAACTGACAAAAACCACGAAGAAAATTAGCTATCTCCGATAAAAAAAAAATCCCTAGGAGTCAAGTTCCCCGCTACAACAAAAACGTCATACAGTAAAATCGCATTGGAGGAAAACTCTTCTTAGAATTTACTAAACATTGTTTAATCTGACACCAGATCTTTCATAGTTTACAGTACTTACTATTCATAAAGTAATCACTTAACAAGACCATCGCTGTTTAATTTCACAGATCTGACGGGAACCAGTACTTATAGCGTGACTTGACCATAAGTCTGTCATAGGATAACTCAAGGATGGTCAAATTTATAGCCACTCATTTTGGGGAGTCATTGATTGATTGATTTTAACGGTATGTCAACCCGTCTATGGTTAATTTATGCCTAGAACGTAAAGAATTACGTTCATTGTATGTTTTTTGTGCAGTTTCTTAAGATTTGTTTTGCCGTTATATGATATCGAGTATTCCTATCTAATACAAAAAATGCAAAGCCTTGCTACAGATGTAGATTAGCATCATCTTTAGTGTAGGAGTCCATATTCTTCTGCAGGAGATACAGTCAGCGTATTCCAATTGGGGTGTTGGGGAGCATGTTATGGGTCTAGTGTTCGCCTATGGTCCGCAAAGACCGGGGTTCAATCCCAGGTCGAGTCATACCAAAGACTCAAAAAATGGTACTTGATGCCTCCTTGCTTAACACTTAGGATTATAAGGTGAGGATCAAGGGTAAAGTAGAGCAATCTAGGGAATGGAGTAGCACCCTCCCTAACACCCCGGTGTAATAGCTATTGAAAAGGGAGCTTTCAGGTTGCCCACGACTGCGGTCGCCAACAACTTTTTTTTTACTCCTTGAGAGTTTCTCACAACAGCGTTAGCCGATGTTTTTTCAATAGAGTTGAATTGACAGCAAGTCTCCTTAACTCTCCAGGACTCTTCTCAGTAGTCTGGCCAATCTCAATAATGCTGTAGTTTGGATGGTCTCCACTCGTTATCTTATTTCAAAGTCCTCCAGTCCTTGTACCAATCATTTGATGACTGTATCAAGAGCACCAATTATAATCGGTATAACCTTAACTTTCATATTCCACAGTTTTATCAAATCCCTAACAAGGTCCAGGTACTTATCCTTCTTTTCGCTTTCTTTCAATTTTACTCTGTGGTCAGCCGGGATAGCAAAGTCCACAATTCTGCAAGTTTTCTCTTTTTTTTTTTTTTGTTGGCCGAGACTAGGTGATCCGTTTGTATCTCAAAATCGCAGTGGAGTTTTATGCGTCTTATTCTCCGGGACAGATCCTGGGTGGTGGTGGTGGTGGTTGTTGTTGTAATAATAATAATAATAATAAGCTATAAAATAGGGAAGTGTTTCATCTAGAATGTAAATATATTGTTAAAACAGACTCTTACTGTGTTTGGCAGGTTAGATAAATCGAATCTTTGTTTTTTCGTTTAACCATATAAAGTAACTAGTGAACAAAAATTTTCCTTGCCAGAAAATAATGTTTTATTGAAAAGATTTATTAATTTTAATGGTTTTCGAGGATGTCTAAGATCTACGAACAATACAGAGGGTATCTTTTGCACGCCATGTTTTGTGCTAAAAAAGTAGTCATCCATAATAAATAAACGACAAAAACAATGTCCTTTTTAAATACAAATAATTATCCTAGAATTTGATAAATTCACTGTTCGTCTTTTTCTTTTCTAATGATAACCATCTTACAATCCATATGTAATATGAGTAAGTACTGCTAGTTTAACTCCTTTAAAAACGAATAGAGCCCAGTCAGCTAGGGCTGTTGAATACGTCGACGACATTTCTTCAGAGGAGGAAGACTCCCCTGCAACGAGTGTCCTGTATATGACCTTAAACTGCATCTGAACTTTGTGAGAATGTGAGTACGCCTTCATTGCCATCACTCCCAGGTTCACTCTGACTCGAGGTGGTAGTACGTGTTAGGGCCCCATCGATAGGTCAAATGAAACTGTTTAACCATTTAACTATGCGCGAACAAATGACGGGTGTTAAATTGAGTTTTTAGTGTTATATAGGAATACTTGAAACCGTTTAACTGTGTGCAAACAAATGATAAATACCAAATAGATTTGTTCGTGTTAGATAGAAATACTTGAAACCATTTACTTGTGTGCAAATTAATGGACACGGGCTTCTTTAAAATGTTACCTACCAACTATTCGTTTATGAAACAGACATTTTTAATTCATATATCTCTAAACAGGATTTGGCATTAAATAACCTATAAAGGTAGATATGCCATAAAACCCAATCAACCTTAAATAGCAATGGTTATCCTAAATCTTAACAACAGTCTTTTATTTTGAAAAAAATGATCCTCTGAAAATTCGTATGCTCTGCTTGCAACTATTGATAAATAAGCCTCTTGTTGAATTTTTGTTTGTGTCACTTTCACGCTAAAACAAGACCTATTAGCGTCTTTTTTTGACACAAAATATTCATAAGACCCCCACCAGATGTATAAAAAAAACAGTTTTAAACATTGGAAACAACTGAATTTTATAACAGAATTTTTTCCATTCATTTTTTTTTAATGAATGACACTATGATTTATAACAATAAAACTAATTTTTATTCAAATTGTCGGCTTTTTTCCCATATCGTCTTTCTCCTCTTTTCCCATGATTAGCTCTGTTGGTTGTTTTACTGTTAGATAGCTAAACAACGTTGTCATATTGGTATGCAATGAGTGTACCGAGAAGCTGTCACAATAAGGGTTACATCAATTGTTTTGGGTTGGGCATCAGAATCATTTTTAGTTACAGCTACATCATGTGTAATTAGTGTGTGTGTGTGTGTGTGTGTGTGTGTGGGCACCTCTGGTGGTGTAATGGTTAGCATGCTAGACTAGCAAACCTACATGAGTGAGTTCGAGTCTCATTAGGTGCCCCATTCATTTGGCCTTGTGCTACATCGAAGAAAAGAGCTTCGTAAATTACTGTGTGTGTGTGTGTGTCTGTATATTAGAAGAGATATATTCAAGTGAAATCCTAACTCTGGGTTGTCTCCGTGATGTAGTGCCTAACGTATTAGTCTGTGATATCGTAATAAGTGAGTTCGAACTCAAGTCGCGCAATTACGTTAATTTTCTGGCTTTGGACCCCTTTTTCCCCAGATATGTTAAATAGCACTACTACTACTGTGTTTCTACAAGGATGGCTTTGGCATTGAATAACCCAAAAAGTTTGATATGGCATTATAAAAAAGACTAAATCATATTTTAAATTTGTTGTTGTCATATTGAAGTTATTTTCCCCGGAGAAAGCTGGGTAGCTTTGCTAGTGCTTAGTAATCGTAAAAATGAACTCTTGGATCCATTTTTGTAATTTTCACCCTCTCTTCACTACTCAGGGAAAAATATGAGAAAGCCAAAAATAGGGAGGGTTAATAAAAGAATGAATGAATAGATAGAGCACGGGAAGAAAGAAAGATAGAAAGAAAGAAACGTGACCTTGTTTTGTAATTTTGACCTTTTGATGTACAGATGAACAATGCGACTTTATTTGCTAATTTGGCAATTATCACGTTTGACAACTCATGGTTAATCATTGATTCCATTTGACCTCCTGATTTTACAAGTAGATAAATGTACGTGGAGAATTACGCGTTATGATTATACAAGTAAACCAGGTCTTCAGAACTTTTTCCTTGATGCTTCACTCTTGTAACCAAATTTTATTTCTATCCACCCCCAAATAAATTAATTGAATATTATATTACAAAGCATAACTGATTTACCTGTGCTTAATACAATTTACATAAGGGAAGAAACAGTAAACTATAAATACAAACGGACCTTTAATTATTGAATTATATTTAAATGGGAAAGATGAATTTGGTAGGCATAGAGGAGATCACAAATATTAGGTTGCAGATTTGTGAGTTTGAACCGAAAATCACCAGGTTCTATATTCAAAGTTGTTCTCTGTTTACTTAGTAAATAATGCACATGGCTAAACCCAGATTCTATCACTAGGAACTTGGAAAAGTTAGTAAAATAGGCTCAACTGTTGTACAAAACTTGGGAAATGTTGTAACAGTTTTTTCATATATTCAGTTATATCCAATTCCTTTCGATGTGTACATCGACTTCACTTCAAAATCGAAAGTCATTTCAATAAATTCTTCTTTAAAAAAGGTGTCTATATTTTCACTTTCCAATTCAACTTCATTTGTTCATTTAAATGGTCCGTATTATTTGAACGGGTTGTACATGAATGACACATTACTTATAGGATTTAAATATGCAAATTAGTAAATACACCCGCTGTTGATCCCTATATTTTATTCACCCCCGGATATCTTTGTGAACCACTTTGAGAAATCCTTAACTAAAACAATTTATGTGCAAACTTAAACTTATTGACATCGACTAAACTGGTTTTGAAAAAAAAAAAAATCAACCAATCTACGTCCGTGGCGAAATGTTTGTCGTCGTGGGAAATGATCACGACGACTCTAGTTCAAATCTTGGACGAGGTTGTTGCATTTCACATAGCGTTAACACCCTTGAGGAAGGCATGAAACCAAATGTAACCCATTTAACTATGGGTAAATAGTAGAGAAGACTGGGCACTTTAACCTTAGTATGGCAACCGGTCTCGGAGAGGAAAAACTCTGTACTCAAACCTGTTAAACTTCGCTTAAAAATTGACCTTTTGTCATATCCTGTCCCTGCAGAGGGGTTAGTAAGTAAATATATTTGTAGTTGCTCTGTTCCAGATCAAGAAAACATCTAATAAAAGAATCGTAGTGTTGGTAAGAAGGTAGCTGCTCTGACCATTCCGAGTGTAGAGTTCTGTCCTCTCTAAATTTGTTGTTGCTCTGTGCCAGATCAAGAAAACATCTAATAAAAGAATCGTAGAGTGTCGGTAAGAAGGTAGCTGCTCTGACCATTCCGAGTGTAGAGTTCTGTCCTCTCTAAATTAATTGTTGCTCTGTGCCAGATCAAGATAACATTATAAAATATAAACATAAGATTCCTTTTGTAAGCATTGATAAGAAGCTTCTTTTACTGCCCACTTCTAGTTATGCGCTCTTTGACGATGATTCGACACCAGATACTAAAAGCTCATTTTAGTTTTTTCAAATTTTCTTACATATTCTTTGAATTTTTCAGTCAATTTTTTTTTATCGATTATTATCACGTGACAAAATTTTTTATTTTTTATTTTTAAAAATTACGTAGGTTAATTGAAAGATAAGCTCTGTAATCCTATAAAACAAATTCTACACCAGATAGAATAATGAAATTGTTATCAAAATAAAGTATTAGACCATCCATTGTACAAGAAGTGGGATGATTTAATTCAGCCTTATAAGAAGAAAGGCATGAACCCCCAAAATAGAATATTTTACAATTATATTTTTTATATACTAAAAGACTCGCGTATCAAGAGTCAAGCCGTTAGGAATATACGAACGCGAAAACACCAAATTCTATAGTCCTATAAAACAAGTCTTAGACAAGATAGAATGATGAAACTAGTATCAAAATAAAAGAATAATGAAACGTGACTTTTTCATAATTGAAGTTATTTTCCCCGGGGAACGCTGGGTATCCTTGCTCGTGCTTAGCAATAGATAAAATGAACTCTTAGCTCTTTTATAATTTTTACCACTCTTTACCACCAAGTGAAATATATGATAAAGAGAAAATAGGAGATAAATAAGGTCTTCAATCCTATAAAAAAAGTAAACAATTTGTGCGCAAAAGAAAAAAAAATGAACAATTTGCGCGCCAAAAACAAACAGGAACAATCAGCGTATGAAAACGAAGTAAATTTATTGTTCTTCAAAATTACAAGTTTATCCTTTTCTAACATTGTCACTATTTAGTATGAAACATTTTTCCGAAGGTTCTATCATTTTTTTATTTTTTTATTTATTTTTTGCCCATGAAGAACGTTTCTGATTTATTTTCAATCCACTGGGGCATAACAACTTCAACTTCGGCATCAGATGAAAAATATTGAACTTTCAATTTCGAGAATAACCCATAGTTTGATGGTGCCAAGTCAGAAGAACTATGTGCACAAGGTGTACAACAAGTGTCATCTTCTGTCATTTTACGCAGTTTGTTGACTGGGGTGCGTTCATATAAAAGATTGCTACTTACACATAAAGAAAACTGTGAAACGTACAACTCGAATTCATATTCAAAAATATTCTTATTTCTACTTTTATTGACACATTGCACCGTCTGTGAGACTTAAAATACTTTGACTGTATCCCCTGTAGAGATGACGCTCTAGTTCTGGAACTCTTAAGAGTCACCTCTTCATTGCCATTACTCCCAGGTCCACTCTGGTCCGAAGTGAAATTATTTGTTAGGGTCCCTATATTGATCTGACTGCAAATTATTTGTATTCAATAGGAATACTTGATATCATATAACTGTGCAAAAAAAAAAAAAATGAAAAGAAATTATGCAAAAATGTAAATATAAATGTACAAAGTAGGTGTTGGAGACAGAAAATAATTGGGGGTGGGTGTCCTCGAGATGTAATGGTTAAAGCGATGGACTTCGAAATCGTCGTAAGCGAGTTCGTACTCCAGTCGCGCTATTACGTTCACTTTCGGGCAAATACCCTTGGGAAAGGCATAGAACCCCCTTATCCTCCCAGCTATGAGTTAAATAGTACCACTACTATTCTTCAAGGAGAATAGCTTCGGCATTAAATAACCTACAAAGGTTGATATGCCATTAAACAAAGAAACCAAACCAAACCAAACCAGAAAATAATTGTCTTCCTTGGTTTTGATGGGCGTATCTTTGGACATCACGTGTATTGATCACGTGAGAATTCAAAACTCTTTCTCACTCTCAGACATTCCTCATTCTTTCAGTTGTTAAGACATGCCCCCTTTTTTATCTCTGTTCATTGATTAGAAGGGGGATTTTGTCTCCCTCTTTGCGATAGACTTCATCTCTCCTCAGCACTGAGATAGGGAGCATATGACTTTGCCCACCAGAGAAAACAAGGAAGACTTTTTACCGTTTTTCTACTCCTTTCATATACAACTTGTTCCTTGCACATTTTATTTGTTGGGACACGCTTGTAACACTTCTTATATGCTTTATATGTGCAAATGAGTTCATCTTGTCTTTCCTTCCGTCTATTCAGTGTTAGTATATCATTGGATATACTAATGTTAATATTTGACCTATGTGAATTAGGCACGTGATTAAATATCCTCACCGTTATTAATAACAGGTAAATCGTCCAATATAGGCAATTCTCTATCCTCGGAGCAAAAAATAACCCCAGACAGTTTGACATGCCGTTAAAATCAGTCACTCATATTAGCGATAACACACTTAACATATCAATTCTAGTACGAATTAAACCGAACGTCTTGTTTTTTTGTTGTTTGTTTAGCCTCAACGATTATTCTTTTTTCATCTTTCTTTATTGCGCGTAAGGTTGTTGTTTTTTCATTTTAGTAGTTAAATATATCAATAGCAAAAACGATTTAAAACGTTCAAGGTTTCATCTTTGTCATTTTTATTCCGTGATAGACCAATAAGCAATTTTTTTAATCAAATAAAACAAAGATCTACAACTTGTGAATAGTGGATGTTTTACTTTGTGGGGGGTCTGGCTATTTAAAACCGCCCGCGTTTTTCCGATTATTAAAGATTTTGATGTTAGCTATAGCTGTCCGAATTGTAAAAACAAAATTAGTCAAGTTAATCTATCAAAACTTGTCATCTCGTTATCGTTAGATTTCTGGGGTGAACAAAAAACATGTACTCATCGCTAAAAAAACTCGGTTTGGTTAATTTTATTTCTTAGAAGTTGGAAATGTTTTTGACAATCTACTTTCAGGAGTTGTCTCTATGTTATTAATGACACTGGCTGTACTCCTGTAAAGGGGTGAGACGTCCTCACACAAAAGGGAGTCTCTCTCTCTCTCTCTCTCTCTCTCTCTCTCTCTCTCTCTCTCTCTCTCTCTCTCTCCTGGTCCCGTAACCTGATTTGATTATAGAGGCGCTACTCTAGTTAGGATAACTTGGCGGAGCCCATTTTTCTTCTATACAACTGGCTTGAATTCAAAATTTTCTTTCTCCTTGACTCGGGTAGTCGAATGTGGAGGACTAAGTACCTTCCGCAGTTTACGAGAGTTACTTTCAGCTTTCGTTTCCACAAATCCAAGACAAATTTTACAAGCACGTAAACAAATGGTATGTGACAACAAATATTAAGAAACAAGCAATTTAATAATAACAAACATGATAAAAACAATTAAGATACACATACACGCACATAAAATGAACATTGTATGTAGAAAACACAGCTATGACCAGTTCAATAAAAATGATTTGTTCGCCCGTGTGTGCGTGTGGTTGGTTTGGTTTGGTTGGTTTTATGGCATATCAACCTTTGTAGGTTATTTAACGCCAAATCCATTTTTATGTAAATAATCTGTTCTATTGAAAACAGTTCAGTTTAGCATAAGTACACAGTTTAATTGTCAAAAACATTTCGATTTCAAACTATTCAAGCAGTTATATGTAATAATTCAGTTAAGTGTAAATACAGTTTTAATGTCGAAAAACAGTTCTATTTGAAATAATTCAGTTAAGCATAAGCAAGCAGTTTAAATGTAAGTACGGTTTAGTTGTCAAAAACGTTTCTATTTCAAGCTATTCAGTTTACTCAATTCATTTTAGCATAAGTATGCTGTTAGTTCTATTCAACCCTTAGATAGGGCCCTATCAGGTGCTACCACTCCGGGCCAGAGTGGACCTGGGAGCGATGGCAATGAAGGGGTACTCCACATTCCCCAAAGCTTCAGCACTGCTGGAACCTCACCATCAGATTGTTTAGTGTCATATACAGGACACTCGTTAGGGGGGTGTTACCCCTCTGCAGAGGTGCAGTCAGTGTATTCCATAGCCCCAGCTGACTGGGCAAGTGTGCGTGTGGGGGGGAAAGTCTATTGAATCAATGTGTCCATAGTTAGCCGCAGTAAAAAGAATAAAACTTGACTTAACTTACATGTGTATGGGTGTGTGTATATATATATGTGTGTGACCGTAAGTATGTGTCTTTTGTTCTCTTAAGTCCACACGTGCGTTTTTTCTAGTGGTTTATGATCTCGGTAGTTGGCAAAAGAATATCGCATCCTTCTTCGCTCTGTGTCCTGTGTGCGATGCCGTCTGTCGTCCTTGCCTCTCTTTGTCTGGTAGTGGAATGCCTTAGTTAATTAAATTCTTTGTTATTTATACTTTTTTGGTGAACTAAAGTGGATCAAAAATAGGATTTTGTTAAGTTCTATTGCGGGTTCTAAAATTCAAGCGCGCGGACATTTCTTGACCAATCAGATTCGTTTAATTACTTATTTATTTTGTAGCCTATATGTTTTTCTGTTAATTAATTTCTGAACGGAATTTTCTAGAATGTTCTTATTTTGTGTTTTTGGGGTTGATTATTTTAAGGCTAAAAAATGTGTATTCTATACGAGTCCACTTCCTCCGACAATAACCGTTAAACCACTAGCACCTCCTAATACAAGACTAAGCTAATCTTAATAAATACGAGGTGCATACAAGTTTCCTGGCTTTTTTCGTATGAGCATTTAAAATTGTCGTAGACTCTTGAAAATTCACTATGTTATTGCTATACATCTTATGAGATGGCTGACCAATTTTTATGATTTCAGGTTTAAATGAACACCTACAACAACAATTGGAATACACCCTACTAAAGCCTGATTGTCACAGCTGTTTTTCAAAAATGCAATCTGACACTTTAGAAGAACGATATGCAATAAAATTCTGTTTTAAACTTGGAAAAAAGGCTACAGAAACGTATGGAATGCTTCAGACTGCTTTTGGGGCATCTTGCATGAATCGAGCATCAGTTTTTGAGTGGCATAAGAGATTCAAGGAAGACAGGGAGTCTGTGAGGGATGATGAGAGGTGTGGGAGGAGTAAGGAAGTCAATACACCAGAGTTGATTGGCCAAAGGGTTAGGGTTACTATGTTGAGGTTTTAAGGGAGTTCAGGAAGAGATTCCCTCGGAAGAAGCCAAATCGGGTCAGTGACATTTCCACTAGGACAATGCACCAGTCCACAACTCCATCCTTGTCAGAGACTATTTAAGCAAGATAGGCATCAAGACAGTTCCTAAGCCTCCCTACAATCCAGACCTTGCTTCCTGTGACTTTTGGTTATTCCATAAGCTCAGAGGCTGTCGTTATGAGACTAGTGAGGAAATGAAAGAGGCTGTGACGAAGGTCATTGACACGCTCACACAAGAGGACTTCCATGGGGCCTTCCAGAAGTTGTTGGAACGGTACAACATGTGCATTGCAGCGGGAGGCGATTCCTTCGAAGGGGACTAGAGTTTCATGTGTGTACTATCAATAAAAGTGCCCATAAGAAAAAAGTCTGGAAACTTATTTAATGATCCTCGTACGTAAATCCTCTTTCTTGCTATTTCCGCTCTAATTCGAGGTAGAAAAAAAACCTGTTCAAAGAATGGTGTCAATGGTGTATCTTATTAACTTTTGAGTTCATTTTACATAATTAAGAATTAATGGTAGACGCCCATCACTTAATAAAAGTGCATCTCGTAAAATTCGCTCTTTAGTCACCAAGTTCAAATCACGATAGACACGCAACTATATGACATTAAGTTTCTCTCATTTATCTCGATAATGTTTATTCGCTTTTCATATTTAAACTCTGCTTAAAAATTGACCTTGTGTCATATCCTGCCCGAGCAGAGGGGTTGGTAAATAGGATCCGCTTTTCATATCTCCATCTTATTCTGCGAAAGAAAAAAAAATCATGATTTGTTTTTATTTAGAAATGTCCACGTTACAAGACCACACCAGCAGTTATTTTCTGAAAAGAAAAAAACAAAACGAAACAAAAAACATTGCTACTTGCGTTTTACTTCCCCCTTAACTTAGTTCCACTCTGTTTGCTTCTCTCTCTCTCTCTCTCTCCATTTTTTAAAAACTTGTGATATCAAGTTTTCCTCCGCATTTTTTTTTATAATTACAAACTGATTTTGTCGTATGTCATCTTGCAAAAAGCACAGCTTACCCAACCTCCTACGTATTCACACCCACGCGCACCCAACATTGACAAATATATGGGCCCCTCGAGTGACACATAAGTTAACTTCAGTGAAACCAACGATGGATTTCCTTTATTTTCACAAAGTGTTGAACTTTATTTGAACGTTCTTTTAAATCATTTTATAACTTAATTTTGAAAGAAATACCTCGTCAATTCATCTTTTCTTTCTTTTACTTTTTTTTTTTTTTTTTTTTTTGAAATGTCATTATCATCGTCATTAAGGCGTGCTAGATTCCTTTGACATTCTGTCGCTATCTGTCCCTATCAGTCATCGCTCTTGGCAAGACCTCAAGGCCACATCCAGTATTTGCTCAGAACTGATAAATGTAAGGTTTTTTTTTTGGTATGCTAACACTGGTGTATCCTTCTATATTAATCTATTAAAGGCCATTTATGTGTTTGTCCTTAATTAACCAAATGTGCCCAGCATGTCTTGAACGTACGGCTTGTGAGATAGGAAACAAGTGGCTGTACAGCTACACTTTCGTAGGGTGTTACTTCCAGAATCTGTTTAAAACAGCCTGCAGCTTCCTTGTGAAGTTCCAATCGAGCTTCTTCTCCAAGTGTTTATGGCTGGGTTATGCAACTATACAGTAGTACTGATACGGTCACAGCTTGGAAGAATTCCCGTTTATTTTTATCTGCGAGATCAGATTTATATATAATCGTTAACCTGCCAATAGCATTCCATGCTTTATCTATCCGTATGTTAACTTCACGTTCAGTAGATGGGATATTGCTACCGAGGTATATTAATTGGTCTACAAATTTCAGAAGCTTGCTTATTATTGAGATGTTAAGAACCATCATGATTAAAACACATGAGCTCTGTTTTACTCGAGTTCACGTAGAGACCAAAGCTTCTTGCTACCTCTTCCTAGCTATCCAGTTGAAATTTGGCTTGAGCAGGTTACTTGAAAGAAGTGCTTGATCATCTAAGTAGTCTGCATCACTACTAGTTTTTGTTGGATATTGCTTGCTTCTTGCCTTAAGTTATACATATTTACTATATCGATCTGTAACTTGAGATTCTCTTCAAGTTTAATATCATTTCGAACAATCCAATTATTTAAGAACGATATTTGTTCAATATTCAACGAATACCATATTTACCCAACCCCTCCGCTCGGGCAGGATATGACACAAGGTCAATCTTTTTAAGCGGAGTTTAACAGGTTTGTATTCAGTTTTCCTTCTCCTAGACTAGTTGCCTCACCAAGGATAAAGAACCTAGTCTGTCCTACTATTAACCCATAGCTGGAGGGAGAATAATTGGATTCATACCTTTCCCAAGGGTATTAGTGCTATGTGAAATGCAATTAGTCTCGTCCAAGTTTTGTATTCGTGTCGCCGTGTCCATTTCCTGCGACGACAACCATTACATCACGGGAACCTCAATATTCAACGAATACATCCATTCATCCTAGTAAAATAAATACATACTGGTCGCTGATTTACGCGTTATTAAAAGTATAATAATATTCTCATACCAAATATTGAACGAACTGTGCTTTTTTGTAACCACATTATTTCACAAATTATTTTACCTATTTCAGCCGTTTCTCTTCCTCTACTGTAGTAAGCTTACTGTCCAGTCAGCGTCTTATATTCACACCTTCTGACAAGCAATACCATTTGCAATGCCATTTTTCTTATGCCTCAGTTTCTTCAAAATTTGAAATATTTCTTATCTAAGCTTCGAGCTAAAATGAACACAAATTCAAACGATCATATTTTTTTTTACTATCTATAGATAATATTAAAAAAAAAAAGGTTGGCGTTTTTATCATATATTGCGTGTAATGAACGATCCATAACTTTTGGTTGCCCAGTCGGCTGTGGCTGTAGAGTACACCGACTGCACCTCTGCAGAGGGGTAAAACCCCCACAACGAGTGTCCTAGATATGACCCTAAACAATCTGATGGTGAGGTTCCAGTAATGCTGGAGCTTTGCGGAATTTCCCTTCATTGCCATCGCACCCAGGTTCACTCTGGCCTGGAATGGTAGCACCTGATAGGGCCTTATCTATGGGTCAAATAGAACTAAACTGCGTACCAATGCTAAACTGAATTACTTGAAATAGAACTGTTTTACATTTAACTGCGTGTGGACAAAAACTATACTAATACTGAACCGAATTATTTGAATTAAAACTGTTTGACTAAACTGAATAGCTTGAAAAAGAAATGTTTTTGATAATTAAACTGTGTACTTATGCTAAACTGAATTGTTTGAAATAGAACTGATTATTAGTATAAAATAGATTTGGCATTAAATAACCTACATAGGTTGATATGCCATAAAACCCAAACGACCAACCATCCAACCAACTTTTGGCGATGCTAGCCTACAAAAATATTTCTTTAACATCCAGTGACATAAAAAGAAAACATTCAGACATATTTTTATACTTTCAAAACTATTGTAATACAATCAAAATCAATACGATACAGTAAATAAACAAGGTAGTCTAGACCTTGATGTTGCCTAACATGTTTATTTGGATATTCCAAACATATTAAAATCCCAGCATTGATACAAAATAGCATTGATTATGTAATAATTACATATGTAATTAAGCACGTTTGGTGGGGTTATTCTTTTTATATTAACGACATCGTTTCGAAAGTTCTAAAGAAAGTTCAGGTGATAATGAAGTTTTTACGTAAGTTAATTTACTATTTATAATATTTGAACATATTATCAGGTGTAATAAAAATTGTAAACAATTTTAGATAAACACTTTATTATGTTAACTAATAGGCTTTCTTTAAGTAGAGGCTATGCGTGGACACTTCGAATCTAAGTTACTGCCAACTTCGACCGAGAAACAAGATAAACTTCAACGTTTCAAAAACATGTAAGGAACGACCTCGTGAAAGGAAGTGGGCGTTAACCGTCTGATCAATAAGTCAGCGTTCATATTTCAAAAATATACATAGTCACATGATATTTTTGAAATATGAACGCTGACTTATTGATCGGTCGGTTAATGCTCACCACTTTCTCTGTATGTATAATCTCCTCCTTTGTTTTATATTTCTTTAAGCATTCATTGGCGATCTAACGACACTTCATTACATCTGTTATGAGTCCTGATGATGGTTTATTGAAACCGAAACGTTAGAACGTCGACTCTCTTTTATATTAAATTCTTCACAACTGATTACTTCGTTTTTCGGTATTTTTCCACACACACACACACACACATATATATATATATATATATATATAATTAGAAGAAAAACTCAACAGACAGTTATTTGGCTATTATTGATTTATTTTAGTTGGTCACTCCATATAAGGAACCAACTTCTTCAGATAGCCATCACATAATGGAGAGAAAAATTACAAAAATATTCTTTCAATGGATTCTTTCTCGTTTAAAAGAAAAAGAAAATATCTAGAGAAATAAATAGTGGGGGACCAGAAGATATGGGCAAGAAGTTGGTGTCAAACTCGTGTGGGATGTCCATGTTTGGTATCATGAATCCTGATTTATCTACAAGAATTTTTTTAACGAGATGCACAGGACACTCAGCAGCTGGAATCATTCCAATTATTTGACCTATATTATTTGACCTATATTATTATAAGAAAAAAATGTCTATTTACTCATCTATTTCTTAAAGAAATACGCGACGATAAATGCTATTACTAATCATATTTACCCAACCCCTCCGCTCGGGCAGGATATGACACAGGGTCAATTTTTAAGCGGAGTTTAACAGGTTTGAATTCAGAGTTTTCCTTCTCCTAGACTAGTTGCCTCACCAAGGCTGAAGAACTCAGTCTGCCCTACTATTTACCCATAGCTGGAGGGAGAATAATTGGATTCATACCTTTCCCAAGGGTATTAGTGCTATGTGAAATGCAATCAGTCTCGTCCAGGATTTGAACTCGTGACACCGTGTCCATTTCCTACTAATATCAGACTGATCTTTTGTTAACAAAATTTTTAAGGGTTTTTTCTGATTTCTATTCGAGATTGAAATTTAGTCTTCATTTAATGTATCAAAATTTTTATATATCTTTATTCTGAATACTGCAATTCTACTTACCGTTAAAATCCTTACTATTATTATGATGGCCACCTCAGGTGGTGTAATGGTAAGCAAGGTAGACTAGCAAACCTTCACGAGTGAGTTCGATTCTCATTAGGTGCCTCATTCATATGGCCTTGTACCACATCTGAGCAAAACCGCTTAGTCAATTAAAACAATCATTATAATTGATCATTGATGAATTATATCACTAAAAGCAATAAGAAAATTAACTACTATTACAATTATAGCTAATTTATTATTATTATTATTATTATCACTATCACATTACCAACAATATCAATAGTCATATTGATACCATAAACTTTATCCTACAATTGTTATCACTATTAATTTTTCTATTATTGTCTATTATTTCCCTATTATTAAACTATCCGTTTTCATCTGCTGATTATATCTAAGTTGATACTTAAAACTTTAATTATGAATCCCATATAAAAAGGGAGAAGATTTTAGTTTCTTTTTGGTTTTATCCAACTCTGCTGGCCAACACTTACAGCACTTTTTGATTTATCCAACTCTGCTGGCCAACACTTAGAACATTTTTTGATTCATCCAACTCTGCTGGCCAACACTTAGAGCACATTTTAATTTACAAAATTGGTTCCTAAACTGTTCATCCGTTATATAAAGGGTAACAGAAAAGTAACTCCCTATTTTAAAATATGTAAAATTTATTTCTTCACTATAACTTTTACAAAAAATGAAATTACAAGTATTTTTTAAAAAACGTGTTACTTTTCAATTATCAATAGAACAGAGGCGCACATAGCGTAATGGTTATCGTTGTAGGTAATGAACACGGTGACAAATCCTGGACGAGTCTATTTGCATTTCAAATAGCGCTAATACTCTTGAAAAAGGTATGAATCCAACAAATTCTCCCTTCATCTATTGGCAGACTGGGATCTTTAACGTCGGCATAGCAACCGGTCTAGATGAAGGAAAATCCAAGCCTGTTAAAACTGACCTTATGTCACATCCTGTTCGTGCGGTGTGTGTGTGCGTGTGCGCGCGAGAGAGAGATTCGACGGTATGAGAAAAGGAAAATTAAATTGACATGTTTATCTCTAACGATAGCTTCAATAGAATTTAAAGTTTGTTTTGAAAAAAATTAAATCTTCATGTGACCGGGGGTGGGGGTAGAAACGTGCAACTTCTTTCATTTTTTTTTATATATTGACTAATTATAAGACCTTATTTCATGAGTTGTATTTCATTTTTGTTGTCTATATCCTTGCCCCACTGTTTTTCCTAATTCTTAAGGAATGTGAAATATACGATTATGAGCTATAAATAACAAAAATCAAAAAGACAAATGAGTAATTGTTTATAAATTTAAATTCTGTACACTAAATTACATTTTATAGCAGCGTGGTTTCTCATTGTTTATTGTTAGACCCTACTCCTCCGATCAAAGCCTTTCTTTCCCCGAGAATTCTACATCAAACTGTTTTGGTCATCTATAGAAGATAGATAAACTTAATAATTAATATACTCACATTCTGATGAAATGTCCTCTCTCTCTCTCTCTCTCTCCTGTTCAGCCGCAGGTCATTTAAATGGACATCAAACCAACCTGTCTGCAATGGATGGTCAAACATATACAAGGGTTAATTGATGAGTAAGATCTCCTACCGTGTAGCATCGCTAATTGTGGAGACAGAGATGTTTGAACTTGTTTACTTTTTGTTTTTTAAGGGCTAGACACCTTATAGAGATAAGGTTGTGCCTGAAAAGAAGTTCTGTCCGCCTTGAAAATCAGTATTCAGAATCCTAGCTTTTATCAGACTTTGAAAGCTTAATGCTGACAACGATAGGACTACTTCTGTGGCCAATTAGATTGTTGATAGGAGGATGTACATTTATAGCTTGTATGGATTTAATACACACAGACAGATTTGAACAGACTAAGATCTTATATACCGGATGAATGTATAAAGCACGAAACCCAAGGTCACAGATACCACCTTGTAATATATATATACATAAGCATAGACAGATACATATGAACAGAGATATATGCACTGGCAGATAGATATAAACATTGAGATAGATAATGGATAGGCCCAGATAGATTGATAGATATGAACAGATTGTGATAAATAACGTCTACCATATTGGTTGTTAAAATTGTCAATGCTGGGTTTCTTTCAGTAGTTCTGAGTGAAAGTATTATTGAATATAGAAATCTTTGTGACTCGTAGAAAAAAAGAAAAAAAAACTTGTGCCCAAACTGAAATTGATCATTTTCTTAGGAATTCTTATCTTATTTTCTGGACACTCCCTTATGTCAAATTTTTTTTTTAGCCGATACAAACCGAATAAAAAGTTGAACAAATGTTAAATATAACTGATACAAATTCCAAAAAGTCAGAGTATTATACACGAAAGATGTTTTTTTCCCAGTATTTCGTAACCGAAATTTCGGTGTGCGTATTATACAGAAAAAATTGGAATTGTAAAATGTGCTTCCTTGTTACACGGACAAAATCAGTTTGAAACGACAGTGGACGAATACAGAAGAGACATAAACTGAATCAATCTCTCTCTCTCTCTCTCTCTCTCTCTCGTGTATATATATATATATATATAGAGAGAGAGAGAGAGAGAGAAGCAAGCTGACTTTATCATCGGAATTCAACGAAGCGACTGACTTGTTTCTCTCTAACTTTTCACAAATTTGTCGTCTCTTCTCACAAAATTTCACCTGACCTTGGCAGTCTGACGGGTTGCTTTGGCTGATAAAAAAAATTCCTGCTGGAACCCATCCAAACAAATTTCCTTTTTTCTTTTGTAAATCTTTAAAAAAAAAAAGCGATCGAGAGTGTCCTCGAATGCTACATTTGCCAGCGTCTCATTTAATGAGGGTTGTCCTAACCTTTCACAGAATAAAGAATGAGTTAAAAATTAAAATTAGAATTAGATTATTTCTATAAGAATGTCCAAAAGGCAGCCATATTGGACTTCAGCTTCTAAAACTACGCATGTTATCTTACGTCAGACCTATAAACATAAGTTTCAAATTCAATGAAGAGGAGATGGGGGAAATGGAGGTCACTATTCTCTAAATTAGACTTCAGTTATGAAAACACTCGGCTTTATTGAAGAAAACTGTTACATTAAACATGTACACGCATTTCGTTATGTACACGTTGATGATATGTTCTGCTTCTCTCTCTCTCTCTCTCTACGTGTGTGTGAGAGAGAGAGATCTTTCTCTTAAACAGATTTTGTTAAAGACTACGAACAAGATTCTGTTAAGCAATTTTTTTATTGATTCTTTTTTTATATCATCTTACAAGATTTCTTTTGTAGGACAGACTGGGTTCTTTAGCCCTGGTTAGGCAACCAGTCTAGGAGAAATAAAACTAAATTCAAACTAGCTTTACTCTGCTTAAAAAGTGACATTGTGTTAACTCCTCCACAACAGACAGGAAGTATGTAAATACGTATAAGATTTTTTAAAAATTGGAGGTGCGCTTTGTAAAACCGGCGACAAGTTCAAATCCTGGATAAGAGAGTTTGCGTTTCATTTCGTACTGATATCCTTGGGTCCCAGGTGGAAATCCCCGTGAAGTAATGGCTAAAGTGTTGGACTGCTGCCCCGAAGAAGGCTAGTTCAAACTCCAGTAGCGTTATTGTGTTCACTTTCAGACTAACGCCCCTTTACTATTTAAACCATACCTGGGAGGGTATCACCATTGTTCTCCTACAATGATGGCTTTGGCATTAAATAATCAACCAAGATTGATATACCATTAAACAAAGAAACCAAACCTAACCCTTCTCAGCTATAGATTAAATAAATATGTTTGAGATTAAACCATTTTGTCACGTGATGGCTCACGGAGACGAGGAGGTGGGAATGATACTCTCCCCCCGTTGAACTAAAATTATCTAGCAGTCAAAAAGTGACCGTTAGAAATGAATGTGGGTCACACAGATGTTCGCACCTAAGTGACCTTGGGTCGCCGGACATCGGAAGGGGAAGGAGAAAATGAAGCCAAATGATTGGCGGGGGACCCCAAACGGAAGTGGGGTTCCCTTCCCCTCAACGGAAGTAAATACAAAAAAAGGCAGTTTTTTTTTAGCAAGTCTCGTGGCAGACGGACGATAGCCATTTTACTCCGGGCTAAAGACAAAAAGACTGAGACACAAAGAACTCCAAAATCCTTCAAGCCAGCATTAAAAACAGTACAAAGTCTATTAGCCCGTGAAAGAAGAGAAATTCTCCAGTGGAACCCCGTCAAAAAAATAAGATAAGTAACTTTGGGACATTTTTCCGTTACACCCAAATTTTGTTACCACTCTCTCTCTCTATTTGAAAAAGGATAAAAGCCAAGAAAAGACATTCATATTCATGGACTATCCTATTATATATTTTTGACACTTTGAAAGTATATATATATATAACCGTAGTAAAGAACCTATGTATTTTCATTTTACCATGTGGTCTATGTTATTATTCCATGCTTTCCTTTCAGCTTCTATTCGCCTTACATTATCTTGCTTAGAACTGTCCTATTAGTTCTTAAAGTATCACACGGGAAACCGGAGTTGCCGACTGTAGCAATATTAATATTATTACAACTAAGACCTATAGGCCCGTATTCTTCTATTATCTAAGGGGAAGAAGTTTAGCGGCCTGGTGGGTGTGTGATAGTGTGAAATTTTGGACCCCTTTGCCAGCGGTGGTCAGTCTGGCCCTATATTGTTCCCTCACGTAATATGCCAGTTCTTATCTGCCTGAGAAAAGCACTCTGAACAGGACTTATTTCTGTAGGGGATCAAGTGCCAACCTGCCCCGTCTTCACACGTGCGAAAATAAAGTCCCATTTAGGGATTTTAGTCAATTTCCCCGTCACAATTTTAATCATTAACACATTAGGTGTTTACGTTTCACTTCATGTTAATACCATTTAGAAAGACATGAATCCATACGTTTTTCTTCAAGCCATGAGAATATAGTAGGGTAGACTGATACCAATCTAAGGTAAAATAATCCAGTCTAGGAGAAAGAAAACTCTTAATTCCAACCAGCTTTACTCCGCTTAAAAATTTGCTTTTTGTCATTCCCTGTCCGGAGTGGAGAGGTTAGGTAAAAATATATATGACTATTCATCACTTTGATATTTTTTTATCGAGATCGTGTAAAATAGATTCTTCTTTGGCTGTGAAGCCACATTATATCTCCGTTACCTCTTTTTTTTCCTCGCCACCTTTTTGGATCTTTCCATCGTCCTTATGGCAAGGGTGTCGCCCACTTTGGCTGTGGCTGGTCTAGAGGTTAATTTGCATATGAACAGTGTTGCCTAAAGTCGTATGATATTTGTCGCTGCCTCCCACCAGACAGGACTTGACAGAAGGTCAAAAGCCCGAAGTCCGATTAGTGTTGCCTAAAGTTGTATATGTCCAGAATTTATAGATACACTCTTTGTTTGATTTCATTTAGTTGGAGACGTGTAGATTGCTGGCTGCGAGAAGTTTCAGTACATTTTTTCTTTTTTAATTAATGGTTGACTTTGAATCTCCGCATTCGGTTATCGAAAAAAAGTGAGGGGTGAAGTGGAAAAGGCATGAACCCATCTCCTCTCCTTTCCAACTATGAGAAAATAGTGGGGCAGATCGGGTTCAGTATTTATCTCTGCCTCCCACCAGACAGGACTTGACATGAAGTCAATGATCCGAAGGTCGGATTATAGTAGGGGGGGGTTAAAGGGGGGAGGAGATCGGCACGAGCCGAGGCCCGAGCCCTGCTGGACTATGCTAGTCACCGACTCACTTGCCTGATGAGCCTTGCTGGATATGGACTCAAACGTGAGTCCAGGTCCGGATGCCTGATTATAGCTTAAATTGGACCAAGAGGTCCAGTGCTAGATATTGCTTTTCAATGAAATCATTGCCCAGCCGAAGATGTCCCAGTTGAAGCTGAGAGCCATTCAGCCTCGAATCTGTCCTTGAACTTGAAATTTTTTGTTTACAAACAGTTAAATGTCAAAACAGTTCTATTTCAAACAACTCTGTTTAGCGTAAATATACAGTTTTGTTCTATTTAAAAAAAAAAAAACTGTTCTATTTCAAACAATTTAGATTAGCATAAGTACGTAGTTTAGTTCTATTTGACCTATAGATAAAACCCTATCAGGAGCTACCACTCTGGGCCAGAGTGGACCTGGAAGCGATGGCAATGAAGGGGTACTCCGTATTCCCCAAAACTCCAGCATTACTGGAGCCTCACCATCAGATTGTTTAGATTCACGAACAGGACACTCGTTGAGGGGGTCTTACTCTTCTTCAATGAATCTCTTTTAATAGCAAGACAAAATAATGCCATAAGGACTAATCATATCAAAGCAAAATTAATAATATGTCACAGAATAGCAAGTGTAAATTACGTGAAGAAAGAGATGAAATAATTAATCACATTATAAGCGAATGCAGCAAAGAGGCCTAAAAAGAGTGCTAAATTAGACACGACTGAGCGAAAAAGGTAAATCCATTGGGGAATTTTTAAGAGTTGAATTTTGACCAAACTAACAAATTTCTCCTAGAAAATGAAACACGTGAAATTTTGGGGACTTTGGTATACAAACAGATCATTCAATCCCAGTCAAACCTAGTATTAATTAACTAGAAAAAAAAACATATTTAGTAGATTTTACTGTTCAAAGAATCACAGATTAAAAATGAAAGAAAGCAAAAAAGATAGACGAATACTTGGATTTTGGCAATGAGTTGAAAAAATTGTGGAACATTAAAGTGACGGTGATGCCAATAATAGTTGGAGCCGTTGGAATAGACTGCAAGGGCTTGGAAATGGAAATCAGATGGAGAATCGAAACCATTCAGACCACAGCAATGTTGAGACTGACTAGAATATTCAAAAGACTTCTAAATACTTGAGGAGACTTGTTGTCACTCTATCGCTGATGTGAAAAACTTGCCAGGAATAAAGAAGTAATAATCATAATAATAATGGTTGACAGTGATTCATCTAATAAAGAATAATAGCTATGAAAGAGAACGCTGTTGCTTTGTTATATCTCGTCAACGCAACATGACGACGTCCACCAAGTAAGGTCTGCTCTCTACAATTTGTGATTCATTCGATTTTTTTTTTTTTTTTTGAAACCCGAAACCTTTTTTACTTGCATTTTGTCTTTTTCTTGCATTTCTGCATGCATACAGCATATTTTTTCCTTTTTCTCTATCGTTGTTTTTTTTTTTTTTTTTTAATCTTTATCCCTTACCCTCCTAAAGAAAAAAAAAAAGAATTACTGTCACCAGCTTTCAAGTCGCTTATCTCAATCCTTTCGACCTCTGCATACTTTCAGTATTTGTCAATTCCCATTTGATCGGCAAAAATTAAACGATATTCTTTTTCTCTTTAAGAAATTCCAGAGGTTATAAATAAATAAATAAATACGAAGGTTGTTTGATAAATAAAGTCTCCAATCTTTCAAAACAATTTTGAGACCAGATAGAACGAAACTGTTTAGAAAAAAGAGAAACTATAAATTTAAAACATGAAAAGTTTGCTTTGGTTTAATGGCATATCAACCTGAGGAGTGTTGTTATGGAAAATCTGGCACACTAGTGCACCATTCTTTTATCGGTGCATTGCAAAAGTGTGGCTGGTTTTACACAATCCTTCATCACTATAAAGAAATCGCTTGTGTAAAGTACTTGACGTCTTTAACTAAACTGTTGGGTAACCATACATTGTCCGTGACGGATTGCTTATATACGAAAACGATTTTACACGCCGATTCTGTTCACTAGCCTTTTAAAATCAAGGGAAGCCAATTTTATCCACTCCAACTCCGCTGGGGCACGATAATTCATTTTTTAAAATTCCGTCATCAGTCACCACCAAAATTTTAAATTCCTCACTAGTGTTACGGATAAAATTCTCTGAGGCGTAACCGAAATAAAGGGACCTTTTTTGAGAATTTTTTAAGATTTCAAATCGATGTTTTTAAATATTTTAGTGATAAGTACGCTACTGAAAGCAATATTCCTATTTTATATGTATCGCAAGATATATATTCAATGTCACAAGAGCCTTCAAAATGCAAATTCTTTACAGTGCTCAATATAAAAAAAAAAGTAGAACAATACCACAATATATTAAGTCATAACAATAAAGCAGGGCAATAACTTACGACTCCGAGTTTCATGTCTTCGATTATCAGGTGAGCTGTTAATACGCATCTCACCTGATGATCGAAGACGTGAAACTCTGTCACGAGTAACTACTGTACCTTTTATCTAGTTATTTATTTATTCATTTACATACACCGGTCCATATTCTAGTGGGTAAAGTGTTCGTCAATGGCCCTGGAGATCGGAGTTCAATCCCAGATCGAGTCGTACCAAAGACTCAAAAATGGTACGATACCTCCTTGCTTAACACTCAGCGTTACAAGGTACAGATCAAGGGTAAAGGGAAGCAATCCAGAGAAAGGAGTAGCGCCTTCCCCTACACCTCGGTGTAGTAGCTATTGAAAAGGGAGCCTTTGGGTCACCCTTGACTACGGTCGCCAACTTCACTTTTTATATGAGAGAGAGAGAGAACAGATGCCAATAGATAAATTGTTTAAAAACGTTTGGTAAATTAAAAAAAAAGTGCTCAAATGATGGTTCGCAGAACAGGATAAAACCTAAAACCAATTAAAATCTCACCTATTTATTACAGTCCCATTACTGAATTTTTTATGTATCAACTTGGATACAATTATTAGATGAAACTTAGGATTATAAGATGTATTTCTAACTTTGATCTAATGATTGTATCGTAGTTTATATATGAAACTTTTTGTTCAGATGTAGTCCAAAGTTGAAACTTTAGATGTAGTTTTAAACTGATACAACTTTTAGATTAGATTTAGTTCAACTATGAATAGAATCATCTCCTAAATACCTTTTATTTTTTTTTATATTTGTACATTTTCATGTATGTGTGAGTGTGTGTTTGTTTGTTTTAAAAATTATACTAAAAGTATACATTTTTATCTATGATTAAAGGGTTTATTTAAAGGAAAATAAATCTTTAACCTCATTTTAAATCCATATTTACAACAATCAGAGGAAGATATATAAACAAATACTTTAAAAATGTGTTTAACATTTTGTTACAAGAATTCTGGATGAATATTCTTTTTCATTTTGGGGGTATTAATAAATTCAAAGTTTTCCGGTGTTTTTTGTTTGTTTTTTTAATTGATGAATGTTATTTTTCGTTTAATATCAACTAAGAAGATAAAAGAACGCTTCTTATAACAAAAAATAATGTAAGACGTTACAGATGGTGAAAGACCTCCTAAAAATCGTGTTTATTTGAATTAAATATCAAATAATTAAATCAAATTAGTTTACGCTTTCACAAACTTCTCCAGAAGGCCTGATATTTATTTCCAAACAAATGAATTAATAAAATTGTGTTTACATCAATTCGAAACTATCAAAGATATTTAAATGTTTATTTTTACAATTAACTTGTCAAACTGTACTTGTAAAAGTTTAAAAACAAATGTTCATCATTTTTCCAACCTTAAGAAAGCACAGGAAACATTTAGGCCATTTGAACTTCGCTAGAATACATCTTCACAATTATACATCCATATTGTTATACGCCAATAGTAACAATAATTGGCCAATGGTTAAAGGAAATTGGAGACGTTTATATTTTGCTTTGGTACTTTTTTTTTCTCTTTTTTTTCTTTTTTTTTTTTTTTTTTTTTTGCAATAATGTTTTCAGCAGAAACGATGCCATTCGTCACCTAAATTTCTAGCCCAAATTAGCAAATATGCTTGGGTGGAATCTATTCGAGTTGGTGGCAAGTTGAGTAGATTGCCCTCATCTTTTATTTGTTTTGTTTGATGCGAGAAGGAATGAGAGATCTTAGTGCTTGTTGGCTGCCTGTCTCACCTTCTCACAATCATTTAGACATAAATCTATGAGAGAAGAACACACACACACAAAATCACTACACACACACACACACACTTTAAGAAGACATAATTACCGTTCAGAGTCGTATATTAGTCGAATTTTTTGGTAAAAAATGGTATCATAATAATTTTGTAAAATTGAAATTAAAAAATAATAAGGCTGGTGATGCTGTTTGTATTTCACACAATGTTACTATCCTTGGAAAAAGTCATGAATCCAACTATGGGTAAATAGTAGGATAGACTTTACCCTTGGTATGACAAACTTCCCTTAAAAATTGACCTTGTATCGCATTCTGACGTGCAGAGGAATACATGATGGAAAGGACGAGTAGTAACCCTTGAAATCAAAAACTAATTCCAAAACACAATTATTTCCTGACTTGAAAGGGTTGACTTATATACGAATATGTACGGTACTGTTCATTAATTAGTACACCCCTAAGAATTTTTAAAAAGTTGATTTCCGTCTAAACCACTGACACCAAAATTCCATAATTTCTATTGAAAATTTATACAATCCAAACGGATATTATGTATTGTTTATTTTAAAAAAACTACGGTATTGAAACCACACAACGAAAAATAAAATTTCAATACTTCTGTAAAGAAAAATATAATCGTATAAATATCTCTGGTTTGTGAGTTTCAATGCTGAAGAGTTTAGCAATAAATAAAACCTAATAATAACCGTTTTTCCTTTCTAATGTTCTACGGGAAATTATAAAATTATGGTATATTTGATTTAGAAGAAAATTAATTTTTATGAAGTTTAAAAATAGGTACACACCCAAATATTTATGCATTTTTATTTTTAACGCAATTTTATTTTTGGTTATAGAGTTTCAATGTTGTAAAGTTTAGTAATAAAATCTAATAATATCCGTTTTTATTGTATAAGGTTTCACTTGAAACAATAGAATTATGATATGTTTGGTTTAGGAGAAAAACCTTTTTATAAAATATGTAAGACGCATTGCTTAATTATAATAACAATAAACTTGAATTTGAATAAAAAGTTTAAAGTTAAAGTCCATTTATTTTATTACTAAAAGTTTTATAGCGACGTAATTAGACTTTAACTTCTCGTTAATCTTTTTTGGCAATAGCCGATAAGATTCAGAAATACTAGTAATAAAAATTTTAGAACAAAATTGACTTTTCGGTAGCTCTTAAATAAGTTTGATCCGATATTAAGGCAAAAACAAGAGAAACTTATAAAAAAAAAATAATCAAGTCGCACTGACAACAGGATTTCTCTCTCTCTCTCTCTCTCATCCATCGCTGCCGACTGGTCTTCTAAAAATATGTGTATCTAAAAATGTGAGATTTAAATTGTCTATTATTTTTGATAAAAAATACCTAAACTAAAAATTACTCTGTGTGTGTGTGTGTGTGTGTGTACATTTTAATATATATATATGTGCGTGCAGTGTTTTGTAATAAATAATACCTAATACTCTCAGTTCTTACCGTATAATTTTCCATTAGAAATAATAAAATCCTGTTATTTTTGGTTTAAAAGAAAATTAATTTTTTATAAAAGATTGTAAAGATTGCCTTTATGGGTTATTTAGTTTTATTAGGTTTTATGGCATATCAACCATTGTTGGTTATTTAATGCCAAATCCTGTTTTTACTGATATATTAAATATGATTTGTAAACTGTTTATAGATACTCACAGTTAAATGATCAAACAGTTCTATTTCTAACAATTTAGCATAAGTTAACAAAGTTGAATGGTTCCAAGTATAGCAATGCATCACTAACAATTCAATTAAACATCAGTCATTTGTTTACACGCAGTTAAATGATCAAACAGTTCTATTTCTAACAACTCAATTTATCATAAGTCATTTGTTTGCACTCAGTTTAAACAGTTCTATTTGACCCATAGAAAGGACCCTATCAGGTACTACCACTCCGGGCCAGAATAGACCTGGGAACGATGGCAATGAAGGGGCAATCCGCTTTTCCCTGAGCTTCACAATCAGATCGTTTAGTGTCATATATCCAGAACACTCGTTAAGGTGGGGGTCTTACTTCTCTGCAGAGATGCAGTTGATGTATTCTACAGCCGACTGGGCTATTATTTATGGGTGATACTCTATGGTATATGATATTACTTATGAATATGTATGTACTTAAACATACGTATTCATTCTGTTAATATTTTAACGTATCCACCATAACACTTGATCTTTTAAAAATACGTATTTAACCAACCCGTCCGACACGGGCAGGATACGACACATGGTTAATTTTCTTTGAAGCGGAGTAAACCAAGTTTGATTTCAGAGTTTTCTTTTTCTTAAATTGGTTACCTTACAGAATCTAAAGAACTAGGCCGAACATACAATTTACTCATAGTTGACGAGAAAACAGATGGATTCATACCTTTCCGAATGTTGCCCAGTCGGCTTGGACTGTAGAATACACCGACTACACCTCTACAAAGGGGTAAGTCCCCACCCCGCAACGAGTGTCCTAGATATGACACTAAACAATCTGATGGTGAGATTCCAGTAATGCTGGAGCTTTGGGGAATGCGGAAAAACCCTTCATTGTCCTCGCTCCTAAGTCCACTCTGGCTTATCTATAGGTCAAATAGAACTAAACAGCGTATTTATACTAAACTGAATTGTTTGAAATAGAAGTTTTGATATTCAACTGTGTGTAAACAAAAACTATACTTATACTAAACTGAATTGTTTGAAATAGAAGTTTTGATATTCAACTGTGTGTAAACAAAAACTATACTTATACTAAACTGAATTGTTTGAATTAACTGTTTGACTAAACTAAATAGCTTGAAATACAAATGTTTTTGATAATTAAACTGTGTACTTATGCTTAACTGGATTGTTTGAAATAGAACTGATTATTTGTATAAAAATGGATTTGGCATTAAATAACCTACAAAGGTTGATATGCCATAAAACCCAGGGAAACTCACTTTCCCAATGGCAAATAGCCTCGTTCAGGGTTTGAACTCAGATCGCTGTTACCGTAAATACGCCTCTTTTTTTTCCAATATAATCGTATGAGATCAACATCTTTCTCCATCTATACACTTATGCTTAATACCAACAATTTGTTTCTATCCTAAAAGCTGTAGAAAGATAAAATTGCCACAAAACTGAATAACGGAAATGGCTGTTTTCATCTCAGTCTGCTCAGATGATTCTAATTACTTCACGTAACATTAGTTACTTCCCTAGACGACTGATAGTCTTGTCCTCTCTTAGTCGATTCTTCACAAGTCGTTCTTTCTTTTTGCTGCCGACAAAGATAGACAAGTATGTATGTCTCACCTTTCAATTTCTTTCTTTCTTCATCAATTTACATTCCTTTACCTGTGCACATTGTTTGTTGCCCCTGCTATATATATATATATATATATATATATATATCATTCCATCCTGTCTCGCATTCTCTCTCAAGACCAGCATACTTCAAATTGAGAACTGCCATGTCTAGTGACACCCATTACAAATATGAAGTATTATTGCAATTATTAAGTCGGACAAACCAATATTGGGAGTTATTTCAGACAATCAGAAATGAATAAATAAGTTACATATTGTGATATGAACATGATACCTTATTAAAAAAAATAAGGGGTCCTGGGTATGATACCAAACTTCAACTGGTGTCGAGGCTCCAGTCCTGGAACTTTAGGAAGTGTGGAGTAGCCCTTCATTGCCATTACTCCCTCGTTCACTTTGACTCGGAGTGGTAGAACCAGGTTAGAATCCCATCTATGGATCAAATTGATCTGTTTGAAAATTATAAGTATTGATTGATTTATTTTAACGGCATATCAACTCATCTAGGGTGATTTTATACCTAGAGGTTAGGGAATAGTGTTACATCGAGCGTTTTTAAAACATTTTTAAAAGTTTTCCTTCTAGATTGGATGCCTTGCCGAAGCTAAAGAACCCAGTATGCCCGACTATTTATTCATAGATCTTTTTTTTTTCATTTTGCACACGGTTATACGAGGATCATTAAATAAGTTTCCAGACTTTTTTCGTATGGACACTTTTATTGATAGTACACTTAGGAAACTCTAGTCCCCTTCGAAGTACTCTCCTTAGGCTGCAATGCACTTGTACCGTTCCAACAACTTCTGGAAGGCCCCACGGAAGTCCCCTTGTGTGAGCGTGTCAATGATCTTCGTCACAGCCTCTTTCATCTCCTCAATTGTCTCATAACGACAGCCTCTGAGCTTAGGGAATAACCAATAGTCACAGGGAGCAAGGTCTGGACTATAAGAAGGCTGAGGAACTGTCTTGATGCCCATCTTGGTCAAATAGTCTGTGACAAGGATGGAGTTGTGGACTGGTGCATTGTCCTGCTGGAAATGCCACTGACCTGATTTGAAGAGTACTGGCCTCTTCCGTTGGAATATCTACCAGAACTCCTTTAAAACCTCAACATAATAGCCCTAACCCTTTGGCCAGTCAACTCTGGTGTATTGACTTCCTTACTCCTCCTATACCTCTCATCATCCCTCGCAGACTCCCTGGCTTCCTTGAATCTCTTATGCCACTCAAAAACTGATGCTCGATTCATGCAAGATGCTCCAAAAGTAGTTTGAAGCATTTCATACGTTTCTGTAGCCTTTTTTCCATCTTTAAAACAGAATTTTATTGCACATCGTTCTTTTAAAATGTCAGGTTGGATTTTTTAAATTTACCAGCTATGACAATCAGGCTTTAGTAGGGTTATTCCAATTCCTGCTGTAGCTGTTGATTTGAACCTGAAATCATAAATATTGGTCAGTCATCTCATAAGATGTATAGCAACAACATACTGAATTTTCATGAGTCTATGACAACTTTAAATGCCTGTACAAAAAAGTCTGAAAACCTATTGAATGCACCACGTATATTAGTATTGAATAGGAATGCTTGAGACAGTATAAGTGTGTATAAATTATTTATGCTAGATAACAATACTTAAGATAATATAATTGCGCGCCAACAAATCATTATCATTAAATACAAATTGTTACTTGAAACTATATAATTGTGAATAAATTATTAGTATTGGATTGGAATACTTGAAACCATAAAAATGTTTTAAAAAATCATAACCAAATAAAAATTTCGATGAACGTTAAAAATAGTTTGGATTACAAGTAAATGTTTGCAAATGAAATAAATTTTGGCATGAAATAACCCTTAAAGGGTTGATATGCCATTAAATGGACCAAATAGTAATAACTTGGAATACTTAAAAATTAAATCCAAGTGTGATCGTATGATAAAGGAAATTTATTATTTGTTACCTGAAACCAAATTAAATGCTTGAAATACTTGGAACTATGTATGTAATTGTGTATAAATTATTAGTATTAGATAGGAATACTTGAAACTACATAACTACATAACTGTGTAAATTATTTACGTTAGATTGGAAAACTTGATACCATATTACTGTGAGCAATTTAAAGAAAAATATGACAACTGAAAATATAACAATCAAACATTTACAAATTAATCAAATTTTGGCATTTAATAACACATAACGAGTTGATATGCCGTTAAGCAAGCTGTAAAAGAAAAATTGAGCAGTTTTAAAAAAATTGATGAAAGGCTACTGAATATCCTTAGAGTATAGAAGTGTTCTAAATCATAATGCTTTATTAGTGGGTAGAGTGCTCGCCAATGGTCCGGAAGACCAGGGTTCAATCCCAGGTCGCGTCATACCAAAGACTTTTAAAAAATGGTACTTGATACCTCCTTGCTTAACACTCAGCAATATAAGGTATGTATCAAGGTTAAAGCGGAGCAATCCAGGGAAAGGAGTAGCACTCTCCCCTACACCTCGGTGGTGTAGCTATTGAAAAGGGTGCCTTCTGGTCGTCCTCGACTACAGTCGCCAACTTTTAGAGACAAGAGAAAAAAATCTTTTAAAACTATGCAGCAGAAATATCTCCAACATTTTAAACTGTCACCTTTGGGATGCAAGTGAACTTAGGCAAGTGACAATGGAAGCTCTCTATAGCTAACGTCTTAGAATTTGTTCTTCATATCAATCAGTTATTGTTACATATCGACCTTTAACAGGCAGTGTATTTCAAACGGGGTATGTACCTGTGTCTTAAGGTAAACAAAAGACAACAGAAATGCTACGTGAAATGCGTAGGCGTCCGAAAAATATATAACGATCGAAGTTTTCAACCCAAAACATAGTGACGCAGAACAGAGGAGATACTAGATGTCACGCCGCCCTGGGCGTTGACCCAGGAGGACTAAACAGCCCTGGGTTGAGAAGTAGAAAAGTCTAAATGTACAAGACTCGCTGATGTCGAAGAAGAAACGAAGATTAAATGTTTTAAGTCGGCCCTGTACCAGCCTCGTGAAGGTTGAGCGAAGAAGTAAGGCTCTCTGAAGATACCGTCTCTCACTCTCTCTCTCTCTCTCTCTCTGTATGTATGTATATCTTAACAATTCTTGACGCTCTCTCTCTCTCTCTCTCTCTTCTCGTAAACCATTTCGACTATTTCGTAATAAAAAAAAGATGAATATTTTTATATAAAAGTGTTATTGTCCCTCTCTTTCTTCCGGGTATACAACATTACGATTATGGCTTGGACCGGTGCACAGTGTACGTCGTACTATGTATGTTGCGTGATCTGGTGATTTTCTTATCTACATCAGTGATTTGATTTGTGATAGATAAGCCAATCGTTCGGACGAGACAGACTTTTACGACACATAGTTATCAGTTAATACTAAATCCGGGTAGAATTTCTTTCGTTTCGCATCATTCCCTCTTTCCCGGGTGACACTCGTCACATCACAGACCAATATGTGTCTAGTACTAAATATTGGTACACATTTCCCTATATCTATCTTATATCTATGCCATTTTGGTTTCCGATAAGAAACATGCTGTTTACACTCTAGCTTCTTTCAGATGTCTTCAATGTCATCTACACTTTCTCAGCCTGCACCCGATGACATTAGGGTAATTTCCAGGTCATCGTATTATTCACCTGTTCCTAAGCGTTCCCAATGATATCCGTTCAGCTACATACTTCCAGGTCATTATATTACTGATATAAGTGTTTAGGGTGTTTTTTTTTAGTAATGAAAGTAAGCATTTTGCATATGAAAGAATTGTTTTGTTTACCGGTTTTCAATTTTTGTCTCAACCGTGTTAGTCATGTTTTATTTACATAATTTTTTTCCACAGTAGATCTACATGTATTTAGTAGGGCCTCTGCATTGTTTGATGATGCAAAAATGCTCTGACATGGTCGAAATGTGACTGCGATCCTAGTATTTGGCTCTACGTTCCAAATGCTTTTCGCTACTTATTACAAGTCAATCGCTTTTTCTGATAGACGAGAATTAATATTCTGACGCCACGGCTTTTTATATATGGGGTCTTCTTGCTTTGCTTTTCATAATGACATGGCTAAATGGTTGGTTGATACATAGATTGTGATTATCTGATTGATTGATAGATATAAACGGATTGTAATACAGAGGTTTGGTTTCTTTATTTAATGCCATATCAACCTTCGTGGCTTATTTAAAACCAAAGTAAACCTTGTAGAAGAACAGTAGTGGTACTATTTATCCCATTGCAGGGGGTTCATATATTTTCCAAGGGTATTAGTCCGAAAGTGAACGTAATAGTACAACTGGAGTTCGAACTCGCTTACTACGATGTCACAATCCTGCGTGTTAGCCACTACTCCACAGGGACTTCCTCCTGTGATAGATAGATATGAACAGATTGAGATAGATAGATAGATATGAGCAGACTGTGTGAAACAGAGAAAGACCGACAAATATAAACAAATTGTAATAGATGTATAGATATTATCAAACTAAGATAGATAGATATCAACAGATTTAGATAGATAGATACAGGGTGTCTCAAAATAGATGCAACCCATTAATATGATGATTTATTACTGAGACATGCGCAATGGCGGTCATTTGGAACATGTCCTGTAAAAATGCGTCCTTTGAGCTAGAGACATCAAATCAATGGGTTTTTTTTAATTGTTATTATATCAGCTTCCAGGACATGCAATCTTTTTTGGGTTTCTTGTCTCAGTAATCAATCATTATCATATAAATGGTTTACATCTATTTTGAGACAGTTTTGAATAATTTTGTCTCCAAATAAGCAGTGATGCAAAATATTTTTCCTCTCTTGCCCAAGGCATTGTGATCGAGGATTAATAGTTGTTATAGTATACTATTTTCAAGTCTAAAACAAAAAAGAACAGTAAATTATTATTAGTAGTTATTAGCAGTCACATGGGTGACATGTATATTGAGACACCCAGTATATATATATACATTTACTGAGTGGGTATAAATAATAGGACAGTCACATGTATATTGAGACGCCCTATAGTTTTCTGAATAACATGGTATTATATATAACAAAGCCCCCTATGAAGATGAAATGAAAGATCAGAATGTCCACAGTCAAGTACGTTGCACTTTCTTGTCTGATTAGGTTGAAAGTGTTTCAAGCTGTAGATGCAAAACAATAGCATTGCTTTATAGCTTAGTTAACAACCAAGACAAAAATGTTTAAACTGATCAATCTCTTTTATCAAATCATCACGTGCTCACGACGAAGCAAACGTTAGAGCCAATGTAAACGGTAAACATTGGACTAATGCATTTTCCCTATATTTTAAGTAAAGAAAATTTAAAGTATTTGGAAGTAATTTTTACGACTAACCTTTATGCTATATTTGTCCATCTCCTCGTTAGATAGCACGCCTCTAAAATGAGTAGACCAGTTCATTTACCTCGGTAACAATATCTCATCTACTGAAAACGATGTCAACACACGCATAGGTAAAGCAGGATTGCTGGTAAACCAGTTCATACATCTCGGTAACAATATCTCATCTACTGAAAACGATGTCAACACACGCATAGGTAAAGCAGGATTGCTGGTAAACCAGTTCATACATCTCGGTAACAATATCTCATCGACTGAAAGCGATGTCAACATACGCATAGGTAAAGCATGGATTGTTATTGACACATTATCAACCATATGGAAATCTGATAGTTTCGATAAAATAAAACGGGAATTCTTCCAAGCTATAGCCGTGTCAGTACTACTATATGATTCCACCATTTGGACTTGGAGAAGTAAGGACGGACTTATAAGTAACGTTCTCCCGTGGAATCCTATATATGAACATACCAATGTTGACTGAACAGCAAAAACTTATATTCATCAGCTCTGTACGGACACTGGATACCGTCTAAAAAACAATGAACAATAGCTAATAGGTACGAGAAAGTCAAAGGACTCCGTGCTGTCGGCACGCCTTGATGATAAAAATGGTGATTTATACAAAATATAAAAGGTGTATCCAGTCTACATTCTGCAACCAAAATGTGTGGTACGTTTTGTGTGTTACAAAGCAACAAACACTGGCTTATATATATATAAAGAGTTCTTAATTTTAAAAAAAGGCAGAAGCCGATACATTATTGCAAGAAAGTTGGCAAGAAAATTTCGCAGAATTTAAAAATAAAGATACCATATTTTTACGAGAGAGAGAAAGAGAGAATTTAACTTGTAACCATAGTAACGAAGCATCACGCACCGCCTGGAAGCCAACTTTTCTTAGCTCTTCTTCATGGCTTTTTTTTTTACCAGGTAAAGTCGAGTGGCAGCGTAGATAAACAAGTCACTTAGCTACCATCTGTTTGCTTCCATCGACCGCTGTTACAGTTTCAACTAAGACGGCTATAATTCTCATCATTACTATTTATATAGAATACAGTCAAACACCCTTGTGGCACTTAGGTTCCTGTTTTGTCTAATAAGAAAAATAGGTAACAAGCGATATTGCCAGTTGACACAGGTTCAAACCTGACAGCGGGTTGCCCTGTCGACAGAGCTTGAAATACGCTGACTGCCATCCCCTTCAGAGGATTTTAAGACTCCCCCTCCTCCAAAAAAGGGATATCTTAGATAAGACATAAAACTGCTTCTGATTCTGAAACCCCAGTTCTAGAGATCTGTCGTGAAACGTACCCGTCCTTTACTCCCAGGTCCATTTTGGCCTAGGGTAGTAGTTCTTGTTAGGGTCTCATCTATGGGTCAAATTAATTAGTTTAAAATTTATTCACATTCAACTTTCCTGATTTTATCTATTTTGCACACGAGGATCGTGTGCCAAAAAAAAAAAAAATTAGGAAAGTCCTCGAGGTATGGTGGCTAAAGTACCGGACAGCGACATTGCAGTGAGTTCGGACCTTAGTAGCACAATTACGTTCACTTTCGTACTAATACCCTTGGGAAAGATATGAACCCTCTTATCCCTTTAGCCATGTGTTAAATAGTACCAATGCTGTTTTTCTACAAGGATGGTATTGGTGTTAAAGTTCTGTTTACTTATGTAGGGCATTCAATAGGTTTCCAGACTTAAAATTGTCTTAGACTCTTGTTATTGCTATACATCTTATGAAATGACTGACCAATTTTTATGATTTCAGCAATTGGAATACACCCTACTAAAACCTGATTGTCACAGCTGGTGAATTTCAAAAATGCAATCTGGACGTGAAGAAGAACAATATGCAATAAAATTCTGTTTTAAACTTGGAAAAAATGCCACAGAAACGTATGAAATGCTTCAAACTGCTTTTGGAGCATCTTGCATGAATCAAGCATCAGTTTTTGAGTGGCATAAGAGATTCAAGGAAGGCAGGGAGTCTGTGAGGGATGATGAGAGGTGTGGGAGGAGTAAGGAAGTCAATACACCAGAGTTAATTGGCCAAAGGGCTAGGGTTACTATGTTGAGGTTTTAAGGAAGTTCAGGAAGAGATTCCGTCGGAAGAGGCCAGCATTCTTGAAATCGGGTCAGTGGCATTTACGCCAGGACAATGCACAAGTTCACAACTCCATCCTTGTCACAAACTGTCGTTATGAGACAATTGAGGAGATGAAAAAGGCTGTGATGAAGGTCATTGACACACTCACACAAGAGGACTTCCATGGGGCCTTCCAGAAGTTGTTGGAACGGTACAAGTGCATTGCAGCCGGAGGTGATTACTTCGAAGGGGACAAGAGTTTCATGTGTATACTATCAATAAAAGTGCCCATACGAAAAAAGTCTGGAAACTTATCTAATCATCCTCGTATGTTATTGATGTTTTTTTTTACTATTGCAATTCAGCTATCAGTTAAATAATACCTCTACCGTCCTTCTACAAGGATGGTTTTGGTATTAAATAAACCACGAAAGTTATGCCATTAAACAAAGAAACTGAAAAAAACTCCGAAGAAACTACAGCACAAAAAACTGGAAATATGAACGAACAAAAACGCGATTTACTAACCTCCAGGCATAAAAATCAGTGGGCATCCAGTTTAGGGACAAATTCTCCACGTTTCCACGTATAAATGTTATTCATATAATGAATTACTAGAACAAAAAAAAAAACCCTTTTCAATCTCGTTTCAGTTTTTATTCCTAAAGTTGACTTCGATTTCTTATTTTCACTCTGTGGTCCGCTGGAACAGCAAAATTCACTAGACAGTAAGTTCTTATCTTTAAGACAATTGATATTAGGTCTCCTCTTCTAGCCAGGATTGAGAGATTCGCTTGTCCTAGAAAATTTTATGTGTTTCATTTTCTAGGAAAGATTCTGGTTCGTGCGTATGCTATAAGTCTTCAAGGTCAAATTTTAATCTCTTGCACAATTCCCTGTGGATTACTTTTCCTATCCAGTCATGTCTGTTTTTGTATTCCTTCTCTGCAAGTTTACTACATTCGCTTATTATGTAATTGCGGGAATACAATTACTAATTGAGTCCAATATTCGTTAAGGGTCTTGTGGGGTGTCATAAGATAGTCCGGAAGCCTATTCTCGACCTCTTTTTGATTCTGTTATTTGAACAGTGGAGACGTTGTCTCTGACCCTGCAAGGGAAAGGTAAAGCCAAAGCCATATGGTTATATTACCTACGCTCAACAAGTAAACCTTTTGTTATTTTGCACCCTCTCTACATACTGCTGATTCACGAACTAATATATGCCTAATTCTAACTATTGGAACACATTTGTGTACAAAATAACATAAGGCTTTCTTGATAAGAGTAGGTAAAAGAGAACCACGTGGCTTTACTGTTCCTTGTCTAGGTCAGAGACAACGTCTCAGCAGTTTAATGACCAAAGGCGAAAAGAGATCGAGAATAGGTTTCTGGAACTAACATGAGACCCCCCCTCCTGGACCCCTACTGGACATACACATTATCTAAGGGAGATAATTACACACTGTATCTCTACATGTCAATAAAACAGTCCCTAGCCGGTCCCAGATTTATGCAACGTTTTTGGAATATAATCTAAAACCTATCTTTTTCCATCGAACCATTTTCTCAGAATAAAATTGGAAGGATTTTTTTTGTCGCTAATCTTCTAGGTATTTCAAACTGAACCCTTTATTCAATCCATGGAGATGTATTGTCATTTCAAGTAATAAAATAAACGTCTATCATTAAGAATAAATAAATCGATTTGAGGACTTCAATTTTAATTTTGAAACCAAGCAGACAAGCAAAATATACTATAGCAAAAACAAAAATAAATGCTATCAAACTGAGAAAAGAATACTCTGACAACAATTTAATCAGCATTTCTCATTCATCATCATCATTATTATTATTATTATTATTATTATATCTTTGCAAGTTTTTAACGCTAGCATTAGTTGGTGGTCTTTCCTTATTTCTCCAGTGAGAGTTTTCCACAGCAGCGTTAGCTGATAGTTTTCCCACTGGAGTTTGAGTGATAACAAGTCTCTTCATGTCTTCAGGACTCTTCTCAGTATCCTGGCTGATCTTAATAATGCTGTTGTCTGTATGGTCTCCACTTGTCCTCTTGTTTTCTAAGTCTTCCAGTCCCTTTACCAATTCTTTGGGTGGGGACTGTTCTGAGCTATCCAATTACACTTGGTATCATTGTCACTTTCATGTTCCAAATTTTTTTAGTTCTCAAGTAAGGTCTAGGTACTTATCTCTCTTTTAGTTTTCTTTTAATTTTAGTCTTTCACAGAATTCTGAGTGACTGCAAGTCTCCTCAGGTCTCTAGGACTCTCCCCGGTATTCTAGCCAATTTTAACAGTGCAGTAATGTAGATGGTCTCGATTCTTCCTCTGATCTCAAGGCCCCTTTCCAAGCCTTTAGGGGCCGTTCTAAGTGGGTCTTCTACAATTTGTATCACCGTCATTCTCGTGTTTAACAGTTTCTTTGTGTGTGTGTGAGTGTGTTTAATTTGTATCAATTTTCACTTTAATATAATTGGCCCTTTCATTGGCCTAGAGGGGTAGAGTGTTCGCCAATGGTCCCGGAGACCTGGGTTCAAAAATGGTACTTGATACCTCCTTGTTTAACACTCAGCAATATAAGGTACATATCAAGGGTAAAATCGAGCAATTATGGGAAAGGAGTAGCGCTCTCCCCTACACCTCTATGCAGTAGCTATTGAAAAGGGAGCCTTCTGGTCACCCTCGACTATGATCGCCAATTTTACTACTTTATGGCATCACCTTGTGCTGCTATTAGAAGAGATTCAATTTATTTTTTGAGGTTTCTCTTTCTTAACCATGTCCAGGTCCTCACGTGTACAATCTCCCCGGTTTGTCTCTTGAAGTATCCGTACAGTGGTTTTTTTTCTTACTTTTGCTTTCTTTTTTTTTTTTTTTTTTTTTTTTGTTAATTCTTATGCTGCCCATGTTGCTACTGGCTGTTGTAATTAGTCGTTGATGTTATCGTTATTATCATTAATTTTCTCAAGAATTTTCTTTCATTTCATCTTTTTAATAAGATATCTTCTTTGTGCTCCGAAGGTATTTCCTTTTTAATTACTTACTTGTAGTTAATTTATCCTTGTGATGTCTCTTGCACAATCCGATCCAAGGATTGAACTCACTGCCATCTTGGTTGGGCAGTGCAAAAGTCATATTCTTTGTTTCAGTAGAAGGAGCATGACAAATATAAGTAAAGCTGGCGACCTTAGTCGAGAGCAACCAGAAGGCTCCCTTTTTCGATAGCTACTACACTGAAGTGTAGGGGAAGCCGCTACTCCTTTCCCTGGAATGCTCCACTTTACCCTTGATACGTACCTTATATTGTTGAGTGTTAAGAAAGGTAGCATCAAGTACCATTTTTAAAGTCTCTGGTATGACGCGACCTGGGATTGAACCCAGGTCTCCCGGACCATTGGTGAACACTCTACCCAATAGGCCAATGAGCCGGCTTATGACAAATATAACTTTATGCATAATTCCACTTGTAGTAAATTTATCTTCTTCTGGCACCACCAAGAACTTGCTTAATAAAGTGAACATCTATTTTTATCTTTTAGGTGTAGATATTTCAATTATCATTTTTATAATCACTCTTAGCGAGTTTCCTGTGAAAGACTCCCAATTGAAAGTGGTGTCTGTGACAAGAAGTCTGATCAGGTCTTGAGGTCGATTCTAAATATTCTTGTCGATCTTAAGTGTTGGAATTGGAACGGTTTTGTTATTCTTCTGATTTCCAGTTCTTCCACTCTCTTTTAAATACTTTGTGGACCGTTGCAAGTGCTCAAACTACAATTAGTATCCCCGTCACCTTCATATTTCGCAGCTTTTTTTCAGCTCTCGAGCAAGATCCTAATATTTGTCCATCTTCGTTTTCTTTCATTTTCACTTTGCAATTTGCTGGAACGGCAAAATTCACTAGTTAACAAATTATTTTCTTGTTAATTAACACTAAGTCTGATATTTTGACTTAGATTGGATGATTCGTTTATATCTTAAAACTCCAGAGAATTTTATGCGTTTCATCTTCTTGGACAGGTTCTAGTTTGTGCATTTGCCATTGGTCATTATGGACAAATTTTAATCTCGTGCATAATTCCTAGTAGATTATTTTTCCTATCTCGTCATACCTGTTATTGCATTCCTTTTCTGCTAGTTTGCTGCATTCACTTGTTTAATTAACTGTTTCATCTGTCTCCACATAATCTACACTTATTATTCTGCTGTGTATTATTAATTTTCGCATTGATACAATTAGTCCTTATGACATTATTTTGTGCGGTTATTAAAATGGGATTCAGTTTCTCTCTTGAGCTTTCCCCTTCTTTGCCATGTCCAGATCATCTATAGAGTTGTTTTCTTTCTAAAGTTCTTTTCTAGAGTTTTGCTTATTGTTTTCCTGTTTGTCTATAAGTTATTATTATTTCACTGTTTCGAGGACTCTCCTCTGTATTCTGGCCGATCTTAATAACGCTGTCGTTTGAATGTCCTCCACTCGTCCTCTTATTTCCAAGTCCTCCAGACCTTTCATCAATCCTTTGGGGATTGTACCAAGCGCACCAATTACAATTGGTATCACCATTACTTTTATATTCCATGTTTTCTTCACTTCTCTAACTAGGTCCAGGTACTTATTTTTCTTTTCGCTTTCTTATTTACTTCTTACGAGTTTTTCATACTAACATTAGCTGGAGTCTAAGAGACAGCAAGTCTCTTCAGGTCTCCAAGACTCTTCTGATTATTCTAGTCGATCTTAAGAATTCTGTCATCTGTATGATCTTGATTCTTCCTCAGATCTCCAATTCTTTCAGTCTCCTTTCCAAGCTTTTACAGACAGTTCCAAGTGCACCAACTACAATTGGTATTACCGTTACTCGCGTATTCCAGTTTTTTTAGTTCTCAGGCTAGGTCTAAGTATTTGTCTTTTTGCATTATTATTATTATTATTATTACAATTAATTTTCACTGGTATTTTCTTTCATCTTTTTAATTTTAGTTGTTTTATTATTGCAACTCGCTCAGATTGTTATTTCTACGACCGCGATTGACAGCGATTTTTTAAAAGCTGAAAGAAAATTCTAGTAAAAATTAGTGATAATATTAATGATGTGCGTAAAACGTTGATTAATTTGATATCGGGACATTTTTTCTTATTTTTATTTTATTTGCTACAATTTTTCTTGCTGGTCTTCAAAATCAAAATGGAAGTCCTCAGATTAGCTTTATTGGAATGCTCGGTGGTAAGAAAGATTTTTTAGAATAGTCTCCACTTACCTAGGAACAAAATTTAGTCTCAAGTATGAAGCAAAAATTTTAAGAGGAGACCTAAAGTACATGTTTCAGATGTCCACTGTTCAGTTGAAGGCACTGTTGACTCTAGCATGCAAAATTGTTGATAACGTGTGTCCTTTCCACCTGGGTGATCGCTTGATTCTTCTCAGTAAAACCGGCTGATGAACCCGTTCTTTACTAGGGATCTTTACTAGGGATCACTTGAATGGTGTAGGTAATATTAGCTATGGGGCCTTATTGCTCCCCGTAGACAACGTCGCTACCAAAGGCAAAAAGGGGTCAAGAATAGGTTTTTGGACTGTCATGTGGCACTTTAAGAGGCTTCTAACAGAAGGAAAAAATTATTTATTGCATCTCTACAACCATTTCGCTCCATGTGCACTATGTATTGAATTTGTTTTTTGTTTTGTTTTTTGTTCAGGTGCCTGAAAACGACGTGGATTCGGTAAATCCTTACTGCAACAGCAGCAGCAGCACTGGTGGTCCCCATGGTATTGGTGCTAAGGTACCCGACGCCTTGTTAAATACGATGATGAAGAACAAAGACCAGAAGCCCTTCGCGTACATCCCAAGTGGAATTGATCTGAAGGAAATCGCAGAGAAAAGAAAGTAAGAAGAAATGAAACTTTTTGATATTCCAATTTGTCTTTTCAATGAGCCTTTTGATATTTACAAAACTTTGCAGAAAATTAAATGTAAAGAATTACATATAAATTATTTATTATAATTTATTAGAAAAACTGAGAAGCACTTTGAGCATAAAAGGTGTTGATTTGCAATTTAAACTTAGAAATCTGTGTTGTATACAAGCGTGTGGTGGCAAGAAAAATAAAATTGACGAGAAGATTTAGTTTATTTTGTTTATTGAATAAATAAAATAAACAAGCGGATGAAATATCTGGCTGACTGACAAGGGGTTGTCTATTCGGCGACAAGCGGTTGCTTTTTTCTGGTCGGACGGTGTTGTCGGGTGACGCATTTATGACGGCCGGTGATTCAACTGGCCTGTGACCCCTGCTTGGCCTATTTATATGTTACCAGCTTCAAACACCGGCTCCAGAAAATACTACTTGTGGAAAAAAAAGATGATTGGTTTCAAAATAAACCCTTTTTTTTATAACTGAGAATTTTCAGGGGATTTTGGATTGACTATGCGCGGAGCCTATGCGCAGAAGCCATGATTTTCTCAGTTTGACACTAGCCATTGTTTTCTTCTACAGTGTCGATGTCTGTGGGTCTGTGTTTTGTGTGTTTTAGTGGTTAGGTGTGTGAAGGGTTAAGTGGATGAATCAGAAGAGATTTGATGTATTTTACTATAACACTTACAACCTAATATTCGTAATCTCTTCAGTTCCCATCCAATCTGTCCTTCCTACAAAAATGATTCAAGAATTAAAGGTGTATTGGGATTTATTGTTTACTGAATCGTTTTCATTTATAAATCTATGTATAACAGAAAAAAATCGCTGGATCATGTTGGCTAATTCCCAGATATCGTACACCTAACAGAATGCCTGATTGAGTGTGATAGCTACTAGTGATGTTTTTGGTTTTATAGCATATCAAATATTGTTGATTACTTTATGCCAAAAAACCCACGCCCTAAAAACCCGCGTTGAAGACAAAACCAACCTAACCTTTCTTGGCATTAAATGACCCACAGAGGTTGATATGCCGTTAAACAAAACTCAAACTGAATGCCAAATGCTGTTTTTACATATGTTAATTATATATGATTTGTTAACCCATTTTGTTGATACACCGTTAAATGATCAAACAGTTCCATTTTTAACTATTGAATTAGCATAAATCAAGAAAGTTAAATGGTTTCAAGTATTGCTATGTATCACTAACAATTAAATTAAACATCAGTCATTTGTTTGCATGTTTGAATGTCAAATAGTTCTATTTGACCCATAGATAGGACCCTTACAAGCGCTACCACTTCGGGACAGAGTGGACCTGTGAGCGATGGCAATAAGGGGTAATCTGCAAACCCCGAAGCTCTAGCATTATCGGGGCCTCACCATCAGATTGTTTAGTATCGTATCCAGAATACTTGTTTAGGGAGTCTTACCCCTCTGCAGATATGCAGTCGGTGTATTCTACAGCCTCAGCCAGCTGGGCCACTCGTTCGGGAAATTTTACCCCTCTGCAGGGATGCAGTCGGTGTATTCTACAGCCCCAACCAACTGGGCTATACTAGTGATGTGTTGTTTACATACAGCCAGTTCAAAACATACGGGTAATTTAAATGAACGAACATTATTGAAGTAGGAAAAGAAAATTTGATACAAATTTAAACACCTTTCTTAAGAAAAGATTTATCAAAATGACTATCTTAAATGTGTACGTAGACTTTCTTATAAAGGAATTGGATATCACTAGATGGACGGAAAAAACTTTAGCAAAATATCTTTGTGCAATTGTTGGGCTCTTTTTACTAGTTTTTCCAAATTCCTAGCTGAGGAATCTGGGTTTAGCCATATGCATTATTTACTAAGCAAACAGGGAAGCACTTTGAACAAAGAACCTGGTAATTTGCGGCTCAAACTCACAAATCTCCAACCTAATATTCGTGATCTCCTCTATGCCCACCAGCCCATCAAAAATGATTCCATAATTAAAGGTGAGTTTTCATTTATCGTTTACTGATTCTTTTCTCATGTAAATTGTATTAAATACTGATAAATTAATTATTTCGAAATTTGGTTTATTTATTTAATGGCATATCAACCTTCACGTGTTATCAGATCTATCCTTGTAGGAAAAACACTTATGACACTATAAAACTTATTCCAAAGGGGGTGAAGGATATTCATATCTTTTCCAAGAGTATAAGTTCGAAAGTGAACGTAATAGCGTGACTGGAGTTCGAACTCACATACTATGATGTCACAGTCCATTACGTTAACCACAACACTATGGTGATTACCTTCTTAATTAGTTAGGTTTTGTAATTCAATATCAAATTAAGTTATTTGACGTTGAATAGAAATTTAATTTGGTGTCAAGTGGGTTGGTGGAGCACTAAGTAAAGTGAATCGAGAATGCCTGATCTCAAAAGATATGATCACAGATTTCTACCGCCACCAAATTATACCCTTATGTAATAAAGGTCAAGTCAAGTCAAGTTGTCGACCGTAGTCGAAGGCGACCAGAAGGCTCCGTTTTCGATAGCTACTACACCGAGCTGTAGGGGAGAGCGCCACTCCTTTCCCAGGATTGTTCCACTTTACCCTTGATACGTGCTTTATATTGCAGAGTGTTAAGCAAGGAGGCATCAAGTACCATTTTTAAAGTCTTTGGTATGACGCGACCTGGGATTGAACCCAGGTCTCCCAGACCATTGGCGAACACTCTACCCACTAGGACAATGTTAATGAAATTTAAAATACTTTTACTTAAATTTAAAATGTTTGTTAAATTTTATTATTTTACTTAAGAAGGTAGATTCTTTATTTATATGATTTTTTAAAATACCGCAGCATATTTATTCTGGTGATCCCTGTAACTGATGACCAGCAACAAATTTCGCTAAGTGTGCACACCGTTAACGTCAACCGTAAATTTTATAGCATAGTGTGTTGCTCTTCCCTTATTTATACTTCCCAGATAATTATATACAAATTTACTCGCCACCCTTTCATGTCTCTTAACATCTTCTGCTGAAGTAATTTTAGTTACCACCCCTTCAAAACTCCTCATATCTTCTAGAAGGTGTGTGGTACGAACCCTGTTGAGAAATACGGCTTTGATTTAATTGTAATTATTTATTAAGCTTTGCTTAATCTAGCACACAGATCTCAAGTTGTTTACAGTAGATGTTGTTCCAATGTAGTTACCCATCTCAAAACTGAACAGGCTCATCGGTGCTTAACTTCAATGATCTGACTGCTTTAAATGTGAGTCAATTGCACGAACCTTAACTTTATACAAAACCCTTAACGATAACTGTAACCCTATGCCTAAAACCCTAACCTAAAACTTAACCTTAAACCTAACCTTAAACTCTAACCCTATACTTTAATCCTAAACTCTCAACCTAATCCAACCTTAACTCGAATCGTAACACTAACTTGTTTGCACAATAATTATTGAATCAATATGGCCACGTGTAAACTCTCCATTTAAGAAAAAGAAAAAAATAACAAAGTTTTAAATAAAAGAAACTATATAGAGAGGGGAAAATAAACAAAATACTAATAGATTTATGATATATTGTAGGGGTAAAGGCTCGACTTATACAAGCAAAAGTTATGTAAAGCTCAAGAAGATTTGCTTACATGAATATCCTTCAACAGTGGAAGAATGTTGTGCAAAAATCGCCATCTCTAGAAGACTAGCAAACCTGCAAGAGTGAGTTCGAGTCTCATTGGGTGCCCCATTCATTCGGCCTTGTGCCGCATCGAAGCAAAGAGCTTCGTAAATTACATCTCAAGAAAAGAATTGATTCAAAAAGAACCCATCCCCCTTCAAAAAAACAAAAAAGAAAGAAATACAAAGATAAGTCTGATATCTGTCGCTGCCTTCCACCAGACAGGACTTAACACAAGGTCAAAGATAAGTATATAAAAATCGCGATAGAAAAATAAAATATCAAATAAAAACTTATCGTCTTAAAATCAATTGCACATAATCTTAAAATATTAATTTTTCTATATCTAATTTATCAAACTTTAGTCTTAAGCTTTCCTTTTAAATTTTAAACTTATTCTTGTAATTGAATAAGTTTTGGAGCAGAGCTTCACAAATTTTTTACTTGATATACTCCTCGTAACCAAATTTAATTTCCATTCGACCCTAAATAAATTAATTGAATATTAAATTACAAAACATAAATTTGTCCCTCACTGGATGCTATGATGAAAGAGTTGATTTTTTTTATTTTTGATGTTTTCGGTTTCAAGATGAAATTTTTTTTACAAAATGTAAGTTATTATAAATGGAATATTGAATCATATAATAATAATAATACCCACATCAACCTGGCAATGCTGAAACTGACTTAAAAAGGGAAGCTTTACGTCTCTTTTAATAGAGCGGGATTTTACGTTAATGATAATCGAATTTTAATTCTATTCGTTAAAAAATTTCTAGCATTTTATTTTAATTTTACTTTTTCATAATTTTTCTTTTTACTTTTTTTTTTTTTTTTTTTTGAACCTATATTTTTATTCTCATTATCAAAAAATCATTTTTATCATTTAGAGTATTCGGACTTGTTTTTAGCTTGCATCCTTCGGTTTTCTTTAGATGTTTCTTGACGAACTCGGAAACCTACACGGAACTTCGAACCGAACCCTTTATCTAATCCATGGCGAATAGATTGTTCTAATTCTGTAAACTATAACCGGATACAGGGGTTAAACTATTCTAAGGTATTCCTTGTTATTTTTACCTGTAATCAGGATATATAGTCGTTTGAGTAATGAACTCAATGGAAATTATCTGGAGGTCGCAGGTTCAATCCAGACTACAGGATTATAGTTAATGGAATAAGGACAATCTACCCCCATGGATTAAATGAAGGGTTTTTTCTATTATCAAGTTCTAGGATTCTTTCTTCTCAGTGATATTTGGGGTTCGTATCATAAAAAAAAATCGTTGGATATTGCTACTCTCTAGGAAGGATTTCATTGAACTCGGATCGATGAAAAAATTGAAATTTTTTTATATATATATATATATATATATCATCATGTCGTGCTGGTAGCACGGATATCCCTGACCCTCTCTCGCCAGTCCTCCCTATCGTTCATCGCCCTAGGCAGGTCTTCAGGACAACATCCCGTATCCTCACATAGCTGCTGAATGTATGTTCGTGCTGGTCGTCCTGCTTTTGCACGGCCATGTGTGGGGGTCCATAAGAGTACATCTCTTATGAGTTCGTCCCTGCTTCTCCAGCAGTGTCCTGCATGTCTGGTTCGTCTAACTTGAATAGTTTTCATGATATGAGGCAGGTGGCCGTACAGTTGGTGTCTTGTGGGGTGTTGCCGCCAGGACGTGTTCAAGATTGCTCGCAGCATTCTTGTGTAATTGCCGTCTAGCATCTTCTCCAGCCGTTTTGTTAGAGTCCATGTAGTGCACCCATATAGCAGTATCGATGTGATATATATATATATATATATATATATATATTCCTAAACCTTCTGCGAGGATGAGATTTCATGAATTTTGTGTTATCGGAAGACAAACCAAGCGTATCTTACCTACTTAATCTATTCACCCAATTTCTTGACTAACAAATGTTTTATGTTTATCATCCCTCACACAACCCCCGCTAAAAATGTTGGCCACTTCTCGCTGTCTGTTCGACAACCACTTGATTCGGTCGTTTTCCGGTTTGCTGCTATTAATTTACATCAAAACACTTCTTGACGTTCTCTAACTTAAATTTAGCACGTGCAGCACCCCTTCCTGGTTTTCTATTCTCTGTGTGTGTGTGTTTGGGAGGTTTTTTGGGTCCCATTATTTCCCCTTCATTTCCTTTACACACACACACACATAAATACGAGGGTCGTTTAAAAAGTTCAGCGCCACACAAAATTTTTACATATGTCACAGTTCTCACCTTCGTATGGTTCTCACCAGCAAATACGTTACCTTCTAAAATAAAATTTCGAATACTATTTACATCACATACATTTGAAACTAACAGTAAACCAATCCTTGGAATTTGTCATTTTTCGTTTCATTTAAAAATTGAAAGTGATTCAGAGTATTCAATATGGTATATCCCATACGCCCTGACGATGGTTTTAAAAAAGAAAGATAAACATTTACACATTGACATCATTTTCAATTATAAACAGATTCATCTTCTGAGCATCTTTTTTCATATATATAAGTGTCTGTAAATGTAATACGTATCTATTTGATAAACATTATATATATATATATATATACGTAGGTAAAATAATATGTAATAAATATGCACCCGCGCAATGCAAAGCTCTTCCAACGAATTAAGCATCCGGTATCCGATAGCGTAAAATGTAAACAAACGAAAATTGATACAAAATGCGTTAAATTTCCTAGACGAAATGGCCTAGCGGTAAGTTATCGGTCTAACGGAAAGTTAGGCGGGTTTCGATCCCAGCTTGAAATGTGTAACCTCACAGAAGAGTTGGGATACAACGAAACAGTCTCTCTCTCTCTCTCTATATATATATATATATATATATATATATATATATAACCAAATCGGTAACCCCCCCCCAACAAATGTCCTGGATATAACACAAGGCCATATGATGAAGCTCCGGTCTCGAAGCTTTTATAAATACGGAGTAGCACTTCATTGCCATCACTCCCACGTCCACCCTGACTCAGAGTAGTAGCACCTGTTAGGGTGCTATCTATAGATCAAATAGAACTATTTGACATTGTGTGCAAAGAAATAACCTGTTAAATTGAATTATTAGAAATGGAACTATTTGATCATTTAACTGTGAGTAAACAAATGACTGATATTTGATTGAATTGTTAGTGATACATAGCAATATCTGAAACTGTGTGCCAATGAATGAGTAATGTTCAATAGAATTATTAGGGTTAAATAATAATACTTGAAACTCTAACTGTGCACCTAAAGTGAAATATTAGTAAGACATAACAATAGGTAGAACCATTTCACTTTGTGCAAATGAATGAGGTGTTAAACTGAATAATTAGTGTTAAACAGCAATACTTGTAACCACTTCACTGTTGGCAAGCAATGAATAGTGTCGTGTAGAATAACTAGTGTTTAATAGCAATACTTGTAACCACTTCACTGCCAGCAAATAAATCATTAATATTTAATACAATTACAAATGTTGCATAGCAATAATGACAACAATTCAACTGTTTAGAAACAAT